>OX104114.1:26441768-26736607 GCA_944474755.1 Limnoperna fortunei | reverse complement strand
GGTTACGTTGTAGTATCCAATACTGTATTTTATACAACGGATATTTAATTATTTTATTAAATTATTTTTTTTTATTCGCAGGTTTATGGTAAGTTTATGGTATTCATATTATTGTTAAAAAAATCTAACATGTTGTTTCTTTTGCATTTTTAACCTTTCGTTGTTTTAGCTTTATATTTTTGTACATGTTTATTATTTAAACTTGTTATTATTACGTTGGGTTTCTAATGATTTTGTTTGTTATAAATGACAATTTTATTTGTTTTATTGGAATGATGTTAATTTTAAAAAAAAATTAAACGTGTTATTTGTTTTGCATTCATAACACGTTCTTAGTTTTTACGTTATAAACATTTCTTTTTTGTTATATTTTAATTTGCTCAGAAATTAATTTTCGTCGAATATCAGCGGAAAACTCAAAGAATAATTGACTAATTAGAATATTATTCAAACATCAATTTGACAGTTATTTCCAAATTGTAAATGTTAACATTTCTTCGTTTTTAGCTTCATGCAATTTTTTTTTCTTTTTTTCTTTTATATTTTATTTATGAATGTGTTCGTGGTTTTAAGTAATTTAATTGCTTTATTATTATTATTAGAGATGCAAATCAATTTAAATATTCTATTTGCGAACATTTGAATAATTAATAAAGTAGGAATTTTTGTACAATTCTTTTGATATAGCATCCGAAAATTTAACGTTTATATATTATTTTTATTTTTTTGTATCATTGCATATCTGTTTGTCTTATTTATTGTGATGTTCAATTTTCTTAGTTTAAGACATTAGTACAGTCTATCCAGAAGAAATTGTGCGAAAGTGAGATCCACCATCCTATGACAGGAGAGGACGATTTGTGTTTTCAGCTTAAAATGTTATTTTTGTTATGTTTGTTACGTTCATGAAAATTACTGTTGTTAAATTTTGTTGTTACTTTGCTAAATCTATATGTTTTTATAATTTTATATGTTCCTAATTTGAAATGTTTACTCTAAGATTATGCAATAAACTTACTGAGATACTCTCTTCTTTACTTCTATATAATTGCTGCAACCACGGGCTGGTTTCTGGCGTAAAGCCATCTTTAATCATCTGTGATGCATGTTGCATTACAGTGCGCATAGTAAGAGATTTTCCATTGTAACGAATACAGGAGGAACAATAACACATATACCGATCCATAGTTAAAAGTGAAGGCATATTTCCATACAAAGCTGTTTTATATAGTGTCGGTAGTATTTTCTCAATATGGCTCTTGTTACAAGTTAACTAAATAAATAAATGTTTATTTGAAAATCAATTTAATTGGTACTGGGGCTTAATTGTAAAAATCACACTACAGATATTAAAAGTCATAATTAGTTATGATATTAAATTTTAATGTTTGAAGTTAATTAAAGTCCTAGGCTCAAATTAGTAGTCATCATTTACTAATTAGAGACCATAAATACATATACAATAGAGCAAAGGAAATAATCAACCAATCAGAATGAAGCTTATTATCTGCCAATGAAGATAGATTGTAATATGATCGACATGTGTTAATTTGTTTTTTTTTAGTCCAGTTGCAAGAATTCGAACAGTTAAAAAGAAATAATATACATCTAATTATTTTAAAATACAGTTGCATCACAATCGTGATCACAATGCCCACTATAGGTATTGCTCTGACGACCAAATATTGAATAACATTCAACATGCGGATTCAAAAAGGTGGAAGTTATTTATTTTATTTTTTAATAATTGTACAATTCATAGAACAGCATTGAGAATCGTTCTTAAATACATAAAACCAAAGATATATGCACGGAAACTGATGGCATGATACATAATGTCTTTGTGGTAAAAACGTACAATATAAATTCTCTTTCAACATATAGCTACTCCAAATTGGAAGAAATGGTACCGTGGATCAAATTTACGGTAAAGCTGTTCAAACTGCACATTGTAATACTAGCTGTGTTCTTTGAAAGCGATATATTGCTGATTTTGTTGAAACCCGTCTGTATATATATATTTTTATACGCGGTTAACGGAGGCACATCCGAATTGAATGTTAGATTGATTGGTACAAAAATCTAACAACCTCATCAGGTGAGGTAATTCATTCTGGACTCCTTTTTATCACGGTGCCTTGTGGACGCTGATTCATAATAGCAACCCCCTCCTCAGCCCCGACCCACCAATAATGTGCTACAATAAATAATATATGTAGTGGAACAATAACTACAAAACAAATTATTTATACACAATCTAACAAGACATATAGTCCAATATTGTATTATAGATCATGTACACAATATTTCTTCCGCAGAACAATACTGCACAAAAATGATGTGCTCTGTTGGAGTCCAAGGAATGCATTTTTCTGAAGGTTCTGAAAAAAAACCCATAATAATTTGTATAACTTCATACTGGCGGGCAGGGGTACAAATGATGCACAATATGAATTCATACTTCCCATTCTCGCCTACAGGATTTATAGAGAATAAGGCCCAGATTAGTTACTTTTCTATGAGGACATTTTGTTTTAAATTACTTTGCCTTATTAATTCTAAATACAATAGATAATATAAATATATACATATCTTTATACTTTATACAGATATAACAATATTATTTACGATACTTACAGCATTAGCTATTTAATTATACCAAACCGGAGCTTCTTAAATTACGGTGTAAAATAAAACAGTATAAATGTGTTTTAAATGATTTAAAATGAATGTATTATTGCTTATAAATTGTAAATTGAAACAATTTAAAGCTTAATAGAAAATAACAGGAAACGGCGAACATGTGCAGGGGCGGATGCAGCCTCAAATGAAAGGGGGGGGGGGTCCAAATTTGTCATGGTGGCCTTTGGCCACCATGCCGACCTCGCAGAGGTCGTATTACGGCAGGGGGTCTAGGGGCCACTTAAGGCCCCCAAAAGCTCTGAACGAAATGGTGTAAAATCCTGCTTTCTGACGATTTCCTGACACCTAAAACATGTCCGTTAAAATGTCATTTTGTTATGCTAAAACAAAAAAAAAAGAAGGCTTGTCAAAACGAAAGGGGGGGGTCCGGACCCCCTGGACCCCCCTCTGGATCCGCCACTGACGTGCTGTTCATTGAAAATAAATTTCTCTTAAATTAAAATATAACAAAAACTAAAAGTTTATATAAAGTTAAAACTCATAACTAATAACACGTTTAATTTTTTGTTAACAATTACCATAATTCGAATTAAAGAAATAAAAAAAAATCATTAGAAACCCAACGTAATAATAACGAGTTTAAACAAGGTTAAATAATAAAAATGTATAAAAATATAAAGCTAACACAACGAAAGGTTAAAAATGCAAATGAAACAACATGTTAGATTTTTTGAACAATAATATGAATACCATATACTTACCATAAACCTGCGAATAAAAAAAAATAATTTAATAAAATAATTAAATATCCGTTGTATAAAATACAGTATTTGATACTACAACGTAACCCAACAGATACAGATATAGTCAAGATAAGATCCGTCCTTTATTCCTTTCATTTCTGTACAGGTAAACAAAACAGTATGGCGGATGTGTATTGCAAGTTCGGTCCGTGTATTGATTGCTCTATATTTCTTACCTACCTATCTTCAAATGGAAAAATAATAACTTAACGGTAACTTGAAAAATTATATTTTAATAATTTGTATAGTAAAAATTTTTAAATACACGCCTTTTCTGAAATAAGGTTGATAGAAAATGCATTCACGTTCATTCATAATTTACATTGGGATTTTCGTACATATTTATTTTCGACAAGAATTAATTTTATACATAAATATATAGATTTAAAACCATTGTCATACATCTACAGAACAGTATATGCAGAGTAACTGATGATCGTTATCAACAATAATGCCAGAGGGCTTAAAACCGACCCAGGGGTCCAATGAACAAAAAACTTTAATCTCCGCGGGAAAACCTTAATCTCCGAGGGAAAACCTTAATTTCCATGGGACAACCTTAATTTAAAAAACCAACACTTAATTTTATCGGGACTCCTTAAAAAATTAAGGTTTTCCACCGGAGATTAAGGTTTTCTGCGGGAATTAAGGTTTTGGTGTTTGTAGTGTGCATGAAGTACCAACTACACAGTAAAAAACTGGGAAACATGATAAAGTACTTAGTACATCGAATTTGGCAGAAAACACAGACAAACTAAAAAGTTATAGATATACATGTACTGTAATTGATCCAATGATTAGACAGTTAGGTTAGTGCACCCCTGTTTTTTTATTTGTATGTGTTATCTACAATGCAGAATAAGTTTATCGAAAAAACATTGTCACTACTGGTGATTGATAATTATGTTTTGATCCAAATATTTTGCTTGATCTTTATCAAAAACAACTGTGTAAGGTCTGTACCTACCACATACATGTACTTATACATCGTGTTAATTGAGTTAAACTTTGATTAATGTGTGATGAGTAGAATGATGTAAATGTCCTGGAACTTTATCCATCTCTAAATTACTCATTAAAAAAAAGATTTTCCCAAACTGGGGAACATTTATTAGTTGGTACATTTTGTTAGTTATGAATTTATCTGCAATATACTTTTACAGAAGTCTGTGGTGTACGATGTTTACAGAAGTCTGGTGTACAATGTTTACAGAAGTCTGGTGTACAATGTTTACAGAAGTCTGGTGTACAATGTTTACAGAAGTCTGGTGTATGATGTTTATAGATGTCTGGTGTACGATGTTTACAGAAGTCTGGTGTACGATGTTTACAGAAGTCTGTGGTGCATGATGTTTATAGATGTCTGGTGTACGATGTTTACCGAAGTCTGGTGTACAATGTTTACAGAAGTCTGTGGTGCATGATGTTTATAGATGTCTGGTGTACGATGTTTACAGAAGTCTGGTGTACAATGTTTACAGAAGTCTGTGGTGCATGATGTTTATAGATGTCTGGTGTACGATGTTTACAGAAGTCTGGTGTACAATGTTTACAGAAGTCTGTGGTGCATGATGTTTATAGATGTCTGGTGTACGATGTTTACAGAAGTCTGGTGTACAATGTTTACAGAAGTCTATGGTGCATGATGTTTATAGATGTCTGGTGTACGATGTTTACAGAAGTCTGGTGTACAATGTTTACAGAAGTCTGTGGTGCATGATGTTTATAGATGTCTGGTGTACGATGTTTACAGAAGTCTGGTGTACGATGTTTACAGAAGTCTGGTGTATGATGTTTACAGAAGTCTCGTGTACGATGTTT
Organism: Limnoperna fortunei; assembly: GCA_944474755.1. Classification (NCBI taxonomy): domain Eukaryota; kingdom Metazoa; phylum Mollusca; class Bivalvia; order Mytilida; family Modiolidae; genus Limnoperna; species Limnoperna fortunei. The sequence continues at coordinate 26,731,340 of OX104114.1, read as the reverse complement.
ACAGAAGTCTGTGGTGTACGATGTTTACAGAAGTTTGGTGTACGATGTTTACAGAAGTCTGGTGTACGATGTTTACAAAAGTCTTGTGTACGATGTTTACAGAAGTCTGGTGTACGATGTTTATAGATGTCTGTGGTGTACGATGTTTACAGAAGTCTGGTGTACAATGTTTACAGAAGTCTGGTGTACATGTTTTGATCACTATACTAGTAGTGAACTGTGTAATGTTCCTGCTTACATACCATTCTTTCCAGTTCATACATGTTTTGATCACTATACTAGTAGTGAACTGTGTCATGTTCCTGCTTACATACCATTCTTTCCAGTTCATCCCTGATGTACTTCAACTGTTCAGCTGATGGTTTTCCAGGAATTTTATCTACTGACTGTTTAGATGAAGATTTGGAAATGTCTTTGCACAACATAACACTGCCTTTTAAATATTCTAAGTCACTGTTACCAGCAAAACTACTTAAATCTTGATTTGAACTGACATTTACAGACTTAATATGTAAATTGTTTGCACTGACATCCATATCTAGAACGTTGTCTAATAAAGCATGACATTCTTCAACACTACTACGATAGTGACACTGGTCACTTTTCAAGGGCTCAAATTTTTCCAAATATCTCAAAATATCATTTATGTATTGTATTGTTTCTGGCTGAGTTTTCTGATCATCAGCTAACAAGAAAGACTCATTCTGATATGCATTGTTACTTTTATTCTTCTCCTGCATACATTTTAACTGCTCAACGGTGTACCATAATGATGATTCAGCATCCCTAAAATAATGTACTGATGTCCTAGGTTTTGGGTTCTCCCTTATATTTTTATTTTCTGTTACAAGGAATGATGGTAAAAAATCTGCAACCTAAAAATAAAATTTGAAGAAAATCAACATTTCAATGCAAAAAAAAATAAAATAGCAAATTAGTGAAAAAATAATTAAAGTGCCAAGCTTTAAAATGTACCAGTAAAATCTAAAAAGATTAGAACATGGACCTCTGCAATTCTTGACAATGGAGGTCTGGGAGGGGTCCACCTCATAATGTAAGAGAATTTTTGAAAAATGGCACTATTTTGGATATTTCTGGTACTTTCTGAACTATGAGTTTCCATGGTGCTAAAGCCAACGTCAGCAATTTTTCAGCTATAAAATGGCATCCAGTTTTTATTTGGAGAGAAAGCCAAAGTACCTAGAGAAAACCAATGACCTGCGGTAGGAAAATTGGCCATCCTTGTCAATTAGTCAATTAAGATTGAAGTCGAGTTCAACCTGCCTGCAGTGAGAATCGAACCAGAAACCTCGGTGATGATAGACCACGTGATTTAATAGTAGACGAAAGTATATTAACTTGCAACCTTGTTGCATTATTTACGATTAAGTACAATACAATTTTGAAAAAATTGCCCCTCTGTTCTACGAAAAATCACATACTGTTATTCATGAAGACGTCTGTAACTTGCACATGGTATACTGAATTGATGTGTACTAAATTCAAAAGTTTGTTAATTTTTTTAACGTTCACGATCCTTATTTGTTCACCCTTGGTTTGGTCAAACTAATAATGTATGTTTTCACAATACCTTGACCAACCTTTTCTGAAGCTTCCGACCCTAAACTTTTTTTTCCTGTTAAATCTGTAAAAATTGAAAATCCTTAAATTTCGCCAAGGACTGCAACCCATTTCAAGTATAAGTAAGCATGGCAACATTCTGGTCTTTTTATTGGCCAGTGACTTTCCTTGACACTTTTAAATGTATCATGACAAAATAAAAAAAATATTCAGACCATCTCTCTTTATTTTTTATCAAGGTACAGTAAATATACATATTATTTTGTTTGGCCTTATTGTATTCTGAATGGATTTTCACTAAAAAGTTAGTTGATCAACCAAGATAAATAAGATAATAACCCCACAATTATTACAATAAAAAATTTTTTATATTTTACAAGTTACTAAGACATAAAATAAAAAGGTGGGTATTTTTAAAATATGATCTGTGTGAGTAGGGGGGGGGGGGGGGGGGTTTATACATATTTAGAAGATTAAATGTTGAGAAAAATTTATGTCGTAAATAAAGTAATAGGTCAAAAGGTTTAAAAATAATTTACAGGATAAATTGTCAAACAATTACAAATAAATGGCTTAAATTAAAAAAGTTGGGCTTGCATCGAGTAAAAATTTTGTTCTTAAGAAGCTAACAAGGCATCTAAATGGTTATAAATGATGGAAAAAACGTATTTTCTCTCTTCTTCATGACTGTCTGTGGTGCATTGAGTGTAGTGTGGGGGTGCGAGGCGATCACACCCAGTGCACCACTGCATTTGCAGCAGTGTGACAGATGTACTTTTCTAATCTATGTTGTTTCGCCCAATTCCCCTTTGTGATGAGTCATTTCATCCCAATTCCTATTCGCCTTGGGTCTTTTCACCCCATACATTTGTTTTTGTTTATATTTTATATTATTTTTTTATTGAGTGTGACATGAATGCCACTGGTGTGGCTCATATTTTAATATTCTGGTGCGTTTTTCATCTTTTATTTTGGCTAATCAAACATTTCAAAAATTACTTTGAACTTTAATTAACTGACACAGTGGCGCAAGCTGTAATGCTCTAGATCAAAGGTGTTTCTTAATTTGATCAAAAATTTATTTAATCATAATTTAATTTCTTTTAATCACCAAATTTAAAAGTGATAATTGACCCATCCTCACAAGTCAGGGTTTCTGTGTCCACGAAACCCTGACAAACTAAGCTAGGAAATTCCCGGGCTAGAAGATTTTCGTATGACATCATCATGTCAATCCTTCAAAATGTCAACAAATGAAATTGCTTGAAAGAAGCAAGTGTTTGGCAGTAGTCATTCTTACTCATTCTTGAGTGTGAAGAAAACGTAGCGCAACTAATAAATAACGCGGTAATAACAAACTAGTAACACTACTGTACAAAATACACTGATTTTCACATGGTCTATGCAACACATCTGTTTGGTTTATTTACAATCGACATTGGGATATCCCCTAACCAAGTCATGTATGAAAGCGAGCTTTTGATTGGCTACATTAAGGTATGATGTAGCCAATCAAAATAGTGACTTCTAGCCCAGGAATTTCCTAGTTTGTCAGGGTTTCGTGGACACATGTGGACACAGAAACCCTGACTTATGAGAATGTAATTGACCCATTTCCAGTTTTACATGATTTATCTCCCTTTTTACTTCCAGTTAAAAAAACTATGGCTATAATCACTAAAAGACTATGATATTGTAATAAAGATTTTGCATTGTTTTTTGCATTGTTTGTCTATGCCATTTAAATTATCTAATTAACCTCATTAGCAGATGTTACTATAGCCATTGGAAAAAGGTGAGTTTGAATATTGGAACAGGGATGCCACTGGTAAACTTGCTTAATCAACCTATAAAACAGCAGGGGTTCTAACTTAGATTAGCCTGGGACTAGTGGCTAACGGGATTGGACACTTGCTAAGTCTTCAGCTAAGGAAGCACGATTTCTTTGTCGTGACGAGACCAGAACGAGATTAAGCGAGAACGCAAAAGTGACATAGACGAATGTAATACGATAGCAACATTTTAGTTAAGTTTGTTGCCAATTTTCTGTGACAGTAAATATGTTTGTTATTTTTTAGAATTTTGTGTGTCTTATTTACCTAATTGTATTACCATGAGCATGTTTTATCAATTAAAAAATGTTAAAATCAGCGAAAATCGTGAGCCACTTTTACGAGTCGCCATTTTGGTATGTCATTTTGGCGAACTTTATATTTTATGACCATATATTATCATAATGCAATATTACACATTAAAAGGTATAAACAAAACAATTAGGTTTTTGTGTCGCGTTGCAGCATATAGTTTTTTTGTCGTGATTCCTCGTATATTTTCGCTTTAGGTAGCATGAAATATTTGCAGGTTTTTTGGAAAGTGGACGCAGATTTTTAAACGGCCCCCTTGAATACAACCAATATACTTTTGTATTATGAAAGCAGTATTCATTTTTCTTTCATATTCTGAAAGATAAATGTTTTAAGATTGTAAACAGATAGGTCATAATTGAGGACATGAAAAATCACTTCATGTTTTACAAAAACTTAATTACAGTTCATGAATGTCCATTATTAAAAAAACATTTCTATTCATGTTGTGTTATGCTTGTGATTGGTAATAAGCATAATAGAAAAATTTGTATACTCAAACAAACAATTTATAATTGGGGGATTAATATCAGCAGTTACAAACTACGTTTTTTATACACCTATTAATTAATTTAATTTCTCTTGATCTTGGCAACTCTGATTAAAAGAGGCTATTTTAGCGAATTTATTTCAAGTTAGTAATTACCCTAATTATGTTGTAATTAATTAATACTACAAACACAATTTCCAAATTTTAATTAATATTTATTACAACCCATTCTCCTAATGTTGTGAACACCTGTTGCACTTGTTATGTAACCACAGGTGTGATGAACAAATGGTTCAATAAACAACGATGTCATAAGGTGTAAATCCCTAGGTAGCTAATACCCATGGCATCATAATATTTGTCTAATTGGTTAAAGCCATAAACATCTGGCACTAGTTTAACTGGTATAAGCTTGATTTACAGGTTCCTGTAAACATCAAAGAAAAAAATACAAAACAGTTTCGATTTTAACTCACAGGGACCAGTTAATATAATTTTATAATTCATAAAATCTGTAAGGTTTTTTTAAATTATCTTTCATTAAATACGCAAATTTATTAATAAATAAACATAGTGTCGGAAACCAGACAGCTTATTGCCGAGAGGCGTCTTTCAAAAGCCGAAAACACGATCATATCCGTGTCGACACTTGTTCGGTAATTAAGTATTGGCGCGACAATGAAAAGTAGACGATATCGTTAGATTCCAGTCCCGTTGATTTATAGGTTCCTGGATTAGCATCAGGTAAATGGGGGTAATAAACATCGGTTAATTAATTAACAATCATGTTTACACAGCAGGGGGTTTTAATACCATCCTCAATAAGATTTTCACACCTGTAATTAACATGAAGCGTTAAATTTATCAAAGTTAATTTTCCCATTTCAAAAGTTTTCAACTGAACAAACTGTTGAAGTTTTTAGTACTGGAAGTGGACACTAGGTGGCATTTTTAAATTGGAAAGTCATCAATTGGTATTTGACAGTGATTAACTAATTAATTTAATTATTTTGATAAAGTTATTTAACAAATGACAATTTACTATTTAAAGTTTAAAAAATAACGCCCTTTTTATAATTTTATATATACAAAGTTCAAATATAAGCGAAATTTGGCGAAAGTACGCTTTCTTAGAAAGATAATCAACTTTAACAACGAAACGATTAGGGCGAATCGACCCAGTGCTAACAGGTAGTCGGGGCGAAACGACGTGCTTTTATGTTCTGTAAGGTTGAAACTCGCAATGTTCATCGATCAATTTTTATACATGCCTCGGTAACAACGAGTTTCTCTGACTTTGAGGCTAATGAGAGGGTCCTTAAGTTTAATTTAAAACCGTTTAAACTTAATCTCTGGAGCAATAAAGCCATGCCGACAATAAATTCTGGAAGTTCACATGTCCTTGAGGAGTTAAGACCGGAAGTAAATTGACAACCACAATTGATGAAAGGAGAGATTTTTTATTAGAACTGCCATTTCATTCTATCATTTTATAATCAGACAATATATATTGGTTTCAAATAGGAGTCGATGTCAATGGATAAATTAAAGTCACATGGTCTGTCAAATAAAAGTTTGAAACGTCTAAATAACTATTTAGTTAATAACACCCTAAAGAACCTTGAGAAATATGACATCCTAACAGACTGTCAACCGATGGTTTCAGAGCAAGACGGTAGCTGTGAGACTCAACTTGTTACCCTAATACATTAGCTAGCATCATCTCTACACAAGGGTATTCAACAAGACCTAGTAATCCTAGATTTTTCACAGGCTTTCGACAAAGTCCCACATGGTCGATTAAAGACAAAACTAGCTTTTTATGTAATCAAAGGCTCAAACATACAGATAGATCCAGGATTTTCTTACCAACAGATCACAACAGGTTATAGTAGACGGAGCAACATCAGATCCAGCGGAGTTCCACAAGGAACAGTATTAGCTCCGTTGCATTTCTTCATTTTAATTGTAATGGGTTAATTTGGTACGTTTTTGCGATCCGTGTGTTTTGGGGGTTTTTGAGTGTAGTTGGCCGGAAGCGGAGGTGCATGGCAACAAGTAGTTGTTGAACTGCGGGATTCAGAGTACCTAACAGTGTATAGATAAGTTGAATATAAACAATTCTGTAGTTTTAGTATTGTGTTATAATCTTTTAGCTATAGTTTTGGCCTTGTGGTTCCTGAGCGCATATGCCTCAGTCAATTTACTGAAATAATCCGAAATAACCAAGATATATGAATTTCCTCTGTTTGATTTTGGTAAAGGGCCTAAAATGTCCATCGCTATCTTCTCCATCGGCGCACCAGTCTTGATAGGTTGCATTGGTGCACGTGGTTGTTTCGCCGGGTTTCTTCTGGACGAACATGTAACACATTCCTTACAATAAATCTCAACATCCTCAGCCCAACCGGGCCAATAGAACCTTACTTTCACCTTCTGCATCATTTTCTTCGCTCCAAGGTGCCCTCCTCCAATACCTCAATGTAACTCTTTTAGTAACGCCGTTCTCATTTTTGTTGGAACAACTATTTGAAATTTGCCATCTTTTGCGGAATCAGTAATAAATCTCCTGCAAAGTACCTTATTTTCTATTGTTAAATTGTCCCACTGCTCGATCAATCTCTTTGTCGTACTAGAGTATTCATTCAAAACATCCGGTTTTAGTTCGTAAATGACTCTTACCTCTTCATCTCCAAGCTGTGCCGAAGTCCAATCAAATTGATTACCTAAACACACAGCTTGACAAAACTCTGAATCACTGTTAATTTCAATCGTGTCGTCATTATTGATGACTTCACTGTCAAATTCACTAGGCCTTCTAGATCGCATCAGCGTTTCCATGTTTCACCCCATCACGATGCACAATGTCCATGTCATACTCAGATAAGTATGCCTGCCATCTGGCAATTTGGCCTTCCGGTTCTTTGAATGTTCTTAACCATGCCAATGCCTTGTGATCCGTCCTAACCTGAAACTTTTTACCCAACAGGTAATGTCGAAATTTCTTTATGAAGAATACTAACGCTAGCATCTCTTTCTTAGTGACACAATAGTTCCTTTCACTTTTCGATAAGTTCCTACTAGCGTACGCTATTACGTGCTCACTGCCATTTTGTAACTGTGACAAAACGGCACCAATACTATTGCCGCTAGCATCAGTATCCAAAACAAAAGTTCCATCTAATGTTGGATACGATAAGATTGGTGACTGAGTCAAACATGTTTTCAACTTTACAAACGCACTTTCACATTGCTCTGTCCAGTTAAACAGTTGTTCCTTCTGAAGAAGTTTGTTCAACGGTCCACAATGGAATGAAAATCCTTTGATTAATCTCCTATAATAGCTGGCTAATCCAATAAATGCCTTTAGTTCTTGAACATTCCTTGGTCGTGGCCAAGAATTATTTTTTTCAATTTTTTCAGGATCTGTTTGCACTCCTTTGTCGGAAATTATATGACCGAGACATCTTACACTTTTCCCACCGAAATAACATTTGTTCGGTTTCAATTTTAGACCATTTTCATGAAAACGTTGAAATATCAACTCTAACCGGTTAAGATGCTCTTCAAAACTCGAACTAAACACAAGCACATCATCCAGGTATATAAGACAAATTTCATAGTGCAATCCTCTCAAAACACTTTCCATAAGCCGTTGGAAAACACTTGGAGCTCCAGTTAACCCGAACGGCATGACGTTGAATTCATAGAGGCCAAACGGAGTCGAAAAAGCCGTTTTCTCTGTTTCACTTTCCTCTATTTCTACTTGCCAGTATCCGCTAGCCAGATCAATACAAGAAAAATAATTCGCCCCCGAAAGTACGTCAAAAGAGTCGTTCAGTCTGGGTATCGGATACGCATCTTTCTTAGTTATTTCATTGATTTTCCTATAATCAACACAAAATCGAGTACTGTTGTCTTTCTTTTTCACTAAAACTATCGGAGATGACCAAGGACTTGTTGAAGGCCGTGCTATTCCTTGTTCAACCATCTCATCTACTAAGGTTTTAACCTCTGTCTGTTTATGAAAAGGGACCGGTCGTGCATGTTGTTTTATTGGAGCGGCATCACCCGTGTTTATAGAAAGTTTGACGGATCCAGAACGGCCAATATCAGACAACGATTTTGAAAATATGTCATCAAAACGATGTAAAAGTTCATTCAACTCCCTTTTCTGATCCTCATTCAGATTTTCATCAATGTTCACTGGAATGTTAGGAGCTGCTCAAAGAATTTGTACGGAATGAGTTCGGAGAAGCGGATGATTTGTACGAAATGACTGCTCGGAGAGGTCATCGACCAGCGAATAAGAATCGACACGTAACAAAAGATAATCGGGAGCAGCAGCTTGCAGCTTCTGAAGGTAATGGTGTTCAACTACAGGTGTTTTCTGATGATAGCGAGGATGAAAGTGAAGGAGAACACGATGAATTCGGGGTTAATGATGATAGTTCATCTGACGAGGGCACAGAGGACGGTGGCAGTGACAATTTGAATGAGGTCGGTGATAGTGACAATGAAATCAATGAACGCCCACGCAGGTCACGCCGACTCCCAAAGTATTTAGAGGATTACGAGATATAGAAATACAATCATGCTGCGAAGTCTTAAATTGTGTACTAAGTTTTTTTAGTTGTCAGTTAGGACACGGGACGTGTCCTTAGTTCGACGGGAGCTGATGTAATGGGTTAATTTGGTACGTTATTGCGATCCGTGTGTTTTGGGGGTTTTTGAGTGTAGTTGGCCGGAAGCGGAGGTGGGATTCAGAGTACCTAACAGTGTATAGATAAGTTGAATATAAACAATTCTGTAGTTTTAGTATTGTGTTATAATCTTTATTAAATATTTACAAAGTTTACGGTTTTATATTATCAACGACCTTCCTGAGTGTGCCACATCAAACACCAGGCTATTTGCAGATGATGCCATACTCTACAGAGAGGTTAGAAACAAACAAGATGCATTAGAACTTCAGAAGGATTTACTGGCTCTAGAAGAATGGGAAAGTACTTGGGACATGTCGTTCCATTCAGAAAAATGCAACATCTTTCGGGTATAACCGAGAGGAGGCCGACATAACTAAGTACCAAGGTGTTGAGAACAACCATGACTGGAGTTGGAACAATCATGTAAATAAAACCGTAAAGAAAGCGAACAGCATGCTGGGTTTCTTGAAGAGAAATTTGCGAATTGCCAACAAGCAGACAAAGTCAAACGCATACTATAGCTTAGTTCGATCTAGCTTGGAGTATTGCGCAACAAAATGTAATCCATACCACACACAGCAGATCCATAAATTAGAAATGGTTCAACGTAGAGCCGCAAGATATGTGACAAACGACTACAGAACATCAAGTAGCGTAACATCAATGCTTGAGACACTGAATTTGGAATCCCTGGAAAGTAGAAGAACAAAGATCCAACTTACCATGCTATTCAAAATCATATCAACAGATTAGTAGATATACCACCAGACGACTACCCAACACCAACAACCACTAGACCAAGAGCCACTCATGGGTAGAACATACTGCAATATCACACAAGAACAGACATCCTTAAATTCAGCTTTATTCCTAGAACCATAGTAGTCTAGAACCAGTTCATAGCTGAGACCTCCGTCTTGGTATCTTTCAAGCGGGGTTGAAGTTCTAATCTGTATCTGGGTCCATATTGTTAGTGAGCACTAATGAAGGTTAGAGCTGTGCCGGTTGGTGTATACCAAGGGGCCGCTTCGGTAGCCGGATTGGTCTGACCAGAAGAGCAGATAGCATTATGGAATCGAGTTTGTTATTTCTATCTATTCTTTCATTTTCTATCCTGGTTTTTACATTTTTACAGTTCTTTCTTATTTCTTCTAACCGCCACCGCAGTGCAATTAGTTCCGGAACGTAACGGTCTACCTAGACAGTAGCATCTTCGCTAGCCAAGAGTTACAATCAGGTCGGATCGTAACCCTTGGCTAGCGAAGGTCGATGTAGAATAGAAAACAATGCGTAAAAATAGGCAATTTTGTAAGTAAATTGGGTAAAATTCATAACTAGGTGTCCCACAAGGATCAATGTTTAGATCTGCTTTATTCAACATTTTCTTAAACGATATATTCTACTTTTTAAATGACAGTTCTTTATACAACTGTGCTGATGACATCATAATCTATTATGTTGGCTACAACATAGAACAATAAATAACTACAGTCTAAATTTAATTGAATGGTTTAAAGCTAATCAAATGGAAGCAAATCCCAATAAATTTGAGGCAATAGGTATAGGAAATAAAACACATGATAAAAATATAACTTTTAATTTAGATAATAATAAAATTAATGTAAAAAGGAAGTGAAATTGTTAGGAGTTACCATTGACTATCAATTAAAATTTGTAACACATAACAAACATCTGCAAAAAGGCATCACAGCTGTATATACTAAGGAGGCTAAGAAAATATCTCAATAAATTCGGAATATTAACTTTATTCCAATTTTTATTTCTTTCCAACTTTAAGTTTTGCCCAGTCACCTGGCACTTCAGCAGCGAACAAAACGACAGAAAGATGGAGAAAATTCAAGAAAGCAAGCATTCAAATTTATTTATGATGATGATGAAAACAAAAGCTCATATGAAGAACTCCTGAAAAATCGAAACTTCCACCCCTTAAAATCAGAAGAGTAAGAAATATTGCAATAGAAACATTTAAAACTATTAACAAGATGAGTTCAATCTATTTACAAGATCGTGTTGAAATAAAATAACACAAATATTCTTTAAGGTATCACTACACAGCAAAACTCCCTTGTGTCAGGACGGCAAGGTATGGTACAAAATCTGTTCAATACTTTTCAACTTGGAATGATCTGCCTGATCATTTTAGGAAGGAATCTTCATTTCAACAATTTAAAAACTTAATTAACTCATGGGATAGCAAGTTATGCAACTTCTCTGCTTGCTTTTAACTTGCTTGTGAATATAAAATTCTCTTACATGTAGTGCATTTAAATTTAAAAGCTCCTGTCTCAATATAATGCTAATCTTTCTATTTCTCTATATAAATAAATACCTTATTTTTGACAGCTTATTGATATGTTCAATACCATGACAATAGTATCTTATATTAATAAGTACATATTAATTCAAATAAAAGTTGTTTTAGTTGTATGCTTTTATTTTAATTTTTAATTTGTCTTAACATATTGGCATTTTTACTCACTTGATGCCTGCCTGCTTTTTTGCTTTCTATATAAATTATCTTATCCTGCTGCATTTCACTCGCTAGATGTCTGCTTGATTAGCTGCATTTACCTGATATCGGTCGCTCGGTCGGTATCTCGATAAAAATATATCGTTTTCTCGAGATAAATAGTATCTGCCACAAGTGGAAAGGTGAGACAAGAAAATCCAAACCCTAGAGCAAAGACATCTTGTTCATACAGAGGCTCTGTCGATGGATTCGACAAACAGATATCTTTGCCCGCGGGTTTGAGATTTTGTTGAATCGGCTTTCCACGAGTCGTTTTATTGTGATCTCGAATTAAATTTGTTTCTTATCTTTTCATTTCCGTGTACGGCTTCCAATAAATCATGATAAAAAGATGTAATGTTATAATATGAATGTAGGCGCAGCCTAAAATGCGAGCATCGCACATTGTTCAGGTCGTTACTTCAGAGCCCCCTAACAGTGCCTCTTCATTCCAACGTGACGTTATAATGTGTTGGTGACGTCACAAAACTCAATTTCAAATACAGCGTTTCAGATTGAAAAAAGTTGTCTGGCATTTAATTTCAAAAATAAGCTAACGCGAGACCCGGTATTTTCGTAAATTCCCAATGCATTCCGAGTAGCCAAGGTTTTTTTTCAATGATCATATTTTGGTCTCGTGCAATTTGGCAGACTCTGTACAAACTATAGCTATTTTGTAAGTGTGGCGATTTTCGTCAAAGATGCAATGCGTTTTTGCAGGGGACTACTTGAATTTCACAAAAAGTCGTGGCTTAATTAACGATGCGATTTTTTTTAAAAACTATTTACAAGATACAAGATACAAGATACAAGATATTTTATTAAACCAATTAATGGTGCCCAAATGCTGAGCGATTTACAATCAAAGAAAATAATAAACATATATGATTTGATTGATTTGAATGAACAAGATGCACAATACAGCTAAATGCAAATTAAACACACATATACATACACACACATACATACATATACATACACACACACAGACATATATATACATATATACATATATATATATATACACAAACATACATATACACACATACACATATATATATACATGCAGATACAAATCATTGTTAGACCAGATATCTCACTGTGACCATGGGAAAACTCAATAGATAATATTTTTACTTTGAGTATAAATGAATGATAACTCTAATTTGTATTTCAGTCTATTTTTCTGTTCAATATTTCCTTTCGTTTATCGAATAGAGATTTCAGCAATGTACTTAGAATTGATATTACTCTTAATAAACTTCATATCATCTGAAAGTTTAGATAAGTTCGGAAAATGGGACGCTAATTTATTTACATGAGGGGAACGTACATCCTTAAGGGATCGGCATTTTAATAAAAAATGAAGCTCGTCCTCAACTGAATTTTTACATACTTGACATATTCTATCTTCGGATTTTGTGCCATTATACCTTCCTTTTTCGATTTCGAGGTCATGACTACTTGTTCTGAATTTGGATATTATTTTTCTATCTGTTTGTGAGTTTAATTTCAAGTATGGTTCAGACTTAAAAATATACTTGAATTTTCTATAGGTTCTTAGTTTGTTCCCATAACTGGTATTATTCCCAGATGGTTTTTCTACAGATGGTCCAAATTGTATTAAATTTTGCTTTTAGAGTATCTTTGACTTTTCTTTTGATGAAGTTTGATTTGAAATTTGAATGATGTTCAAATATATATTCTAGATTTAAATATTTAAATATTTGTTTACATCTGGTGGCAAAAAAAGATATTTTCAAGGTTCACTGAAAAAACTCATTTTTACATTATAGTTATCTTATAACTGTGTGTGTGTTTTTTGTTTGTGCCAAATTCATATCATAGGCATATCATCGTCAGCATGGGATTGCCGAATCTAAAAATTGTAATTGAAATCTGTGTTTTAACAATAAGCAAAATCTCGCGATATGATTCTAGCGAGATTATAAGTGACAACAAGGCAAAATGACAACACACCGATAAACACCCGAATATCGAATACAATTGTGCTGTCAAGACGCAGGACTGACATCACAAAATAAAATCAAACAAAAAACGAATCTCTGGGTCAAACATGAAGTGCCAAAAAGTAGTTATTGTTGTGTCTTTCGTTGTAATTGTAATATTTGTACTGGAGGATGGAATAGTGAAAGCAATGTCTCTCTCAGAAAAGCAAGAATTGAAGTAAGTGATGAACATTTTAGAAAGAATGAAGAGTTGAGTCGATTTAAAATAAAACAGAAAAAGCAACAACATCTGATAATGTTTATCTCCTTGATCCTCTACTGTTTTAGGAGTTTTATATTGATTAGTGATTTACCTCTTACTATAGTTATTGAAGATATGTATGGTCTAAGTGTCAATTTTACTATTTAAGTATTAAATTACTGGTACTGTGTGTATCCTACTTTTGGTTACCTGCAATTTGATGATTACCAGATTTATGCATGAATTTTTTTTTCAGATTGAAACTGAAGGAGATGTTTAACCATGCATATAGCTCTTATATGGTAAGAAAACATCAATAAAACTACATGTGCAATTAGTTTACTTTTATTTACATGTAGTTCTTGGACTTGTTCAGGGTGTTAGCACATATCATCTAAGTTTCAGCTCTTACCTTTAGAGGTAATTCAAATTGGGACTTTAGATAATTAAAATTAAAATATACTAGTATCCACTTGCAGAGTGCTTTGGCTATTGAATAATTTAATGCATATAAGGGAAGAGAATTTTATTTATCACTTATACCATACAGTTAAGCCAATCTTACTTTATGGTTGTGAAATTTGGGGAACTTTTAAAGCCAATACAGAACTATTTAGAAATGGTTCTTTAACACCAGATAAAATTTACTCTAATATTATTTGTGAAAAATTACACTCAAAATTTTGCAAGTTCGTATTAGGGGTCCATAGAAAAACAACAAATTTTGCTGTGTTGTCAGAGCTTGGACGTTTTCCACTCCATTATGATATAATTAAAAGCATCTTGAATTACTGGCAACGCCTTGAAAACTTAAAAAAATTTCCTTTATTACAGAAGGCCTATGAACAATCAAAACTTCTTTATGAGCAAAAAAATCTTCATGGTATGGATCACTTCTATGTATACTTCAAAATTTTCCTGTAATTAACCAACTGAAAGATAAAAGGACCTCTAAAGCTAAACTCAATAAACTCATAAGGGAAACATTTTTGGAACTATGGATTAATCAAAGAGCCCAATTTTCTGATGGAAAATTGCGAACTTATACTTCCATTAAGCAACACTTTGGATATGAACGTTATCTTTCCATTATCAAAAACTTTGAGCATAGGAGGAGTTTAACAAAACTAAGAACCTCAGCTCATCACCTCAATATTGAGGCAGGTAGATATCAGGGTATACCTCCACACCAAAGGTTGTGTGCTCAGTGTGACTCGAGAGAAATTGAGGATGAAATCCATTTTTTACTTGTCTGCAACAAATTTGCAGATAACCGACAAGCATTACTAAACACTGTTGCTTTAACATGTAACAACTCTCTAAATTTAACTGTGCAGGAAAAATTTCACTGGATAATGAACTGTGAAGACAAAAACATACTTAAAGAATTATGTAACTTTATTTATAAATTTTGTAGATAACTATGAAATTGACATATTTATATGTGTATATATACACTGTATGTATGTGTATATGCGTATGTATGTATATGAATACTGCTTACTTTTCTGGGCAAGACACAGGGAGAATCTAAAAGATTAAGCACCGTCCCCTGGTGTTTTCTCCAGTAAGGTAACCTTCTCTGTCGGCCAAACAAATCCTTGTCTTTCTGGGTTAGACACAGGGAGAGTCTACCATGACTCTAACAAGCACCGCCCCATGGTGTCTCTCCCAGATAGATAATTACACTACTACTACGATATAAAATAAACATCAAATCTTGGTGAAAAACACTTTTTCTGTTCAATAGAATTCTTAAGCAACGTCCGGTGCCTTAATACGAACATTATGAATAATATTATGTTTCAACCTTGTCACACTGTGCACACAACACCAATTTTATAAAAAATGTTTAACACTATTACAACTTGTGTAACTCTGTTAAAATTGTAATGTACTGTTCATTAATCATACATTGTCATTGCCCCTTGTGGGACCTTAATTTGAATAAAAATATTGGTATTGGTATTGGTATACCATAATTTAGTATTGTTTAAAAAAAATGTCCAAGATATACAGGTCCATAAGATATAGAAGTAAAATTTCATTGATACCAGATTCAGTTTATATTGTTTTGCAAATAGACTTTGCAGTGCTGATGGCAGCAAAAAAGGCAGTTCTTCATCTCTCATGTGAACAGAGAATCTATACATTCTGGATCTGGTATTTGAAATACATTACTCCCTGTAGCTTGTTTCCAGGTTGAGTTTTATTTACATTTATCTTTTGGTACATGTGCATGCTGTACCCAACCAATTGTTAGGTGGGAAGCCAAAAAATATTATTGCTCTTACACAAGACTTTGCTAAGAGTGGTTATTTGATTTTAATACTAGAGGTTTTATTTATACAATACAATAAGATGTATTCATAGAATCTATGCCATCTAATGCCTCTTTTAGACTGTATTTCCAGCAAAGTTAAAACAAATTCCGGACAGCAGAGGGTTTTTGGACTAAATTACAGATGATCATACTTTAAATAAAGCGTTCTTATTACTACAAACAGAAATATTAAAAATTAAGATTTATTATTTAAAAACAAGTTTAATGTATATAAATGTATATCTGGGTCATCTGAAGCTAATAATATAGTTGCTTTAGATACATCTACTTCTAATGAAACATAAACATCTGATAATTTGCATAAAAGCAACACATTTTTTCATGTTTATTTGTAGAATTATGCATATCCAGCTGATGAGTTGATGCCTCTAAGTTGTAAAGGTCGTTACAGAGGTTCAGAACCCAACAGAGGTGACATTGATGACAGCCTTGGAAAGTAAGTACATGTTTTATATCTTGTTTTAATGGCAGAGTGTTAAAGGTAGTTTTAGTCATCTACAGTTGTCTCATTGTTTGTTCACACTCAGTTTGTGGGTTAAAGTCTCACTGCGGGCAGGCTGTACTTGACTTCAATCTTAATGACAAGGATTGCCAGTTTTCCTACTGAAGGTTGGGGTTTTCTCTGTCCCCTAATAAAAATTGAATGCCACAATATAGATGAAAAATTGCTAAAAGTGGCATTTAACATGGTTCAAACGAATAAAACATCTTGTTGTAAGGAAATAATAATGAGTTGTCTCCATGGAGGTAGATGTAATAATACAATATACAATAATCCCCTTTGTCTAATGTATTGGACATGAGAGATAACTCACTGCTTTGTTTTTAATTAAAGCTATGTATAATCAATATAATTTGCTGGTAGTCACTAGTTTAGAAAAATTTTTTAAGAAATTTATGGAAATTAATGAAGTAATGATTGTTAATGGAAAGTCAGTAAACATGTGTTTATGACAGTAGCACTATTGATGTTACACATAGGGTACATTTACTGTTCAAGAAACATTCAATACACGTAATAGTTTGCTATGTACAAAAACATTTAATCATCATGATTTTTGCATGCACTGTTATACCATTAATAAAATTATTGTAAAAAAGATGTGTGTGTGTGTGTAGGAGGGAACTGTAAGAGAACAGCATATATATAATGTAATTTATTAAATTATTTAATAATTTATGTTTACAGTTTTACATTGACCTTAATAGATACACTGGATACCTTAGTTGTAAGTACATACATAACTATAATGAAGCTTTTTAGAAGGATATTTTACTTAAATAGCTAAAAATATCAGTACTCATTTGTGTTTGACTGTATTGGTTTAAGTTAATACAGTGAGTAGTTAAGTGTTGTTTTTCTTGATAGTTCATGTACATTTTATTTTATGTAAAATCTTACAGAAATTTGTAACATGATTTAATCTTGCTACATTTTAAAACTTTGATAAATGTGAATGTAAATATGTTGTAAATTGATGAAATTTAGACATTATTTTTGAAAATTATAATCCAATCACACAAAATAAAAAAATATGGGAAGTCAAATTTTTAGAAATGACAATGGCCTAAGATAACTTAATTTTTTTTTTATTTTCCAGGTTTTAGGAGAAATAAAAGAATTTGATAAAGCTGTAAAATTAGTTGTATCCCAAGTAACCTTTGACACTGATGTTGTTGTGTCAGTATTTGAAACAAATATAAGGGTATTGGGGTAGGTAATCAATTGCTTCTGTATATATATTTCTATTCATACATAGAGGCACAACTTTTATGAATATATGCATACTGTAATTGGTAGTAACCATCTGAGCAAGGCCATTCAATTGTATCATAAGGGTTCAACACTTTCTTAAGTCAAATGTTTGATATACAATGTAATTATCAAGTAACACATGTACGGAGGTTTCTTTTGCTCTGAAGATAAACATAAATTGTCCATGCACACTTGTATAAAATACAAGAGAGAATTAATACTTTCCTGGGTTCTCCCCAGGAATTTTGGAAAGCACTGTGGTGTCGTGTGTTAAAAAGGGTCCAATTTTGCATGTCGCATCATTCATTTCGTGCATCACATGCTTTTTTGTGTGTGTGTTATCTCTAACAGAGGGGTAACTGTCTAATTTTATATATATATAATAAATGAGAAAGTATTCTTATTTTTCTTAATTTACTAGTATGTTTGTGTTAAATTATTGGCATACATAACAGATGATAACAGAAATAAATACAAAGCTACTATTAACATTGGCACTAATAATAAATAACAAAGCTACAGCAACAATGTGCCATGTACCAACATTTTGTATTATCTTGACACCTGCCTTAGTTCTTTTTTTTGTATTATTCAACATTTGGATGTAGTTACTTGTATAGTTGTATTTTAATTCAACAGGCAATACACATTATTTCAATTAAAATTCGCAAGACACCCATCAACACATTGAAAAGTTCTGTAACTAATCCTTCACAAACATCTGGGTGTGATTTAATTTCGTTTCTCATTTAACATGTTTAATATAGTATTAATTTCAATTACTTTCTGTTACTCTTAAATAAATGAGGTCGAGATCTATATAATAGTTCTTTTGTTTTGTTAAAATATATTTAAAATTTTTTGATAGCAGTATTTGGTTGAAATATTAAACCAAGAACACAAGATACATGTATATTGCATAATAAGGCACTAATGCAGGGGAAGCAACTCTGGACTGGTACATGTGCTTAGTGTTTATGTCAAATTTTATCAGCATACATTTTAATGTAGATTTATGCAGCTGGACCTCAGGTTTAATAATTTATTGTTAATTTGTACTCAAATAACACAAATAACGGAATTAAAATTTACAAGAAGGTACATGCAAAATGTCTACTAAAAGTCACAAATCACCATTATCACCGTTACCACCATGCAAATTTTGTGTGGGGGAACCTAAGGAAATTAAGTGTAAACTCCAATTACAATACCCACATAAAATGAAGGATACCATTAAAAATTTAACTTTATTTGTTAAAATTTTTGCATTACAAGTGTAGAGATAAGAAATCCGTCTGGTTAGGTTTTATTGAATGAATCGAACAGTAACTAGCAATTTGGTGTAGCAAGGGGGATTATGTTTACACCTGTCCAGGTAAACATTACCAGAGGTAATAATTAATGGAAGGTATTGCCAACAGCTTAATCCGTTGAAAAAACAATACAACAGGAAAAAGTGACAAGTGTCACTGTTTTGGATAGCACCGTGGCATGAAACCACCACGGTAGATCGGATAGCACAGCTGCAAAAAAAGTAAGCACTGCTGTACCGCAGTGGTAAAAGGGCATATGGAGAACACTTCTTTCAAAAAGCACATAAAAGAACTACTAATGTTTGCATGTTATATTATGTATCTAATATTTCCAGTAATTAACAGGGCCTTACATTGTGATAATTTTATCAAGTTGACTCAGTTGTTTTACTAATAGGTCCTGGGGTATATTGACTCAGTTGTTTTACTAATAGGTCCTGGGGTATATTGACTCAGTTGTTTTACTAATAGGTCCTGGGGTATATTGACTCAGTTGTTTTACTTATAGGTCCTGGGGTATATTGACTCAGTTGTTTTACTTATAGGTCCTGGGGTATATTGACTCAGTTGTTTTACTTATAGGTCCTGGGGTATATTGATTCAGTTGTTTTACTAATAGGTCCTGGGGTATATTGACTCAGTTGTTTTACTAATAGGTCCTGGGGTATATTTAGGTAGGATTGTTAATGGTTATACCAGCCCATATTGTAAAAAGTAATATCTTTGTTTTCATTCTGTTTATTTAATTTTTAAAAATGATCCCTGGAGCATGCCACACTGCTGTTGTATGCCCGAATTTCTGTATTTTAAAACTTTTTGAGCTAAAAGTCGCCAAAAGAATTTTGATGTGATTTCTTCAAATGCATCGTCAAGACTGACTGAATATGCTTTCTGTGTCTTGTCAATGGCTTTGTGTTTTCTTATAAACCTCTGTTAGGTCTGGGTATGGCCAGTTTTTTGTTTTATCCAACTGGTACATCAAATAGCAATTTAGATAATATCTATTCTGTGCTTTAAATTATTGATTTGTTGTATGTTAGGAGAATTATCCCAAGTCTATAGCTTTAGATTCATAGAGGACTTTTGCTTTATTTCTGTTTTTCTTTTTTGTAGGGGACTATTAGGGGGTCATGTTTTGGCAGCATACCTTAAGAAAAAGAAAAAAGGAATGGAATGGTATACAGACGAACTACTGATGATGGCCAAAGATATTGGCTACAGATTACTTCCTGCATTTAATACAAGTACTGGCATTCCTTATCCTAGAGTAAGTAACTTTTACAAAATATTGCATTAAAAAATTTTCTTGCAATGTATTTATGTACATGCATGTAGATCCAAACAGACTTATTGACAGTTGAAATAGGAGATAGCATGCTTATTGTGCTAAGTTTAACAATAAACAAAATTTGATTATTCAGTATTTTATATAGGTTATCAAGCTCAAAAACAGCTTTTGTTGTAAATATTAGCTATTTTTAGATTCAGTTCCAAATAAATAGATAAATGGCCGTTGAGCCCAATGGTAGTTAGCCATTTTCTATCAATCGTTGCTACATAAACACTGAAACCAAGTTAGTACCTTGTGTGTTCATGTCCAGCTTTACTTTACAAGGATTACCAATTTTTTTGTTCATCACCAGGGGGATCTCACATGGTTTTCCAACTTCTTCCATTAAAAAAAAACTAGATGCAATGATATGACTAAAAATTATTAAAATTGTCATAAACCCTAATTCATCTAACAAACAAGCTATGTCTATATACTAATATACTTTAATGATCTTGTATTGTTGTAGATTAATTTACGACATGGAATGAAAGATTTAGCCAGTAAATATAAAGACACCTGCACCGCTTGTGCAGGGACAATGGTTTTAGAATTTGCTGCATTAAGTAGATTAACAGGAGATCCTATTTTTGAGGTAATGAACTAAAGACTTAACACTGAAGTTTCTAGTACATTTCTTTTGCTAAAAATTTCTGCTTTGCTATTGATCAGTACTTTCATTGCATCAATAAATATATACAAAAAATAATGATTTATTAAAAGAATTTGTAATAACATACTGACATCTAGTGACTTATAGATGTTGCAGAATGCCATTACATTTAAAGATTTTAACGTTCATTAACTATTAGTGAGAGGTTATTCAATAACAAAAGTATCATTTTTTTAGTACATACCCAAAATATTTAATCTGGTATAATGTATGGGTCACACATATTTCATTCCAGCACTTACATAGAAAAAATGGAGGAACACTTAAGAGATGTTTCTTTAAGATTGGTTTATTGAATTTGTAGATTTTATTCCTCAAAAAGTTAAGTTTAATGAAAGATATTTCATTCATAGGAGAAGGCACATAAAGCTATGGATTACTTATGGGAGCAGAGACACAGAAGTAGTGATTTGGTAGGAACTGTGATCAATATACATAATGGAGACTGGGTTAGGAGAGGTAAGAAAATTTCTGGATCTGGTTTTGTCCAACTGTCTCAACAAACCAGAACAACATATTTTGCCGTTGATTATTGATGCCAGTTTCATTTTAGAATGGCTATTAAAATGAATATTTGCAAAAATTTGTTGACAACGTCCAACTACTGTTAACTTATCTTCATTTTAATGCACTGCTAAAATGGCATAAACACATACACAGTAACTTTCAACTTCAAATTATTGGTATATTTTCTAATGTAGGTTCTTTAACAGTACTAAACTGCATTGGGCAATATAGATTTTTCTTGGGATTTTCATACACAGTATAGTATTTACTCTTAGTTATAGAGTACAATCACTAGAAATGAATATAACTATAAACAGAAATGATATTTTAAGAGAGAATAAATTACACATTACATTAAAAACTTGTTAAAAAGTGTGACCATTTCGGACTCGATGTCTTCATCTTGAGATGTTTTTTTTAAATTTTAACGTGCGAATTGTACATGCATATAAGAATTTTTCGACAATTTTCTGGCCCAAGAAAGGGGTGTGGACAATACGTAAATGCGGACTATATACAGCTTTTTACGGTATTTGAAAAAGTCTCTTCAATTTTTTAAACTGCTTTTTAGTGAAACACATATTTCATAATTAAAATAGATTATTATTACTCAAATTCATGATTATTTTATAGATTTTAGACATTTCATTTACAAAAGTCATTCCTATTTTTTCTTTTTTCCTTGATAATAATTTTTGTCTCGCCTGCGACGAAAGTCGCTGGAGGCGAGACATATGTATGGGAATCCGGCGGCGGCGGCAGCGGCGTAAACACTTGACATCTTGCTTCATATCTTTGTAAGCCCAAGCCCTAGGTCCATCAAATTTGGTCCAGAGGTAGCTTATGATGAGTACTTGCCAGTCAGTCACCTGTCACCTGACCTTGACCTCAATTTCACGGTCCAGTGACTACGTTCAAGTTTTTGGGTTTCGACAGTTCCTCTGTAACTACGCATGGTAGGATGACAATATTTGGTGTATAGGTTGCTGATGACTAGTACATGAGTGTCTGGTAGGTGTCACCTGACCTTGACCTCAATTTCACGGTCCAGCGACTACGTTAAAGTTTTTGGGTTACGACAGTTCCTCTGTAACTACGCATTGTAGGATGACAATATTTGGTGTATAGGTTGCTGATGACTAGTACATGACTGTCTGGTAGGTGTCACCTGACCTTGACCTCAATTTCATGGTCCAGCGACTACGTTAAAGTTTTTGGGTTACGACAGTTCCTCTGTAACTACGCATGGTAGGATGACAATATTTGGTGTATAGGTTGCTGATGACTAGTACATGAGTGTCTGGTAGGTGTCACCTGACCTTGACCTCAATTTCACGGTCCAGCGACTACGTTAAAGTTTTTGAATTACGACAGTTCCTCTGTAACTACGCATGGTAGGATGACAATATTTGGTATATAGGTTGCTGATGAATAGTACATGACTGTCTGGTAGGTTCCACCTGACCTTGACCTCAATTTCATGGTCCAGCGACTACGTTAAAGTTTTTGGGTTACGGCTGTTCCCCTGTAACTATGCAGGGTATGGTGACAATATTTTGTATACAGGCCGCTGCTGATATTTAATGCTATTTACGTAATGCTTATGACGAAATTTATTTTCGTTACTGATGCGGAATGCAGGCGAGACGTTTTTCTGTGTCCACACTTGTTTATGTTCAACATGACGATACATAAAACAAGTTTTAAGCAAGTTTACATTTATTTCTCTTATTACCTGTAAACATGTAATTGTATTAAACGACATTGTTATAAAATTTACATTTTACAACAAATTCATTAAAAGCAACACTTAACAGAATTTGCTGTTGCAGATTTCATATTGGATTGTTGAGTTGAGTGATTAAAGATGTGTATGTTTTGATACAAGTAGTTGAATTTTTTTTATAACAAAGTCACAGTAATGTTGAACCAATCTCAAACACACAAATACTTCTCTATAAAGCATAATTAAACATTCCTAGGACAAGTTAAAATGCTAACCCATTTTGAGCCCCAATATATTAATCTGCATTCTATACACAACATTATTTACATTAGTATATGTATCTGTAGCAAGACTAAAAAAGATGTTACACAAGGTATGTAAGCTATGTTAAGGTTAGGCATGTAATCTATGCACAATTGTAGAAAAGTACTTTAGCAGTATTAATGAAAAGGATATTCATGTATACTTAAACAAGTGCTGTGAAATGGTGTTGAAATGTGTAAGGATGTGTGCATGTCAAATTATATTTGAGTTTTGCTTTCAAGTTGGTACTGCACAATGACATGAGTGACAATTATGATTTTCCCACCCTTGAATTTCACTGCTGTGAATCCCCTTGTTTACATAAACATGCCTTTATTTATTTTCGGCAAAGGAAAAAAAAAATAAACAAAAATTTTTGTGACTTTTATTTAATGTTTAATTGTAATCTTCTTTTTTAGAAAGTGGAGTTGGTGCTGGTATAGATTCCTATTATGAATATGTATTAAAAGCCTATATATTATTAGGAGATGATGAATATTTAGATCGATTTAATAAGGTAAGCCTTATGGAAAATAAATTATTTAATCATTTCTTAATTAGATCTCAAATGTTCGAAGTATAACCATACCTGGAAGAGAAAATTTAGCTTTCAGACAATTCAGATGAAAATCATAAAATATAACTATAAACTTTGTGCTGTACATGAATATTCAACATTAAGTTTATGTTAAGGTGACTGTTTTAATCATTTTAACTTGATTGATGTTTATTTAATCAAAACTGTTTATGATATAAATCATGTACCGTCTTTTGGTAACATCTTATTAAATAAAATAAAAGAATTATTGTTTTTCTTACTAATTAAAACATTTTTGCAATTTTGTTTTATGTGTATAAACATTGTATTAACAATGCAGGCAGCTTTGTCATGAATCTCATGCAATCATTTCAAATGAGACCAAGGTAATCAATACATTATTAGTGATCAAAGAATAAATTATTTTCTTTGAAGTATACTCAGTTGTATAAACAACGCTGTAAGAGATGTATATAACGTTCACCCACTGTTGAAGAAATTAACCTCCAAATTTTTGATACCAGAAGATGGGTCAAGTTAGAAATCCATTCACTGCAAAAGTAAAATTAAGAGTCGTTGCTTATGCAGAGGCTCATGGCAACCAAGCATTTAGCGTTAATGAATCAAATGTCCTTCTCTGGATAAATCAGAAAGATCGTTTGAAACAGATGCCTAAAACTAAAATGGCAAACCGAGGTAGTGCAGTACATTATCCAGGAATTGAGGCAGATCTTTTAAAATGGGTTACGGACCGTAGATTACAAGGCTACGGAATTTCTAAAACTAAGTTGAGACTAAAAGGTTTACACGTAGCTAAACAGCGGGATTGAACTTCTGTAATTAGTGATAATGAAATACCAGCATTGTTATTGTTTTGATAATTATTAAAATTTATAATTAATCTTAAATACTGTTTCATTGTTTATACTCGAGGTATCTGTTGACATTAAACATTTTCACACATACTTAATTACCGACAATATCCTTTGAGAAAATCACACAGGTAGAACGATTTTAAAATATATCACACCAATTGTCTCTAGAGGGTGATATTGTTATTGATAAATAGCCTGGCAAATTACAAAATCATGTGTTACTAATACCAAAATGGCAATTGAGAATGAATCACAGATTTTTCGTTGTGTATGGGAAATTGAACAATTAACAGTATGTACTATCAAAAACATGGCTGATACCAATAATAAAATCATCCCATTTCCTTTGTCATTATTTTGCAGAACACATTTTCTTTAAAGAGGGAAAATGTCCATACATCACTAAATAACAAAGGCATAAAGAACGAAACAAAAATACTTTTTTTACCAATTTTAATAAGTTTAATGTTAAATTATAAGTGTTATTCACATTTATTATACAAAAATATGTTGCGCACACAACTTGAATATGCTTGGCCAGAACGGTGATGGAAACGAAGTTAAATTCCAGAACTCTGGTTGTACCTGAAAAAAAAGTCCAAAGTACATGCTCATATGTATAATGCGCACGTGGATTTA
Source organism: Limnoperna fortunei (assembly GCA_944474755.1). Lineage (NCBI taxonomy): Eukaryota > Metazoa > Mollusca > Bivalvia > Mytilida > Modiolidae > Limnoperna > Limnoperna fortunei. Next base: position 26,705,674 of record OX104114.1, on the reverse strand, counting down.
AGAAAATGTTCCAGAAAAATAAATGTGCACATTATACACACCAAAAGACGGTAATTCTATCCATTTAGTAAGGTATATATATTTCTTCATGCTTCTACATACTACAATTTCAGCACTGTTTTGAAAGATGCTAATATGTAGGTGATATCACTTTAAATAATTCCTTTAGAAATAGAATTTAATTAATACTCTGACATTTATATTTTAAGCATTATTCTGCTGTTATGAAATATATAAGTCAGGGACCATTACTAGTTGATGTACATATGCATAAACCAGAGGCTATTTCCAGGCATTTTATGGATTCTTTATTGGCTTTTTGGCCAGGGCTTCAGGTAAGAAACATTTCTTTGGGTCTTTTTTGACATCAGGTAAGAGACACATCTTTGTTATCATGACTTTAGTTAAGAAATATGGTTTTGGTTAGAACTTAAGTTAAAGAACATGATAGTTTCCACAGGCATTTAGATTTAAAAAAAATTTATGTGTGGAATTAAAATAAATCAGTACCATTTTCGGCTAGTAAAATGGACCTGTTATGCTTTTTATTGGACTTTAGGAGGAAGAAATGGCTTTTTTGGCAAGAACTTCACTTATGAAACATGTCTTTTTATTTGACTTGAAATCGCAACATTCTGGCTTTCATATTAAATATTTTTTACTTCCAGGTATTAAAAGGGGACATAACTCCAGCTATACAGACACATGAAGTCTTATATCAAATTATGCAAAAACATAAATTTTTACCTGAGGTAAGTGTGAATCAAATAATTTTGCCTAAATTATTTAGTAGTATCAAATTATCAAATGAAAGCATAAAATATAAGTCATTCAACCAATAATTTAATAATTACAGGTCACAGATATCTCATGCCATCATCAGTGGTAACAGTGACTTAAATGAACTTGGTGATTGCAAATAAAAGGACTTCAAAATCAATGAAAGGTGTCCATATAAAAGAGTTGTTGCTAAATTTCCTTAAAATGTTGAAGAAAATGTCAATTCCATTTAATAAGTGATAGAGGAAAAGTACTTTTAAATGGTAAGAAAAGAATTCAGCACATTTCAAGTAAAGTCATATGAAAAGCTTTATACAGATATCATTAAAGATAGCATGGACCTAAAATTTATAATGATCTCATTTCTGTACAGGGTTTTACATCAGATTTTAGAGTTCACTGGGGTAACCACCCACTTAGACCAGAATTAATAGAATCTACTTATTTTCTATACAAGGTGAGACACTATACTTTTTTCCTGACATTAGAGTGATATGAAGATTTGGTCACAGAAGAAACAAATAATGTTTTCCTGAACTACTTATTTCTGTTAACGTGGAGATACTTTACATATCCAGCGATTTCTCAGATATTTTGAGTAATTCTGTTTTGGAAGCTGCCAAAAAGGTTCCCTAACGTTAACAACAAACTCTGGGCAAAATATAGGCCATAGATACATTGTGTACACAAATGCATATACAATATTTGTACATTGTCATAGAAGATTTGGTCACTAAGTGAACATCATGTTTCCAGAGGGCAAGGAAATAAAATTTTGATGACTAGATGAGGAAGACAAATATATTTAATGATGTAATGAGTAAATCACAAGAAACTTGTAAATATTAAAACAGTCCAAATAAGTGGAAACGATGACGGATATGTGAACCTTAAAAAGTACAATAATAAATAAATGAGAAAGTAAAAAAAATGATTGATATCAAATTTTACAGGCTACTGGTGATACTCATTATTTAGATGTGGGTAAAAAGATAATAGAGAATCTCAACGCACATGCCCGAGTACCTTGTGGGTTTGCTGCCATTAAAGATGTCACTTCTGGAGCACATGAAGATCAGTAAGTATTTTTTAAGTTCAGATTTGAACCTGATTATAAACACAAATGAAACAATCGAAAAACATTTGATTGGAATTCACCTGACTAATGTAGTTAAATTTGTGATCCCCAAATAGCCAGATATATACAGTGTTTAAATCTAACATCTTTTTTCATTCCAGATTGGATTCCTATGTGTTTGCAGAAACATTTAAGTACCTGTATCTATTGTTTGCAGAGAAATCTGATCTTCTTATAAATGTAGATGATTACTTATTTACAACCGAGGCACATCTTTTGCCTTTAACTTTGTCAGTATATAACGCTACTGCTAAATTACCTAAGGTATGTATTATTGTGTGTGCTCATTGGATAGTCCTGTGGAAAAAATGTTTACACTTTAATCCAGTTCATGGTATCTTTCTAATCACCAAAGTATGTGAAAACTCTTGTCATGCAGCTGATAACTCCTGTTTGCTCAATATACTTGTGGGTGGGTCTGGACACAGAAAACAGCAATTTAATTTAGATGACTTTATAAACATGAATAATTGTTAAAAATAATAATATGAAAGATCATTTGCCTTGGTTAGTATTATTTTCAATGTCATTGTTTCTATTTGAACTTTAAAAATTTTATTTTCTGTCATCTAAAAGTACCAGTTTTCCTGCAGAATGTCGGAGTTCTGTCCAAATAAAACTTTAAAATTGCTTGAAGTGGCGTAAAACCTCATTCATATCATTTAAATTTGTCTAAAAGTATACCTTCTTGGTCATCTGTGATTATGATACAAGAATGTTTTGACTGTAAATAAAATGGGAGAGAAGTAAATTTTCACCTGTAAAGCTACATTGGATATGGAAAATAAATTATTCTATTGACACATATATTATTTCATGTATTAATAATGATTACAATTCGTTTTACAGATTAGAAAAGAGGTCTATGAAGGTTTAAATGATATGTATAAGAATGAAGAGCTTGTAACAACCATTGATTTGTCTGACTTTAAAGTAGAAAATACCTGTCAGAATCCACAATATCTATCAACAAATATGATGAATTACGCTACCAAGGTCAGAGGGGAAATGAAAGGTTGGATGGACAAGTCTGCTCCAACACAAAGGTACGATGATTTTAATGGTTTTCTTTACCTTTCTTTGCAGACTTTGCACTTTGTCTATAAATCCATAGATTATTTAATTGATGGACGAGGTTGGTAAGTTGGGGACACAAATTTCTGTCTGTTCGTCCTTCCATCAGTCCCACCTTTCCGTATAAGCTTTATTGATGAAGATGACTTCACATCTTCATGAAACTTGATACACAGTTACAACATGATGAGATCTCTTCACTGGCAAAAGTTGGTGAAATTCTATAGGCTGTGTCAAGTATTTCACACTTGTGTGAACTTAGAAAATGGGTGGGTTGTATTTACCTACAGTGTATATGTTGTCAAGACACATTAACTTGTTGATTTTTAATTTACTAAACATATGTTTTCAGTTGTTCTCCTCAACCCAGACTGAAAGCTGCTGATTTTATTGCTGGTAATAAAGTTCAGCTACAGATGTTACATAACATGGGTATCAGGATAGCTACGATGGCCGACGGGAGAATTCAGCTTCTACACTCTGCCACTGATGTGAGTTTATCTCCCCTTAACTTACCCACTGTTGGCCTTTTTTCGCTCAGCTATTTACCAGAGTTACTGATATGACTTAGCATCTTACTTTTTTTATTTTTCTGAAAATGCTAGGCCAAATTGCATCATATTTTGCAGAAATAAGCTTGTGAGACCCCTTACAAAGATTCATCAGTTGGTCTAGATTAGGTAAAATACTTGATTCTAATTGGCTGAAACTTTAAATGTCTTATAATCTTAAAAGATGTGTGTGAGGTCCTCTACACAGATACCTCATTTGGTCTTAAGGGGCCTAGGTAACCGAGTGTTTAAGGTATTATTATATTATTAATATTGATCATGTGGTCTGTCAACACTGAGGTTGTGAGTTCGAGTCTCACTGTGGGCAGGGTGTACTGGACTCCAATCTTAATTTACAAGGATTGCCAGTTTTCCTGAGGAAGGTCATGGGTTTTCTCCAGGTACTACGGCTTCCTCCCCAAATAAAATCTGGATGCCATTATATAGCTGAAAAATTGCTGAAAGTGGTGTTAAACATCATTCAAACAAACAAACATTTGTTCTTGATCCTATAAAACATAATTGCTATAAGAAATACCTGTTTTTTATATGCCTGACTAAATGTCATACAGATTTTTAAATTTTGAGAAATCTGATTTCAATTGATTTATATTTTACAGGCTGCCTCTGTTGAGGATGCTGAAAATGGTATGAAATTCATGCAGGAAATGATCGAGTTGGCATCCAAGCAACCACAGGATGGTAAAAGTATAAACTTTTTCATGTGTTGTATTTTCTGCTTAAATTTTGGCACATGAAACTTGTATAAATGAATTAATTGTGTTATTTGCATATCTAACAATTTCTCTATATATTGAGTAATTCTGTTTTGGAAGCAGCCTTGAAAGGTTACCTAAGGTAACAACAGACTCTGAGCAATTGATACATTCTGACCACTAATACATATACAATATTCATACATGGTCAGAAAATGTATTTGTATGAGTCTTAGAAACATGTAGAAATGTGACGCTCTGTTATGCAGTGAAGTACAAGTGAATACAAATAATAAACAAACTATTTTTTTGACAATGTATGAATATTGTTTTTATTCTGCAACATTAAAATACATTTAATACCAATAAAAAAATGAGAAAAATTTGTTTCTGGTCAATTTCTCAATTGAAATTTTCAACGCATATTCTAGTGATAGCCTGATGTCACAACAAATATGGTATATGACAACACGTCATAAGCAATAACAGACAACTAAATATAGTAAGAAGTGAGGATACAGGTATCAGGAGAATTAATTCCACACTGCAGAATAAAAGCAAAAATTTATTGTACAGCGAATTTAATGATTGCAGGATAAATGTATATATAGTGGTGAAAATCAAATAAACATGTTTACATTCATTACTTTAAATCATATACTACAAGATATTTCTGTAAGCCTATGTGGACTATAGGTTCAATGGTCAATTTTCTCCATAGGCCTATCATGGGAAATGAATCCTTTGATAGTAAACAATAAACATTGACCCTTTAAGGCTTTAGGCTAAACATTCGACAATGGTAAAAACAAATAGTTGAAATCCTTTACATGATGTCATCAAAAGAAATTTATTTAATTATTATTATTACTAATAATGATTTATCATCATGCCAAATTAGGTAGTTTTTTTTTTTAATTTTGACTCCCAACTTAACTAGAATTAAATAGAACATCTTGCTTTCATTCGACATGTTGTAATCATCCTATTGTATTTTAAAATATGAATGTGCACCAAGAAGATTTTTCAGATCAAAAGAATGTTAATTAAATATTTTTTAATTTGAACATTTACACTATCAGTGCATGTATATAATGTAACAAAAAATATTTTTGTAATACAAATGCCTTCTTCTTCGTTTACAGCTCCTCACGAGCCAATGGTCGTACAGGTCATTACAGAGCCTTACTATGGAACATTGTGGTTTAAAGCTGGACCAGCACAGTTTGGTTATAATCTTAAAACCAGTCCTCCTGTAAGTTAAATACTTGTAATAATGGGAAAAATAGTCTTCCTGTATTTAGAAATTGGTAATTATCTGAAACTAATTATCTAAAAGCAGGTTTACATAAAGGTAAACATTTTAACCTAGCCATCAGGGCCCAGCGGCATAAACATGTTCTTTTCTGAGAATTATTTATTCTCAATTTCGTCCAATAAAATCTTTCCTTTTCCCTTTTTGTCATGGTAATTGAGAGAGCAAAATATTTTTACTCAAAAATGGCACTGGTGCCAGGTCAATTACACAGTGGTAATAATGTGTGAGCTTAGCTCTTGTAGATTTCATAAGAATGAAAACCAGTCATTCAAGTTACTGTGAAATACTTTTTATTCGTGGGGTATCAATTTTGGTGGTTTTCGTGGAGGCCTCGGACCATGAAATTAAAAATCCAACGAAGAATAAAACTGCATTAACAGATGGGAATTTGGGAACAACGATCTGAAAATGTCCGAGATCGGACATTTATTTGTAAATGTAATATATGATTTTGTGGTTCGATCCATTACTAATGTTCAGCTCAAAATCCATCTGAATGTTACAGGTTTCATGTTTGAATTGTGATTTTATTAAATGAAGGTATTATTTAATTGTAAAGCGTACGAAAAAACATTGACTTCCGGTCAAGGTGGGGATATATGAGGTGTTCATTTTCGATGTTAAAAAGTAACAAATTATTATCTGAATTATGAGTTTGGTTGCTCCTTTGAACATAAATTAAAATAACAAATAAAATATTTAAAAGATAAGCTATACTTTATCTTTATTAGTGCATATCAATGACACGCTATATCAAATGGATGTTGTGATAATACCGATTGTGGCACAAATGACATTAAATTACACCTTTGTATTTATTGCTACTCAACACATGAAGTGACAAATGCCCTTCGGCTAGGAATGGTTCTATAGATAACAATTAGAGAATAAAATAGACTCAAAGTAGTTTTTATTGCAATTAATCAATTAATTAATACATTACCGTGTTTATAATTAGCTATTGATTTCCGTGTTGTTAATTTTACATTCGTTACCACGTGGGTAAACAACATCATGTAATGAAACTGTTTTGTCTTCTTTATATGTTGATGTTTATTATCAACAGTGAAAATGATTCTGCTGTAATCATTTATTTTGATCGCTACCTCACTTTTTTTTGCATTTTCGGAAACCATCAGTCCACGAATTTAAGAACCCACGAACATGTAAAATTTCACCAAACCACGAACATTGATACCCACGAATTTAAGTACTTTCACAGTAATATGAATAGAACTGTGAAATCTAGCTTTTCTATAACTGTTCTTTTACACCATAGCCTGATTTGGAATCACTTTCAGTATTTTGGTTATAAAAGCTCTTCAACATTTTCCTTACTTTGTCATTCAGTATTTCTGGTTTTTGCCAAAGCTGAGCAAAGGGAATATACTTTTTATGGAGACATTATAGGGAATATACTTCTTATGGAGACATTATAGGGAATATACTTCTTATGGAGACATTATAGGGAATATACTTCTTATGGAGACATTATAGGGCACATACATCTTATGGAGACATTATAGGGCACATACATCTTATGGAGACATTATAGGGCACATACATCTTAAGGAGACATTATAGGGAATATACTTCTTATGGAGACATTATAGGGCACATACATCTTATGGAGACATTATAGGGAATATACTTCTTATGGAGACATTATAGGGAATATACTTCTTATGGAGACATTATAGGGCACATATATCTTATGGAGACATTATAGGGCACATACATCTAATGGAGACATTATAGGGCACATACATCTTAAGGAGACATTATAGGGCACATACATCTTAAGGAGACATTATAGGGCACATACATCTTACAATCTAATTAAAATTAAATCTTTCACTTGCTCCCCCCTTTTTGTTATAGGTCGCTGCGTTGTAAGATCTAACAACATCGCATTACAGGTCACGTCAGGGGTCAAAATTTTTAATTTTGATCGTCCAATCAAATTTTAGTTCGAGTTGAGTGATTCGACCAATCAAATACTGGTTTGTATATCACACTAGGCTTTAGTGTCAAAATGGCGATGTCCGATGCATTTTTGCGGTCTGAAAAGTTTTACACAATATTTTAGTACTCGAGAACTCAAAGCATGATGTTGGATTGTTTAGAGAAAGAAAGGGTTGCGTTGCCGTTCTTCCTAAGGCGTTAGGGAAATTCTTTCCACTTCAATTTGTATCATTTACATTCCAATGAACATGATGAAGAAAAAGATGAACAAATCGTCATCGCGCTATTTGAGAGATGTTGGTCTGCTTTTGATATTGCTTGTGGAGAATCAAGTAAACAGAAGTTCAAAACTGAACGGCAGCATAGAAAGGTCAGTACGTAAATTATATAAGAAAATATGAACTTTTTTTCACAATAAGGAGCGAATTTTTTAACAAGAAAAAAGGGGGAGGGGAATTACATACGATGAACATACAACATAGTATCAGTAAAATAGTACTAGTATATAAAACATGTAACTAACGTGGTTAGGAGATTGATAGGGGGAATTAATATTAAACATTTGACAAAAAACTATCAATAAACTACTGGTAGACATGAATTATTCGACATCATATTTCCTATTGCTCCAGTTTTAATCGACATTCATGGCTTGGTTGAGTGTCAGAAAAAATTTAAGGTACATATTGATCACTAATGAAACGCTATCTCATTTGTAAGACAAAGTTGTGGATTTTTTGTTCTAAAAATTATTTGTCCAAAAAAGGTGTGTGAAAATCAATGCTACAAATAAAATAGTTATATAGTTATTCAAGTCACTTAATACATTAACATTATCAACAATTTCATTTCAGATTTCTGAAAATATCACAATATCAAAAACAGATTTATAGATATCATTTGTGCATTACCGAGTCTAGCTGGTGACCCTGTATGGAGAAGCAATTTTCAAAAGTTCCAAGTTTCTGTTCAAATTAGATGAGTTTCACACATGATGCCAACTTGGTAAGTGGAATGTTTATAATTACATCTTGTTTTTTTAATCTACTAGTACAATGTATCTTGTAAATAAAAGTTTCAACTTGTATAGAATCTTCATAAAGTGGATTGTTATTTATAAGTACCACATAGATGCATTCTTATATTCTGTATGAAAGTAATTAAAATGCAATATTAATAATCAAGAATTGAAAAGAGTGCAGTGACATGCAGTTTAAAAAAAAATTGCATTTAAAATTTATTCACAATACTAAATATGGTTTACATTTATGATGTGACCATTGTTTAGATAAATACATGTACCTTGATTTATAACAGCATAAGGACAGCTTGTAAACTTGGTTCATTGGCTACATGTATGATTAAATTAGGTGCTAATCAATTTGTAACTTTGAATTAAAATTATTGAACCATTTTCTGTAAAGGTATGCAGTTGACTGAATAATAGGGAATAAACTTGATACACATAAAGAATTTCTTCTTTACAGAATGTTATAGAAAATTTAACTTCTTATTTTCTTCCAAGCGACTGCTCTTATTTTCTCATGTTTTCAATTGTTTAAACAGGGAAGAAGATGATAATAGCTGGCTTTTCTGTTCTGGTCCAAAGTGCTACATGTACTACACACAAATACTCACAAAAGAGTTAAAACAGATGAAAGAAAAAAAATTAACAGTATATTAAGATATCAGTGTCATGACTTATACACTGTAGATGGATAACAGTACCTTAAAGAATGCTATTTTTTCAAAATCTATCATCTATTGCACTTCAAAGGATATATACATGTACAATGGACAGGAAGAAATTGGAATTCTTCAGTTGCTTTTATTTTATATTAAAATTATCATCTGCATTAACTGACTTAGAAATTAAAAAATATCATGAAAACAAAAACTGTTGTATGATAGCTTTTTGACAAACAATTTTATAAATGCAATGTACATCTGAACTAAAGACCTTGGAATAAAATAAAAGTGGAATGCCTGCTAAATGCAGTTGCAAAGAATGCAACATATGTTTCATCTGATTCTAATGTCGGTATGCAGTCTGATGATGATAAATGAGAGTACAACTAGTCTGGCTATAAAGATGAAGAAAACAAATCTTCAGTATTACTTGATAATCAAATACAATGAGCAATATGAAGTACCATGATGAAAACCATGACCTTTTGTAAATTGAGATTAGATTTGAGTGCACCCATAATAAGACTCGAACCTGCAACCCCACAGTCATGTAACCAACTGGGATTTAACGTCAGTTTCAACAAATTTTCAATTATATCGTTTTCCAGTTTTTATTGTCTTGCCTGTGGGGACTGGAGTCAAAACATAGGAATCTGGCGACTACATAAACACTATATATTTTATATCTGTGTAAGCTTAAGTCATTGGTAAATCAAATTTTGTCTAGTGGAAGCTTATGATGAGTACTACATTAAAGTTATTGGATTAGGGCAGTTCCTAAGTAACCATGACAATAATTGGTATAAAAACTAGAAAACTAGAAATCCTTGTCAGTTAAGATTGGAGTTGAGCACACCCTCCCGCAGTGAAACTCAAACTCAGAACCTCAGTGGTGACAGGCACTTGATCAAAAGTAAAATGACTAATCACTATGTTAATCACACAGCCACAATAAAGGGCTCTGTAATCAATAGGAGACCAAGACCCCTAAAGATAAGAAATGCACATATCAAAGATACTCCAGACCAGTAGGAAGAATTGCACTTGTGTATACTACTTTACCAATTGAAAGCAATGCTTCTGTCAAGTCTGGCTCTAATTACATACACCTGAATACAATTTGAAAATGAGAAAATGTGTACCGATGACATTTAAGTCTGGATTAACACATATTGGTTAACACACTCATTTTTAGCTCACCTGACTGTGTTAGCACTACCTCAAAATTTCCATTAGCCAATGTGGCTAATACATCCAAATTTTACTTAGCCACATTTGAAATTTGTTAGCCACAACATTTCAGCAAAATTTGTGTGTGCAAAATTTGGCAAAATATGGAAGCTGTAAATTTAAATGACTTGTATAGAAAAGGGGGAATATGTGATGAGCAACACTAAAATTTGGGATTAATTCCATTCATAGGTCACAACCAGAAGTCGATTTCACAAAAAATCGTAAGTGTACAATTTATCGTAAGTGTGTGAAGATCAATGGGAAATGCATTGTGACGTCAGCACTTACGATAGATATTACACTTACGACTTTTTGTGAAAAGCACCCCTGGTCTTTTACAACTGTTCTTCATTTGAAGAATTTAGATTTAGTGCTGAGGTTCAACTTTTAAATGAAAACATTTAACCAGATGATAATAGAGTAACCGTAAGAACGAAAGCATTGAAAGCTGGCGTTTCGCCATGCTTGACAAAATTAAACTGGAATTAAGATCAATTACTGCAATGGGAACCAGTTCGGTATTGAGTAAAATCGAAAACAAATTCGGACAAGGGTAATGTTTTTACGGAATAGACAATTACGCATTGAAATTTCCCGGATATATATCGTTACCGCTCCGAACTTTATCTCAAAGATTTATTTTAGATTTCGACAGTCAACATTGTACTTTCGCTTTCACTTCGCCAACGTGGCGAACGAGAATGAATAACACTTCGCCACATTAAAGTTTAATTCTCATTGGCGACTGTGGCGACCTATTAGCGCTAACACAGCCTGACCCGAAGGGTCATGTGAGCTATTGCCATCACTTGGCGTCCGTCATCGTCGTCGTTAACTTTTCAAAAATCTTCTCCTCCAAAACCACTGAAGGGATTGCTTTGAAACTTTGCATACATCATCAGTAAAATGCCCTCTAATTTGCCCAAATCATGGCCTCAGACCAACCAACATGGCCGCCATGGCTAAAAATAGAACAGAGGGGTCAAAATACAGTTTTTTGCTTATAGTTCAAAAAGTATAACAGATACAGGAAAACCGAAGAGACCTTCCTTCTTCAGCATCTAAAGCTCTACAAAACACTCCATTGGGTCAAAGTTGTATAATGACTCCTTGTAGGAGTTATTGCCCTTTAATTGTCAAAATTGATGATTTTTGCCATTTTTGCCTCAAAATCTTGAAAATTATTAGAACTAGAGAAAAAGTTAGCATTGCTTAATTGTTCTGCTCTATGAGGGCTACAAAAATGACTTAAGGGTCAAGATTGTCTGATTAACCGTTTAAGAGTTATTCCCCTTGAACTGTTATTTTAATCTGTTTTAATTGATTTTTTAAAATCTTCTCCTCTGAAACAACTGAAAGTACTGCTTTGAAACTTTGTACACATCATCTGTCAAATGTCCTCAACCAAGTTTGCACCTACCATGGCTGCAGATTAACCAACATGGCCACCATGGCTAAAAATAGGATGGGGGGCGGTAAAATACAGTTTTTGGCTTATATTTAAAAAATTGTAACAGATACAGGAAAACCGAAGAGACATGCCTTCATCTGCATCAAAAGCTCTACGAAACACTCCATTGGGTTGAAGTTGTATGATGACTCCTTATAGGAGTTATTGACCTTTAATTGTCGAAATTGATTATTTTTGACATTTTTGCCTCAAAATCTTGAAAATTATTAGAACTAGAGAAAAAGTAAGCATTGCTTAATTGTTCTGCTCTATGAGGGCTACAAAAATGACTATAGGGTCAAGATTGTCTGATGAACCGTTTAGGAATTATTCTCCTTGAACATTTTTTTAATCAATTTTACTTGATTTTAAAAAATCTTCTCCTCTTAAACCAATGAAAGGACTGCTTTGAAACATTGCACACATCATCTTTAGGATGTTCTCTACCAAAATTGTGCAAATCATGACACCTGACTACCTACATAGCTACATTGGATTAAAATAGAAAAAATGAAAAAAGGGGGGAGGGGGGGGGGGGGGGTTGAGGGAGTTTTCGACTGATAGTTAAAAAAGTATAACAGGTACAGCAAATTTGAAGTGAACCTCCCTTCTCCCCCTAACCATCAAAAGATCCTCCTTATAGGAGTTATTTCCCTTAAAAGGTCAAAATTAATGATTTTTGCAGAAGTGTTGGGCAATTCCTTATAGCAAAGAAAAGCTGGATAAAAAAGGGTTGTTTGGTTTCTGGTTCAGGTGAGCGATACAGGCTCCTGGGAGCCTCTAGTTCTTCTCTAAGTTCACTCTACTCTAGCTAGAAAATATTTGGCAAAACACTATAAAAATTTGCCGGTGAAGAGATATCATTATGTTGTAACTGTGTGCTAAGTATCATAAAGATGTGACGTCATCTTCCTAAACAATGCTTCAGTGCAAAGGTAAACCTGAGGTTGGGTGGACGAAAAAACGAGCCAAAAATCTGTACATGTATGTCCCCAACAGGTGTACATGATAAAATGCAAATAATGTAGACTAATACTGGATGCACTGAAGCAAGAGACTGCGGCATTTGACTACTATTGTGGAAACTAAACTAGTATAGGCATATATTTAACATTCATTTGACATATTGCACATTTTAGTAATGTACATGTTGTACATGAATATTACAACTTTAGTTTACCTTAAACACTGTTAAAGGAGAATTAAGAATCCTTCCACCTGTGCCTGCTTTTTAAGGTAGTCATTCTGGATTGGTCTTTTTGGCCTATAATTCATTTTGTGTACATTTGTAACAAGAAATATAAAAACTTGACTCAATAAAATTATAATTAAATGTTTCCTCCTTTTAGCAAAGTCAAACAGGGGTTGACTCTTGAATCTGCAATTGATTACATGGTTGACGACTACCTTAATTCACAAGTCAGCAGAAGGTTTGAGGTTTTCTGTTGGGTACTTTGGTTCCTAATAAAAACTGAAGGTCATGAATTTGATGAAAGTACAAAAAACAAAAATTCAAATTGGAAAACATACCCTACCATGAATTTGAAATAAAATCACATCTGGAACACTAATTTTTTCAAATGGGAAAATTAAAAAGGATATGCCGAAAGTTTTACTATAGGAAGTGTGTAATCTACATGGTTCAGTGGAAGAAATTTCAGTAACTGAAGCAATTTCAAATATGAACACAAAGTTTAGGTATGGTGTTATGTTTATTCTGTCATAATTGCAAATAAACAATTAAAAATGAATAATGTCTAGAGTGATCTCTAAGTCAATAAATGGGTTCCTTTAGTTTATGATGGTATAACATTACACAAAGTAACAAGTCAAATATAGGCACTGCCAAACAGATTTGGCTCAAGCAATCATAGCATTTTAATGACCATCTTGGTTTTCTTGTCACTAAATCCTTTCCACTTTTTAGCCATGTCCTTCATATTTTTTAAAGAAATCTTCATGTCTGCGTGAAATTTGCTGTTCCTGGGTAAAATAATACGTATTTATCCAAGTTTAAACTATAATGAAGGCCGATATAAACCGCATGATCCAAAAGCCCTTTTTCCATCAATATCTTCGACGTTGGTGACAGTTTAAATTTAAATAGCAAGAGGCAATAAGGGACGTAACTCTATATTTTTTTTACCGCGGAAATATATGTTGTTCCGAAACCGCATCTGTTTAGAGCCTGATTTCAACATCGTTTTGCGTTGGTATTTTGCATTGGACGGTATTTTTTATAACAGCCAATCGATAGAGGGATGACAGAATTGTATACACTTCTTGATTTTTGCGTCTGCGAACCACGAGGTTAGTTTAAAAATAGATTTGATGATAAAAATCAACTTTTAGTCATCGTGTATTCACCGTATTCAATCTGTGAGACAAAATATAATTAAAGAACACATTTTCATTCATCATTAATTAACATCTTTTCGTAATTGAAGAATATTTGAAGAAATTGATTTTGGTCACATTGCCGGAATTGTCGGCCATTTTCCGTTCCCGGTCAAAAGTATAACTTTTTACATATTTCCGGTTTATAATGTAGGTGTAGGACCACCATAGATTTTTTACTCTTCGGCTATATTAAAATTTGATAATTTTGACTTATCCTAGACAATTTACCTTTGTTTCAAATTAAGTGACACTTCTGTCCCCTATAAAAATGCACTGGCCAAATATTCTGTCAAAATTTCACAATATGTTTCATTGCATATAAGAAAAAACGCTCAACCTGAAGTCCATGTGGTCTAAAAATCTACTTTCACTTTCTATTTCAGTCCAAAAATAGTGCTTGTCCCTAATTGACTCTCAACATTTTTATGTTCATTTAAAACCAATAAAACTTAATCCTCAAGTTTCCTAGAATATTCAGCTTTCCAAAAATACCAAATTTATTCTGGTATCATGTGCGGTTCAAATTCTATATGATGCAAGAGTGAACCTGTCTGTTGACTAGTACTACTTTTACGTACAACCTCTGGACTGGTTCCCGGTATTTGGTGGTCCTACACCTAAAGAAGATGTTTTTGTTCAACAAATTAAATAAAATTTTTCCTGGTCTTAGATTTATGTTAGTCGAAACAAATTCTAAAATTTTTTTGAATTCCTTTCAGTGGTTTTCAAGAAATGCATGAAAACATACAAAGACCTCACATGCGCGTTATCATGAAAAATTAGCTTGGTGATCAAGAAATGCATTATTCCTTAATTTTTTAATTTCTTAGTTGCAGATGTAAATAGCAAGCTTGGCAATATACATCCAACACAAATGGACTTATTTCACACAAAGAAAGGCACTAATTACATAATTTTATCATAAATTTTGCATCTTTTTTGGTTAATTTCACATCCCCCCCCCCTTTTTACAAAGTGAGATACTGAGTACCTTCAAACTGTTGGGATAAGACTTTTATCTCTTGAAATACATTTCAATTAAGAAAAATATTATGAAACTGTCCTAATTATGCACCTAGTACATCCTGAGAAAGTTTTTGAGTTCAAATTTAAATTTATTGATATTCAGTTGTACTATACTTTGGAGGTGTACATTAATAGTTTCTAAACTGAGACTAAAATTTTATGAATTTCATTAAATGCGTTCACTATTCCATTAAGCTTAAAAGTTAAATGAACATTCCTTACTAAAAAAAAACCCACTAAAGTTCAAACTGGCATACAAAGAAACAAAATTATATCTTGCTTTGGTATGAAATTGCAAAAATTGGCCAATTTCCCATTACTGCTCATGTTTAAGGAATTTTTGACAGAAGTACCATCATCTCAAGGCCCAATTATCTTAACAAGTACAATTATTGCATATGGTTACTAGTTTACTAACAAATTTACCCTTAGCAAGCATCAGATTAGAAAATAAATAATTTTAGTATTAACCCATGCCAGCAATGTAACCGACTTAAGCCGCAGGTGTAAAATTGACAAATTCATCTTAAATACACTATTTTTCTGCATACTAGAATGTCTACCAGTTCTAGTTTTATACATTTTGACCCTTTCATTACATCCAAAACCTAAAACAGGAGTTTATTAAAATTAAAGCACATTCTACTAAGCGCGGACCACTGAAGACCCCATAATTTCATACAATATTACATAATACCATATTTAGGCTGAAATTTGACCCCACTATAGGTTTTGGCTTTGATAAGCAATTAAAATGATAGTCTTTGTGATTTACCTTCAATTAGTACCATTTTTATTAAAAGAAATAGAAGTTGATATACCTGTCTATGGCCTCTTCAGGTGTAGGACCACCATAGATTTTTTACTCTTCGGCTATATTAAAATTTGATAATTTTGACTTATCCTAGAAAATTTACCTTTGTTTCAAATTAAGTGACACTTCTGTCCCCTATAAAAATGCACTGGCCAAATATTCTGTCAAAATTTCACAATATGTTTCATTGCATATAAGAAAAAACGCTCAACCTGAAGTCCATGTGGTCTAAAAATCTACTTTCACTTTCTATTTCAGTCCAAAAATAGTGCTTGTCCCTAATTGACTCTCAACATTTTTATGTTCATTTAAAACCAATAAAACTTTATCCTCAAGTTTCCTAGAATATTCAGCTTTCCAAAAATACCAAATTTATTCTGGTATCATGTGCGGTTCAAATTCTATATGATGCAAGAGTGAACCTGTCTGTTGACTAGTACTACTTTTACGTACAACCTCTGGACTGGTTCCCGGTATTTGGTGGTCCTACACCTAAACACGAAAATTATACAGCTAGAAAAAACATCATTTTATGCAAGTTTAGTGTGTACAATTATTTAATAAAGACCTTCCTCAGATATACTAGAGAGGATTTACTATAGGTACGGTGATAAGTACCAGTTAAACTTTGGTTTGAGCAAGTAAATTTTTGGCAAAAATTTGAATTTTGAATCCTAGAAGTTAGATTAGTGCAAGTGCAAGTAATTTAAAAGTATAATTTTAAAAGACTTTAATTACTAGTGATCTCTTAAATGTAATATTATGCCTTTTTAATTTAATATGAAAGAAGCTAAGTGCCAATGTCAGATACCTCTAGCTCTAGTACAAGTGGGGAAGAAACTCAACCTCCGGCTCCGGCTCGATACAGAGATTCATCGCCTGTAAGTATGATTATGCATCCTTTATGTCCAAATACAACATTTTAAATATATAATTGCAATTAACATTTTTATCATTATAGTCACATTATCACAAACTAATTTTGAAATTTAGTTAAATTGTGTGTATGAAATATTTAATGATAGTCCTTTGCTGCAAAAAGACCTAATGTGTTTAGATGCTGGGTGTTAGAGGCTAGCTTTGTTAGCATTTTTTTTTGCATCTGTACTAGTCTCTGTAAGAATCTGACAAATGGTTAAAATCTGATACTTTGTCAGAAACAAGACAATCCCATTAAGCGAAAAAATTGTTGTAGAAAGTACCATTTGTGTATACTACATAATGATAGTCAATTGAGCATGTCTTGTTTTAAAAATACAGAATTTCACAAATATAAAGGTATTCATTTGGTCATAGTTATAAGAAATTAAAACTATTCTGCAACATTTCAGACCTGATATTTATTAAAATATGAAAACAAGTTGTCATATTATGATTTTTACAGACACTGTAAGTTTAAAATTGAGAAATTATTTGCATGTTATTCATTCTAACATTTAAGTTATTTTTAATTTCTAACATTTTTACAGTTGTATTATTACAAATTGTAATTGTTCACTTTTCAGTAGTTGAATATATAAAAAATGTTGTAAACAGTAAATAAAAATCTGTAGCAATTTAACACTACCAATCATACTGGAAAAAATGCATATAAACATGTGTCAAAATAAAGACTTAAGTCTTATTTTTTATTTATAAGATTTCCTAATTTATAACTTCTGTTTCTTTTTTAGACTGAAGCTACTGTGCTGTAACCAAAACCGAGAACATCTGAAGAATAAATATATTGTAATAAAGTTGCAAGAAAAGTGTTTTCTACATGCCTCTCTGTACTAGTATATAATCTTGGGCCCTTATTTTGTCCCTGTTACCCATGAACAGTAGCAGACACAGAAAAACATTTTATTGCTAAAATTTCAGCTTATCAAGCTCTATCGAAGTTGTCGGGCTACTTGTAGGAGTTACAGCCCTTGCTAGGTTCAAAATCATCATGATTTTTTAAAAGTTTTGCTCTGTAACTTGAGAATGATAGCAGATACATAAAACCATTGAAAAATTGAGATCATCAAGCACTACAAAATTCTCCTTGGTTAGACATTGTTAGACAACTACTTGTAGAAAATATTGCCCTGAAAGGTTAAAAAAAAGCAATCTTAAAGCTTTGTCTTGTAATTTGAGAAAAGTAACAAATACAATTCTTTCTATTGCTGGAATTTGCAGCTCATGAAGCTTATTTTGGTTGAAGTTGCCTAACCACTTACTGCAATGTGGTGATTTTTTTGTCAATTCCAGGTGAACGATCATCATTCAGGCCCCTAGGCCTCTTGTTGGTTTTTTATTATAAAATTTACTTTTCAAATTTATAATCTTTATTTTTAATCTGTAAATATACTTTTATGTTATTTATTCATCTAAGAAATACTATTTTTTTTATTTGGAGTGTTTTTATGGGTATTCATAGGTACTAGTATTCTTAGGCGGACTGACAGGGACTGGTAAATGAGTAAAAAAATCATTTAAATGAATTAAATATTATTATTAGGACTTCAGATTTGAAACATAATCATCATATAAGTTTAAAGTAATAAAAGAGAAACTTGGAGATCATTTAGAACAGTTTTTAAATGTGCTACAGTTTGTGGAACCAATTTCTGGTCAGAATTTTATATGGGCATTTAATGAGGACAAAATTCGGATGTTTAAAAATTCATTAAAAAAAATGACATTAGCTATTGATAAAAACTAAAGTGTTTTCACATTTATAAATAATATTTTTCAACATGCAATTAATAATTTCTTTAAAAAAATGAAAGAAAAAAATTGGTTGCCTCTGTCTAATTTAAATTGACCCATTTCCAGTTTTACATGATTTATCTCCCCTTTTACTTCCTGTTAAAAAAACTACGGCTATCATTACTAAAAGACTATGATATTGAAATAAAGATTTTGGACTGTTTTAATATTGTTTGTCTATGCCAATTAAATTTTTCATCTAATTAACCTTATAAGTAGATGTTACTATAGCCATAGGCAACAGGTGAGTTTGAATACAACACGGATGTCACTGATAACCTTGTTTATTTAAGCTATAAAATAGAGACGTAAATACAAAGTGCAGATAACTCCCGATAAGTATGTTCGCGCATGACTGAACTTTTTCACTGCTTGGGTGGTGTTGCTTTACGGCCTTCAGTTGGAAGGAAAACAATAGGAGAGTATCAAATGTAGTTTATGAATATTCATGAGGGATTACATCACATTTACCGTATATCTGCTACAGTTTGTGTCCGTGATTAGGTTGGGAAAACCAGAATTCAAAATTTTGTTGATCGTTTAAAGTTAGTTATTTGCACAGTAAATTAATGAAACTTCTACAGAACAATATTTTATACATCTTTTAAAAGAATTTATAATAAAACTAAATTAAAACCACCGTGTTCATATTTAAAAAAAGTTATAAATGTCCTACCCCATTGTGTCATGACGCAGTTACCTCCCATGTAATACATGATCAAGTACGGTAAATATTCTGGTACCCTGACGATGATATCCTCATGAGCCTAAGCGGCCTTCAGATATATTTGAAGTGAAGCTTGCGTCAATGAAAAATATTGCACCAGGATACCAGGTTAGTACGGTAAATCACTCTTCAATGTGAAAACACAAAAAGACTGCTTTTGTATGTGACAATCTTGCAGACAGATTGAGACAATATTTTTGTCAAACTACTTGCTATTAAAGCATTTTGAGTTAATATTTATGTAGGTTAAGTTCATTTTAATCAAGCCAAATATTAATTTCAATTTATATTACAATTTTAGAATTTTGTTTATATAATTGTTTTGTGGAAACAGTTTTGTGTCAAGATCGAATTTTTTGAAAAGAATAAAATGTAAATTTCTTTTACATACAAATAGATATTTTAAAAATTAAACTGTTTTTCAAAGTGTCACGAATTCCTCTTTAAAATGATGTGTTGTATTTAAATTTTGCAAGACTTTTAAAATTTTATTTTGCGTCCCTATGTAAAACAGCTGGGGTTCTACCTCCAATTAACATCAGGTAAATAGGATAATGAACATAGATTAATTAATTAACGATCATGTTTACACAGCAGGCGGTTTTAATAACCTTCCTCACTCAGATATTGACACCTGTCATTCAATTGAAGCGTGAAAATTTATCAAAGACAATTGTCCATTTCAAAAGGTTTCAACAGGACAAACATTGTTTACATCTCCGGTAACAATCTTGTTGACGTATTGTAATACATTTGGTACACTTTGGCGTCGAATGGAAAAAGCCGATTTGCCGATGTTCCGAATGTATACCCTAAGATTTTCTAGGCACGATTCTGATTGGCTAACAGAAAATCAATGCATATGACCCCTGACGTGACCTGTAATGGGATGTTGTTAGATCTACACGCAGCGACCATAGCAAAAAGGGGGGAGCAAGTGAAAGATTTAATTTTAATTAGATTGATACATCTTATGGAGACATTATAGGGCACATACATCTCAAGGAGACATTATAGGGCATATACATCTTAAGGAGACATTATAGGGGATATCCTATTACTTCTTACGGAGACATTATAGGGAATATTCTTCTTATGGAGACATATAGGGACTATACTTCTTATGGAGACATTATAGGGACTATTTTTCTTACGGAGACATTATAGGAACACTATACTTCTTATGGAGACATTCTTTGATTTTATTGGAGCAGACCTTCATATACTGGCATCTGTACTAAAAATGAAATTGACTAAATAAGGTATTAATAAGCAAAGGGGTTTAGCATTATGAGGTTTCTTTTGTTCTATTTTATATCTTTGTTTTATTTGTCAGGTACAAGGAGGTTTGGTGATTGCAGAACCATTTAAAGCATGTGGTCCGTTAGCAAATGCTGCAGAGATGAAAAATAAGATTGTTATTGCAGAGAGAGGGGAGTGTATGTTTAATGATAAGGTAAGCCAAAAAAAATTTACATTGCTTTTAGACTGTATCCAAATGTTTTTACAATAGTTGAAGGCAGCATCTTCGTCAGAAATAAGACAAACAGTAGCATTATCTTTAATTGAAGATATTACACTTTTTTCTAGATCTATATATTCATAAGAAGTTAAAAAAAAAAGTTAGATTAGCTTGTTATTGAATGTTAACTCTATAGAATTAGCATACTTGGCTTTAGTACAGTTTTTGTTGAAATTTGTTATTTATTTAAACTGTAAATGCTGTTCTCATAGGGGCTGCACAGTTCCTCAGTCTTGGACTTGTTCCAGATACACATCAATAACCTTGTGGATATGGAGATGTTCCGGAAAGGAAAACCTCTGAATTTTTCTTACAATCTCTAGTATATATATGGGAAGTAAAAAATCCCAATCCTTAAAAACAAGCGATGATTGATGCACTGATACACCATAATATGTTGGAAGCCATCTTATTTTGTCACTTTTCTGTCTGCACTACCTCTGAAATCGGCACAGGAAACAGAAGAACATGTCCTGAACACTGATCCATTTTACTCTAGTCATGTCCGAAGTCTGGTTGTGCAGAACCGCAATTCATTCAGCCCCATGGAGATGTATCACAATGACATTGAATTGTAAGATTGTTATGAGAACTATTAACTTACATTGTTATGGCTGTTCTCATATAGATATATCACAGTGACCTTGAACTGTAAGATTTTTTTCAATTTTAGGCCAGACATATACAGAGTGCAGGTGCTATAGGAGGAATTGTTATAGGTAAATTATGTACATTTTCTATTCTCCACTATTTTAGCATATCATCTTGTAAATTTTTTTTAAATATGGAGTATACGTAGATGTTTCTTTTACTGTTAACATATGACATTGTAATACAGAAACAACAACTTTCATTGTAATACACAAACATTATGTATATATATTCCACATTTAATGTCCTCTATAAATAATTTACTAAGGTCTTGAAATATAATTGATACAGAGGTCTGCAAATATTTGTGTATGTTAGTTTTCTATTCCAATAAAGAATCATATTTTTAATTTTGGAAATGTGACTTCCCCAAATTATTACACATTAAGAATAACTATCAGTATGATTGTATTATTTATGAAAAAGGACAATACTGATCTCATTGTTATAAGAATACTGGTCTATTTCAAACTTTTGCAGTAAAAAAAATCAACTAAATCTATCGAATCAAGAATAAATCCAGACTCCATGTTGGTTTTGTTTTGTAAACTGCTAATTCAATGCAATATCTTGTGTAAACAGCTCTAATGACTGGTACCTTATAACATAACCTGTCCTGGGGTTGGGTATATATTGGAACAGCTTTCATGACTGGTACCCTGTACTCTGTAACACAACCTTTGGGGTTGGGTATATATTAGAACAACTTTCATGACTGGTACCCTGTAACACAACCTGTCCTGGGGTTGGGTATATATAAGGACATCTTTCATGACTGGTATCATATACTCTCTAACAGAACTTGTCCTGGGGTTGGATATATATTAGGACAACTTTCATGACTGGTACCCTGTAACACAACCTGTCCTAGTGTTGGGTATATATTAGGACAGCTTTCATGACTGATACCCTATACTCTGTAACAGAACCTGTCCTGGTTTTGGGTATATATAAGGACAACTTTCATGACTGGTACCCTGTAACACAACCTGTCCTGGGGTTGGGTATATATTAGGACAGCTTTCATGACTGATACCCTATACTCTGTAACACAACCTGTCCTGGGATTGGGTATATATTAAGCTAGAATAGTTCTAAGGATTTTAATTTGAAAGAAAATGCCTAAAGTGTCATCATTTGCAATGTTTATTTTAAATTCCTATTTATAGATCATACACAAGGCAGTACTGTGGAAGGACAGATGTTGTTTGCCATGTCTGGAGATGGAACACAAGATGTCAAAATACCCATGCTCTTTCTATTTCATAAGGAAGGACATAATTTGTTACAAGTTTTAATGGCCAGCCCAGAAACTGAGGTTATGTTGGCACATACACGTAAAAGTGAAGGTAGGAAGGAGTGAATGTAAATCTGTATAAATTATTTGTCCACTTTATAAGTGGAATTTCACTTTTCCATCTAGATTTTACCTTTATTATTTTTTTTTATTATTATGAATGCCCCCCAACATTTATGTTAAAAGCACAGTAAAGGCAGGCAATGTTTCAATTAATTAGCAATATAAAAATTCAGTATGGTTTTTGTCTCGCCTGCGACAAAAGTCGCTGGAGGCGAGACATGTATGGGAATCCTGCGGCGGCGATGTAAACACTTGACATTTTGCTTCATATATTTGTAAGCTCAAGCACTAGGTCTATCAAATTGGTACAGAGGTAGCTTATGATAAGTACTTGCCAGTCTGTCACCTGACCTTGATCTCAATTTCATGGTCCAGGGACTACGTTTCAGTTTTTGAGTTACGGCAGTTCCTCTGTAACTAAGCATGGTAGGATGACAATATTTGCTGTATAGGTTGCTGATGACTAGTGAATGACTGTCTGGTAGGTGTCACCTGACCTTGTTCTCAATTTCATGGTCCAGCGACTTCTTTAAAGTTTTTGAGTTACAACAGTTCCTCTGTAACTACCCATGGTAGGATGACAATATTTGTTATATAGGTTGCTGAGGACTAGTACATGACTGTCTAGTAGGTGTCACATGACCTTGACCTCAATTTCATGGTCCAGCGACTACGTTAAAGTTTTTGGGTTATGACAGTTCCTCTGTAACTACGCATGGTAGGATGACAATATTTGGTATATAGGTTGCTGATGACTAGTACATGACTGTCTGGTAGGTGTCACCTGACCTTGACCTCAATTTCACGGTCCAGCTACTACATTATAGTTTTTGTGTTCCTGCTGTTCCCCTGTAACAAGGCATGGTAGGATGACAATATTTAGTATATAGGTTGCTGATGAATAGTATATGACTGTCTGGTAGGTGTCACCTGACCTTGACCTAAATTTCATGGTCCAGTGACTACGTTAAAGTTTTTGTAATAGGACAGTTCCTGTAACTATGCATGGTATGGTGACAATATTTGGTATACAGGCCGCTGCTGATATTTAATGCTATTTACGTAATGCTTATGACAAAATTTTTTTTCGTTACTGATGCGGAATGCAGGCGAGACGTTTTTCTGTGTCCACACTTGTCTTGTACAAGTAGACAACTTGTTAGATTTATTTGTTTGTTTAAAATACTTTCAGCAATTTTTCAGCAATACTGTGGCAAACAGTTTTTATTGGGTGAGGAAGCCAAAGTACCAGAAGAAATCCTTCCTTCAGTAGAAAAAACTAGTAAAACACCAAAGGGAATATACTGTGAATTGCTATCTTAGGTTTACCAACTTTTAAGCTTCATCTAGGGATCTGTTTCATTGGTAAAAAAGCCATGTGAAATCTCATTCTTCTCATTGTTTGTATTGGCCTTATGCTATTTTCCCTTCAAGCAAGTAATACCATGGCACCAGTAGAAAAGCAGCATATTAAACATCTAGTCATATTAATCCTTTTGGTATAAAATATGCTAAAATACTGAGATAATTATTTTTGGAAAAAAAAATTTTTAAATAAAGGTTAGTCGGTGTTAATAATTGTATTATTAGTAACTGTTCACATGTATTGGAATGATTATTATTTCATATAACATGACACTCATTTCCTTTGACAATGTACACATCTTGGAGATTTTCTATAAGTTCCAAAAATAACTTTTGCTGCATATATGACAAACCAGGCTTTTTGTTGGGTAAAACAGCTTCATCCCGGATGAGATATGACTGAAAGTGAGGTAAAATATTTAAAAATAAGAGCTCACATATGTCCAGACTTCTTTCACTTTTCTTTTCTGTCATTAAATACCTCTCATACGTTTGTCTGCACTGTGCACACATTTATTCTGATATCGAACAAGGTTTTGCTTCTGTACCCTGCATTAGTGTACTCATGAAGACAGTTTTATGTATACAATACTCTTTTGGTGGTTTATGTCTAAAATTGAAAAAACCTTGAGTAATGTTTATCATTTTCTTTGAAATTTCAGAATATTTTAAACCAGATATACCAGTAAATAATAATAATAATAAAGGACCTGAGACTCCGCCTGTTTTTGCTGAAGGACCTACTAGACGCACAGAAAATATGCCAAAAATAACAGTCCATGTAAAAGCAGAAAGGGTGAAAATGACTCATTCCACAATGGAGGCAACTAATCCTCAATCTCAAGAAGAGAAAACAAGTTTTACCCCAAAAGAAGAAACTCAGGGGGATAATTCATTTTATAAATATCAGGCTGGGACAAACAAAGTGCAAATGAACGTTAAAGTCAATACTAAAGAAGATAATCAACCAGAAGTTCCAGCAGTGACAGATGATGATGTCATATTGCTCACAACTATGCCAGATGGATCTAAACAGTTATCGTTTAAGTTTGATAAAGTGGTGTCTTCAGTGTCTGGTCAACAACCACAAGTAGCTGATTTATATAAATATATAGTGGATATTTTACAGGAAAGAACTAATTTTCGATCTTTAGCCAACCAAGATAACTACCTCGCAGCTTTAGCCAGACTTATTGAGGCTGCATATTATAATTTGGGTTCTATTGACAAAACATCCCAAAAACTGTTTGACGAATTAGCAAATGCTTTAGAAATAGAAAAAAAATTTGTTTTAAGCCAATCATTTCAGAAATCCAAATCAGTATTACAAGACAATGTTTTACATGACTCCACTCAAACATCCGACAGTCTTCCATCCTATGTAACAGAGGAAGAAATTCTACAAGAAACAAAAAATGATGGCAGCCATGTTGATGTCCAAACTAAGAATGATAACTCTGGATACAGTTCTGCTCAGACAGAGTTAGTGACTAGTGAGCAAAAAGTTTTGGAACACATTCCAGAAAAATTGACAGAGGGAAATGATTTTGAAAGTATAGATGATTATATTAGAAGAAAACAAGAGGAATTAAATAGTAAAATTAATAGAAATCCAGAAGGAGTTAGAACTTCAATCGATCAAAATTTTAAAATTGAAAAACAAAAAGATGAGTTGTGAATATATAGAAGATAGTTCTAAAGTGAAACAAAATTAATTAATCAGCATTATATATTTTTTTT
The DNA here is from genome assembly GCA_944474755.1 of Limnoperna fortunei. Lineage (NCBI taxonomy): Eukaryota > Metazoa > Mollusca > Bivalvia > Mytilida > Modiolidae > Limnoperna > Limnoperna fortunei. The sequence goes on along the minus strand of OX104114.1, from coordinate 26,679,422 downwards.
TTCATTTAATCAAAAATATATCCAGTGATAAGGAGAAAGACACAAGGAATAAAATAAGAAAAGCATAGACATTGACTGACAAAATTCTGTTCAATTGAGGTTTTTGAAATTTAGTTTCATTTTGAAGCAACTCACATATATATATTTTAGTGAGAAAGAGAAAACAGGAGTCTCTGAGTTTAAATTTAGTAAAATATTGTCAAATATCTTGTCAAAAACAGTATATAGGAATTTATTTTCCATTATAAAATTTCATACATTTTTCCAAATATATGATTTCCTTTTATACAGTCTTGGTTTTTTAGTAAAAAAAATCTGCATTCCAGTATCAAGATTTATGGTCAAAATTATATATGGAACCAAATATTTTTGTATTGATACAAGAATAATTATATTTCAGTGTTCTCGAAACTACATCTCAGATGTCATTTTATTATGCCTCCTAAGTATACCTAATTAGAAATTATTTCCATTGATTATTGAGCTCAAAAGTTAAAATAACGAGCACAAACCATTCAGCTAGAAATATAAAAAAAAACAAAAAAAAAAAATAAATAATTAATAGTGTTTCACTTTATTTAAATAAAAATATATTATTTCTTACATACATTATATAATAATGATCTATGCATTTCATTCTCCAATACAGTTCACAGCAGGTTACTAATACTATGAGATATACATAACTCTATATGATGGTTATGTATAATTTTTTGTAAGTATTTTGGACTTTAAAATTAAACATTTTTTGTAAACAAAAATTATCAATTTATTAAGGTGCTTAAATATTGTTTTTTGAGATGTGTTAAAATTCTTGTTAAATGTAGTAGCCAAGTATTCTGTTTTGCATGTACTGTAAATCTTCTTTTTTTTCACAGGCAATTTAATTTTGCTTAAATACCATAGGTATAAAAATGTGCAGACTTGTTTTTTAATTCTCTGAATATAACAAAGATAAACATGAAAGCAGTAAATCCAGCATCAGTGAAAATCCAACTTAATATGCATGCATCCAGCTCCTTGAAACTAAGAAGTACAGATATTCACTTGATTTACAGTATAGGCTAAAGATGCTTTTTGTAAATCTTTTTATATTCCTGGTGTGTTAACTGAATGAATGTATGTGTCTATATGCAATATTTTATTGTTGTGTAGTACTTAAACTTATATTAATGTTTCATTAATAAAAATGTATACGGTACCCAAGGAATGGACTTTAAAATGTTATCTATAGTTGGTATCCAAACATCTGTTTAGAAATATCATTCATAGATTGGTGTCTTGTATACAGAATGCAATAAAAAAAACTATCTCTACCCAATGAAAATTGATACATGTACAAAGAGTGGTTATAGTATACTATTTTGAAAATGCCTTCTGTGGAATCTATGTATGTTTAAATGTAACATGGCTTCCCTGGGTGGCACATGCTTTATCAGAACAAAAATAATTCTTAACTTGCCCAGTACTTAGCTTTCTTATATTTTGTTCTTGTGCTTGAAAAGAATAGTTGTATTTCCAGTAACTAGGGATGGCTAATTTTGTGAAACAAAACAACAGAATGTAAACAAAGACATACTGGTATTAAATTGAATACAAAACTTTAAGTTGAAAGACAGCTATGTAAAATAACGACAAAAATGTACAAAAGATATTGAGGTAACTAAAAGGACCATTTGTCATAAAAGTATTAAGCCTCTTTTCTGACAAAGTGCCCCTTTTAATTGCATTAATTTTTTCAGCTCATTTGTGTGCTTTTCTTATTATTCTTAAATTATTCATTTCACAACTTTTGTAAGTTTTTTGCCAAATAAAGCATAAATTAAAGATTTAACAAACATTTGTGAAATCAGCAACTTGTTTTTATTGTTTACTTTTTTTAAACTAGGTTTTAAAGCAAAAAATTGTTATATAAAGTCGGAATTAGTTGTGGTCCATTCTGTTTACTCGAACTTCTCCTATAACTGTATTTTGCCTTCTGATTATATCCATAGGAGGAAAATACATGGATTTCTTTATCTAGTTTTATATATGTTTGATAATAATTGTATAAGAAATTTTTATCGCTCTTCATATCACCTTCTGTTATTACTGTCTGTCTTTGCTAGTAAACTTGTACTTATTTATCAACAACTTGGATTAATTGTAAGCATACTTGGCATAGTAAATCTGTTTGGTCCAGTTCATTGGAACAGAATTAGATGTCCATGTTTTTTTAATGATTCCTGTTTGAACTGTTGTCTAACTATTCCATATTTCATGTAATATTGCTGGAAATATATTTTTATTTGAAGGCTAAAAAATTTGTATCCTCTAATTATTGTTGTCAATTATGTTGCATTATTATTTTGGTAAAATGAACAGTTCCTATTGCTGAATCTATTTTATAAATAGATTATGGCTTTTTGTAATGTTTTTTTTTTTCATCTAGATACAAAATATTCAAAAGATGCTGTACAACATTTAAGTACAACATGGTACTAGTTTTGTTGTACGGTACATTTGTTACCAAATATTTTTGTTTTAGTCTTAACTCTATGAATGTTTATTGGTGCAAATAATTTTCTTGTGATAAAAAGCATAGTCTTAGAAAATTTTTCAATGTTTGTGGCAAGTTTATTATCTTGCTAACCTATCGGGGCAACTTATTTCCCAGCTCCAAGTTTATTGTATTTCGTGTATTAAAATAGTCTCCAGCTATGAGAATGTAGCTCCTTTTTCTTTTGTTTTTTTTATGGACAGAGCAACAAAAAGGTCCCATTACTCGTATTGGAGCGAAAACTCTCAAATAGGATTTATATATATTTTCCGCTATTAAACTGCTGTTTTTGTTGTTTAATAAATACTTTTTCCTTTCTCTGCCATTCAGCGGACATTTCTAAAATGTCTAATTAAATCATTTTAACACTTTTTCGTATTCATGGCATTGTTGACAAATTTAAATTGTGGAGTGTAGAATTGAAGAATTGTATCAGTAAAAATTTGATCCCAGCTAATGCATTGAATCCAGAAAAGTGATCTGGATTATATTATGTCCTAGATTTTGTTGCACATTTACTGAATTGATTCAGATATTATTCTTTTCCGGATTTCAAATTTTGTCAACAATGCCATGATTAGGAATAAATTGTAAAACTAATGAATAAGGTGTTGTAGAAATATCAGTTAAACTTCAATGACATTAAAAAGTATGTAGCAATTCAGGGAAACAGTTTAATAGCTGATAATATGCATATAACCCCCAGGTGTGAATCACTCCTGGCTGATCCATTATGAGTTATGTGACCTCTTTGAAGCTCCCTCCCTTTAAAAGGAGCTACATTCTTCTAGCTAAATAGTCTTCAATTCCTTCTGTTTTTGTTTAAAATCTTCTAATATCATCTTCTTTTCTTCCCTTCTTTATACCCAAAAATATAGGGAATATGTGCCAATATGGTTTTTACAGAGTAGGTACTGCTAAGTCTGACAAATGACAATTTTAAATTGACTTTTTTTAGACTTTTGTAAATTCAAAAATAAAATAAGAATTTTCTGTGTACATAGAAAACCATTGTTTGAACTATAGGTACATGTTCACAATTTTGTATGAAAGACTTGATTTTGTCATGGTGAGAATATTGAAATCCTTCAAGTCCAATATTAGTTATCTTTAAATAAATAAAAATGTAGTATGGTGGTCTTATGAAAAAAATGGGGATATTTTAACTTCAGATCTGTTATTTTAAGTGCCTCTGGAAAAAGGATGGCATGTGGTGTGATGTGTTCTGCATGACGTATATATATTTTCATCAAGCATAAGTACCGATATGCATTAAACATTAAGTAAACAGCTTGATTAGAGAGTGAAACTTGTTTTCTTTAAATCACAACATTTATCACATCATTTTGTGCCAGTGGTGTTTCAGGGCTAATGGTAGATTTCTTAACTTCTCTGTGTGTAGAACCCATGTTATTTTAAAGTTACTTGTATGTACACAGTACATTGTATGTTACACAGATGTGGTCTTTAAGACAAGAGGTCAGCCTTGTTCCCATCTTTAATGACTGGCCCATTTATTATTTAGGAATATTTGACTTTATGCATAGCTTGATTCTGCCAGTGACCAATAAAAATGTATGGTACAGAGATTGACAGGATGCGTTTGAAAGAATATTGTTGTAAATTTGATTGCTTAAAATGAAGTGTTCAATTTACTATCTGTATCTATTTCAATTTGAATGCATTTTTGACTACCCATAATTGTCATTTTATGTAAAGAGATACCCCATCCTCAAAGAAAGCTTGTGCAATCTCAGTTAAGTTAGTAAAAAAAAACGTTAAAGACATTTGAGTCATCAATTCACAATTTAAAAAGCATTGTACTTCTTACAGATTCCACCATATATGTGATCCTGGAAAGTTAATGTTCTGTTGTGTAAACATATCATGCTATTATGTTTTTAGTATCCTTGCTGTGGGCCACATTATATTATGTCCTAGATTTTGTTGCACATTTAACTTTATGCCTTTCCACAGCTGGAATATTTAGTCAAATTTGTTGGACCCATTTTATTCTGCAGTCATTACTTTCCCTTTACAATTAAGGAATATCTATTAAATTTTGCTTTATTTGGTTTCTATCTGGTACCCCTGTCCTCACTTTCAACAGTATTTAGTTTTTTGTTCTGATTACTTCAAGTGACATGTTATCATTAGATTAAGATCCAATAGTCATAATTTTAGAAATCACGTAGAAATGAACTTTTTTGTGCTCACTTTAATACAGGCTAAAAAGGCTAGACAAAGTCTCACACATTGTGTATTTTTTCCTGTTTTTAAGGTTAGATTGATTGATTGGAGTTTAAGGTCCAACAATATTTCACCAAAATTCAGGACATGCCTGTTTTTAAAGCTCATACAAATGAACTTAATTTACTGAAAATGTATGAATATTGTTTATTTATTTACTGATATGCAGATAGTTTTCTGTAAATATTTAACCAAAGTAATTTGACAGAAATTTTGTTCATTATTTATTCGAGTCTAGGATATAATTTACTGTAGCATCATGTGTTATTTTTTTGTTTCTGTTAAACATTTGTTTTTTAGAATCATTTTGATAATAAAAATATACATTTAAGTTTTGTTTGATGTTTTAAGTACCAGTACAAGGATATCCGACAGCTCCTAAAATCATGCTGGTCAAATTTTTTAGTCCCCTACTAGCTTTGTCAAAGGGCTATAAGTGTGCACTCTGTCCATCCATCGTGCCATCACACACGTTTTCCCCGACTTTTGTTTAGTAAACACATGCAGTTATTGGGTTGATATTTGGTATGCAAATCAACCATCATAATTTACAGAACAAGTCTGATCTTTGACCAAATTGTGACCCTTATAAGTTTTCCATTAAATGTCCTAAAAATAACACTTTTCCATACTCTTTTTTTCCAAATGTTTGCACTTTGAAACTGTTATTTGCTGGTAGGTTTTTTAATTTTCAGGTTTTATGCAGGTCATTCTTGGTTGGATAAAGCATTTTTGTTTGAACGTGGTTTTGTGATTATTGTTACAATGCAGACATATCCCAATTATCCTGATTGCAGTTGGATAAACTCAATGGTGAACATTTTCCTAAAGACCTGCAAACCTACTTGTATCCACTTACTTTTACTTTAAGATTTGTTTCAAAATTGTTTTGCTTTTGGTTTCATGCCGCTGTCAGCAATTTTGCATCTATCATGGGATCTAGTGTTTTAGCTCGCCTGACCCAGAGTAATGCTAGCTATTGTCATCACTTTGCAACCGTCGTCATCATCAGCTTCATCTGTTCACTTTTACATTTCAACCATCTTCTATGAAACCACACGGCCAATTGAAACCAAACTTGGTCCCAATGTTCACTGGATGGATGTTTACTAAGTTTGTGTTTTTACACTGATCCAAAAACCAAATAGCCACCAACGCAGGACTTGGTTTAACATAGAACCCTGTGGTAAAAAGTTTAAAAAGGGTTTTTCTCTGAAACCGGTTAACCAATTACACAGCATTGTTTGTAACGTTTGAGGTGTATGTTTATGCCATTAGGTCGAGCATGGAGTTTTGCAGCCAAGAAAGTTTTTAATAGAACAACTGAAATAATCCATCTTGACCCATAGTTTACTCTGTATATATTATTGCCAATTTGAAGAAATAGATGGAAGTAAGAAGCTGAAGTATTACTACTGAGTATCTTTAATTTCCAACTCTGATGTAAACTAGTCATGAAACCTTTATTATTAAAAGATTGGATGTTTGTACATTTATAATAAACATCCATATTGGTACATGTTTTATAGACTCGACAAAATAGAATTTTGTAATATTTTTATTCACATATCGATATATATACATTTGTACATTCACTTACTCATATGTTTTTAAATGATTAATGACATATTCAATATGAATAGTATAAACTCTTGGTGACTACAAATATATCAAAACTTCTATCCATAACTTGTTTTACTGAACCAACAACCTAAGGTTACTACATTCAGAATTCTTAATGGCACTAATCCAGATTATTTTTTTGAGTTAATTTATAATAAATATTGTATTATTGGTTAAACATATAAATAAGGAGCAAAATAAATATTTTCATAAAAGTAAATAAATCAAGTAATGTAATCCTCATTTGGAGGAAGTGCTGCCATCTTGGATATCAGGCAGATATAATTACATGTGTATGATGCAGCTGGAGAAAATTAAAAATGGTGATACAAGCCATTTTAAATGTATTTTCAAAAATATAAAAGTTTATAAAAACAAAACTACCATGATTACGACAAATCATGTGGTCTTTTGATCCAGATCAACTATAGATTATTTTTCGATTGGACAAAACAATAGGTGTATTGACCAAACCACCTTTTAATATTTGATGAATTCTGAAAGAAGATTCCATATTTTCTGAAACTTAAAACATATGATGTTTGTTATGTCATCAGAGTATGTTGTCTTTTGCACTCATTACTGCAATTCACTGCAAAGGTCAAAGGTTAGCTGAAGTATCTTTTATATACTTTCTCATAATCATGGTTAACTGAAAAAAAAATTCAAAGGGTTACTTACTACATTTTTTAAGCCTACATGTGTATGTCATTTCTCTAAATTAAACTATTTGTACCAGAATCATGTGTATTTACTACCAGTATATTCCCACCCAAGGTCTGGGGTTTTCACTCTGTTCTCCTGCTTCTTTCTCACCCAATAAAAACTGTACACCATGATATTGCTGAAAAATTGCTGAAGTGATGTTAAACCCCATTCAAGCTATTTACAAGAAAAAAAAGTCTTGTGTTATTGTCCTAAAATATGGTTTACTGCTAGTCTCTCAATAGGTGCCAGTGTTAACCAAGCAGTTGTTCTTTTCTAAATACAAATCACAACTAAACAGCAAATTCATACATGTACCTAGCTTTGAGCAGTTACTTGTGTACACAAGTGTAGTCTGTTAACAACCTGATAAAGTTTATCGGTGACTTGTCTAGGGTCAACATTTTCCTTCAGAAATACTGCTTTCCTCCTCTCATAACCACGTTATTACCTTATAGCTTTAGATTCACAAGAAAAAAGTTTAATTTTGTTTATCCTTTATTTCTTCATCTTAATAACCAATGGATAGGGAATTACGTGCTTTTAAATGCAAACAGCTGTGGAAATTTCCTCAATACATCATCCACCAATCAGATGTGATGAAAAAAATGTCAAGTCCAACCAACAAAATGTCTAGCTGTTTCAAATCTTTGTTCAAAAAATAATTTTTGTATTCTAAAAGTCAGACAACTTATTTTTACTTACCAGTCTCAACAGGTAAACCAGCTTTTCTCTTTTCAAGATATTCATATTCAGCTTCACAACAATCCAATCTATATTTGGTATATAAACCAGCCATAACTAGACCTGTTACTATTGCTCTGCTCATTGGTGGGTACATTTGTCCTCTAATCATTGATACAAGGCTATACCCTACAGTAGCTGATAACAAAACAAGCAAATGTGGATTATATTAAATATGCAAAACAATGTCACCTACCCGAAAGAACACTGGATAATTGACCTGTTGGAAAGATCAATCAGCTAAAAAATCTAATACAAAAATCCAATCAAAATGAAACAAAAATAATTTTAAAAAATTTCCTTAATTGTTGAAAACTAAACTTTACCCATTAATGTCTTGAAACCAAAACAATAGGAACAAGTGTGGACACAGAAAAACGTCTCGCCTGTATTCCGCATCAGTAACGAAAATAAATTTCGTCATAAGCATTACGTAAATAGCATTTAATATCAGCAGCGGCCTGTATACAAAATATTGTCACCATACCCTGCATAGTTACAGGGGAACAGCCGTAACCCAAAACTTTTAACATAGTTGCTGGACCGTGAAATTGAGGTCAAGGTCAGGTGGAACCTAAAAGACAGTCATGTACTATTCATCAGCAACCTATATACCAAATATTGTCATCCTACCATGCGTAGTTACAGAGGAACTATTGTAACCCAAAAACTTTAACGTAGTCGCTGGACCGTGAAATTGAGGTCAAGGTCAGGTGACACCTACCAGACAGTCATGTACTAGTCATCAGCAACCTATACACCAAATATTTTCATCCTACCATGTGTAGTTACAGAGGAACTGTCGTAACCCAAAAACTTTAACGTAGTCGCTGGACCGTGAAATTGAGGTCAAGGTCAGGTGACACCTACCAGACAGTCATGTACTAGTCATCAGCAACCTATACACCAAATATTGTCATCCTTCCATGCGTAGTTACAGAGGAACTGTCGTAACCCAAAAACTTTAACGTAGTCACTGGACCGTGAAATTGAGGTCAAGGTCAGGTGACACCTACCAGACAGTCATGTACTAGTCATCAGCAACCTATACACCAAATATTGTCATCCTACCATGCGTAGTTACAGAGGAACTGTCGTAACCCAAAAACTTTAACGTAGTCACTGGACCGTGAAATTGAGGTCAAGGTCAGGTGACACCTACCAGACAGTCATGTACTAGTCATCAGCAACCTATACACCAAATATTGTCATCCTACCATGCGTAGTTACAGAGGAACTGTCGTAACCCAAAAACTTTAACGTAGTCGCTGGACCGTGAAATTGAGGTCAAGGTCAGGTGACACCTACCAGACAGTCATGTACTAGTCATCAGCAACCTATACACCAAATATTGTCATCCTACCATGCGTAGTTACAGAGGAACTGTCGTAACCCTAAAACTTTAACGTAGTCGCTGGACCATGAAATTGAGGTCAAGGTCAGGTGACAGGTGACTGACTGGCAAGTACTCATCATAAGCTACCTCTGGACCAAATTTGATGGACCTAGGGCTTGGGCTTACAAAGATATGAAGCAAGATGTCAAGTGTTTACGCCGCCGCCGCCGCCGGATTCCCATACATATGTCTCGCCTCCAGCGACTTTCGTCGCAGGCGAGACAAAAATGAGTTGACACCCTAAATGTTCATTTTATAAGGAATTCAATAAAAAAAAATCCCATCAAAATTGAACAAAAACATTTTTAAATAAAAACATGCTCAAACTACCAAAAGCATTCAATAAGTGATCAAATAAAAACAATCAAATCAAAACAATAAATTAATAATCATCCCTTACTGAAAAAGAGCATCCCTTTATACAACAGCTTTATTAAAAGCGTCATAAAAAATATGACTACACAAAAGCGTAACCTTGTAATTCAAAAATGTGTTGAAATTCCAAGAATATACATCTTTCTGTATGAGGATGCATAAACATGTAGTGATAATCAAAATTAAGGTTTACCAATAACTAAATTGTCCGTACAGTAGTCTCTTAGTGAGGCATGGCCTCCGATGATAGAGGTCTTATAACAGAGGAGTTACTATAAAACTCGTGAAAACAGATTCCCAAGAACTTATACTTTATTCTTCATTAACAGGTAAATTACCTGTACAATAACAGTTAATTACTATGAATATTTGTTACAGTAATCAAAGAAATAATGTTATTAGGTTCCTTATTCTATCACATAAGGATTAATTCATACTGATCCATACTGAAATATTCGTTTGTAAGGAAATATTTTCATTGGTTAATATGCATTTATACATATTTATAACCATTCAGATTGATTATTCTGTCTAATAAATCTTTAACACTTCTACTGAGGTAGTATTGTATTGATAATTACCTAATTTTGTTTACTGCCAAAAAAAGAATTGATTCATTAAATCCAAGATTTCAATATTAATGTACCGATGATTGATGAATTGGGGGATTGATAGAATATAACACAAAGTCCTGACTACGCTACAATAATAGAATCTACCATACAGTCCTGACTATACTACAATAATGAAATCTACAAATGGGGTCCTGACTTCATGCTGCAATAATGGAATCTAGGATGGGGTCATGATTATGCTACAATAATGGAATCTACCATGGGGTCCTGACTTAATGCTAAAATATTGGAATCTACCATGGGTCCTGACTATACTAGAAGAATGAAATCTACTATGGTGTCTTAACTATACTACAATAATGGAATCTACAATGGGGTCCTTACTATGCTACAATAATAGAATCTACCATGGGGTCCTGACTTAATGCTGCAATAATGGAATCAACCATGGGATTCTGACTATGCTACAATAATGGAATCCACCATGGGGTCATGACTATACAGTGCAGTCCTTTTAATTGCATGACCAATTTGTCAGAGAAAATATTCAATTAACAGAAAGACAATTTTTTAACAGAAAATATAAAGCTTTCACCTTAATTGTCTAATTAAAAGCTGTGACAATTAAGGTGACTCTATTCTAATGCTTTAATTCTTGTAAAAAAAAATTACAGTATAAAAATAATGTTGTCAAAGCATGTTTTGATAATTCTAGTGCAAGACTGTAAATAGGGAAATGTCAGTTTTTGACAATTACATCTACTTCTACTGGGTAGTGACCGCCTTCAACACATTGAAGATAATGTCACATGGATGCGCATACAGCAAGAATTAACTAAAATTTATAAAAATTAGATTGAGAGTTCTGTCTATCTACCATATTTACATAGTTACTGTTTTTTTTTACTTTATTTGCAAGTGCATTCCAGATAATTTGGTGCAATAAACAAATATTTTAGAATTTTTAAATATTTCTCAAGTAATTAACTGAAATTTTTAACAAGGAGGGTATAAGAGTATAGGAAATGGCTAGGTATTTTTAAGTTAAGCGAAATATGCAATTAAGTGGAATCCACTGTACTATAGTATAATGGAATCTACCATGGGGTCCTGACTATACTACAATAATGGAACCTACAATGGGTTCAGACTACACTACAATAAAGGAATCTACCATGGAGTCCTGATTATGATACAATAATGGAATCTACCATGGGGTCCTGTCTATGCTACAATAACTGAATCTAATGTGGGGTCCTGACTTTGCTCCAAATACTAGAATATTGTTAAATTAGCAAACAGAGAAGGGTGCCAAATGTCCATATACTTAAGTTACTACTAAAGTAATTTAAATATTATTTGGCTACTATGAACACATATTATATATTTCTTTTGAAAAAAGATAATGTGTAATTTTTAGGTGAAACTTGCTACTAACCTGCCCCCATTACAGCTATGCCTTTGAATTGGGCTTGAAGTATGCAGGATTCTCTGTATCGCCAGAACTAAAATTGTAATTTTTAGATGATAATTTGCCATTGGAAAAGTGTATAAAAATATAAAAAGTTTACATTTTACATTTCAGTATAATATTTCTATTATTGGTACTTGTTATTGTACAATTTTACATGTTTTTTGTTTATATAGGATGCGATTTTTTCTTTTTTTCTTACTACATGTATGTTAATTTATTTGTTTTATACACTTATTAAGTGAACTGAACTTGTTTTGATTACTCAGAACACTAGATGTATTATACTTTATTGACTTATATAGCATTGATTATATAATTGCCAATCATCTAATTACAATGCAGCTGTTAATTTACACTGGTTACATGTGTAGGACCCTTTGTATGTCCTTTGCTTCTGTGAACAGTACAGCAAAAAAGAATAAAGTTCAAAAGAATTTAAAAGCACTGATAATTAAACTGTCATGACTAGGATTAAGTACCAAAATGACTTTTACCAATTTTTGAAATGTCCAATTAGTTCAGTACCGAAGTGACCTGATACCATGAACAACTGCAGTGTAATCACAAAACGTCGGAAAAGAAATGCCAATAATTTCCAGTTTAGGATGTCATTTATGGATGGAAATCTTTTAAAAAAATTTCATGCTCACCTGAATATAAAAATACATATATATCGATAGTGTGATGCTGCCTGTAGGCTATGCATAATTCTTATTTAAATAAGTGAGGGGTAGAATGTATTCCACTGGAGTAATAAAGTAGTATTACTATTACACTCCCCCCATTTCTGCATTTGTCCTTGGAAGCACCTCCTGCTGCATGGCATGACTTACAAATGGTTCCATCCCAATTCTGAGACGTGTCTTTTCTTCTTCTGTCAACTGGTCTGTCATTTTCGTGTGAATTGGTCAACTTATTATGTAAAATTATTTGTATCTCCTTGAAAACGTGCAAAACATTGGATTCAACGAAAAAGTCCGATACCATTTGGTTTGGAAGTTCTCAATACTTTTCATATTGGCCAAGTCTTTAATATGCTTCAATGTAAATGTGCACTGACATACTAGAAAACGCACAAATGATAAGACAATTCCTTTGAGTATGTTTCAGAACGTTTTGCTTCCCTTATCTTTACTTTCCCATAACATGGACCTGTCTGTCGATATTCGTGTAGCAGGCACGAGGGACCGCCAGAAACAGAATGTCGCAGACGAAATAGATAACCTTGTATGCCCTGGCGATGTTATAACAACAGATACAGGTTTTATGCGGTAAAAGATGACAAATACATAAACCTCCAAAAAAGTCAAAACGATTTTTTTCACATTTTTTTCGTCTTTAAGATACCTAATAAAAAAAGCAAACAAACAACCTTACTGGCCAGAGAGTAGTTCTCGCCATAAAAATGACAGAAGCAATTCTCGCCATTTTGGTGACTGTGCCGTTATTTTTCCATTAAAATCGACAAAAAAGGTTTCATTTGATTGATTTCACTATGTTTAATCCAAAACAAATTACGATTATCCCTTTTAAAATTCTAATTTTTCACAAATACTGTCAAAATATCGGGTGGCGAGAATTACTTGCCGGCGAGAACTACTCTGTGACCAGTAGTTGTATAACATAAAACCTCCCATTTCATGTTTATATTTATCATTTTCATTGGTCTTTTACATTTTGTTACTTCTCTTTGAAATACGAGGTTTTGTCTGTTGAATCACGGTGACCTCACACTCACAGGCACCTGTTTCAGAAAAAAAATGTACCCCCTAATAACACAGGGTTCTTAACCATAGAACTTTTTTTTTCGACCAGCTCTTGAATTCCAAGAATTGACGACTTTCCAATTTAAAAAACGCCACCTAGAGTCCACTTCCGGTACTAAAAACTGCAGCTACAGCCGCAGTTTGTTCTGTTGACAAATTATGAAATGGACAATTACCTTTGATAATTTTAACGCTTTTTGTAAATTACAGGTGTCAAAATCTAATTGAAGATGTTATTAAAACCTGAATCCTGGTCGTTTCGCTCCGATTCCTGTTCTCCTCTAGGTCGTTTCGCCCCGAATCCTGGTCGCACTGAGTCGTTTCACCCTGATTCCCGTTTGCCCTGGGTCGTTTCGCCCGTAATTGTATAATATATATAATGATAGATAATTGTCTATAAGGTGCTTGTGTTATGGTTTCTTTAATAATTTACTTTTTTTTGTTGAAGAGCATGTTTTTACTCTTTCCATCTTTGACATCATGGATGGAAATTATTATGGATTTACAGAAAAATATAAGAAACTTTAAATATATTTATTTTATTAAGTCAGTTCAACACATCTGTACTGCTCTACAGTTATACCCGTCTGGCATTACAGTGCTGCCAATAATCACATGTGTGCTGCTTTTCACAAATTACTTTGAACTTTTAATTAACTGACACGATGGCACAAGCTGTAAAGCTCTAGATCAAAGGTGTTTCTTAATTTGATTGAAATTTTATTTAATCATAATATAATTAATTTCTTTCAATCATCACATTAAAAAATGATAATTGGTATTTGACAGTTATTAACATATTAATTGAATTATTTTGATGAAGTAATTAACAAATGAAATTATAATTGTTATATTTTTTATACACAAAGTTCGAACATAATTTTGCGAAAATATGCTTCATTAACTAAACTTCACCAGCTCAAACACACAAAATACCCTTTTTTGTTTAAAGATACACATTGTTTTTATTTAATAGAGGAGTGAAAAGACCCAGGGCGAAACAACTCACTTTATAGGTGCAAAACAAGCCGAGCGAATCCACTCAGGGCGAACAGGTAGTCGGGGCGAAAAGACCCAACACCTTAAAACCCCATCCTGTGTAAACATGATTGTTAATTAATTAACCATAATGTGTATTACCCGATTTACCTGATGCTAATCAAAGGTAGAAATCCAGCTGTTTTATAGCTTAATACCTCGTTTTCAAGATAGGTAGTTAGATCTATCATATCATGTGATTGATGGTATCACATGATTTTATTTAGGGCACTTTCCTCAATGTACCGTGTATAAACATAGTGTGAACGCCATAAAATGGAAAAAACTTGACCTCTTTCCATAAATTTTATGTTTAGTGTTGGCTTTGCACTCCAGCACAACACATGATTAGTTTTGCATCGTGTTTCTTATTGTGTCCTTATTCGTATCAAGCGTTGCCGTTTTAAACGAAAAGTGTCCTAAATATTTTATGACGTCACATGATCAGTAGTACAATTTCCACCTCCTTTAACGAGAGCGATTATATCTTGAAAACGACGTATTAAATAAGCTTACCAGTGACATACATGTTCCAATATTCAAACTCAACTGTTGCCTATTGCTATAGTAACATCTACTTATGAGGTTAATTAGATAATTTAATTGACATAGACGAACAATACAAATAACAATGCAAAATATTTATTTCAATATCATAGTCTTTTAGTGATGATAGCCGTAGTTTTTTTAACTGTAAGTAAAAAGGGTGATAAATCATGTAAAACTGGAAATGGGTCAATTGACGACTTTCCAATTTAAAAAACGACACCTAGTGTCCACTTCCAGTACTAAAAACTGTGGCTGTAGCCGCAGTTTGTCCTGTTGAAACCTTTTGAAATGGACAATTGTCTTTGATAAATTTTCACGCTTCAGTTGAATGACAGGTGTCAATATCGCTAGCTGTGTAAACATGATCGTTAATTAATTAACCAATGTTCATTACCCTATTTACCTGATGCTAATTGGAGGTAGAACACCAGCTGTTTTATAGCTTGAATAAACAAGCTTACCAGTGACATCCGTGTTGTATTCAAACTCACCTGTGTTGCCTATGGCTATAGTAACATCTACTAATAAGGTTAATTAGATGAAAAAATTAATTGGCAATTTGGCATAGACAAACAATATAAAAACAATCCAAAATCTTTATTTCAATATTATAGTCTTTTAGTAATGACAGCTGTAATTTTTTTAACAGGAAGTAAAAGGGGAGATAAATTATGTAAAACTGGAAATGGGTCAATTTTTTATCTGACGTTGGCCTTTTAGATTTAGGAACCACACAACCTTAAACTACAGTAATTTATCTACAAAACCATGTATAACACACCTACCGTAGCTGTCAGTCACAGCCAGTTTTTTGTATGTCAAGTTGGTCATTACAAAATTCTCACAATGGAATGGAAATTTGAACTTCGCACTGAATTAGGTTATTTTGGTCATTTTTTATTCGATTGAAAGGAAAGTCAAGAGAATACAGAAAGTATTGGAAATTGTTTGTTCTATAAATAGAAATTCATTCAAATTTTCAAATTGTCTAACACTTATTTTTCAGCAAATACACAGGTTGATGCATCATAATTATATACAATCAAAGAATAATTTGCATATTTTTTTCTCAAACTTTATTTTATTTACAAGTTCAGTGCAGAGTTCAAATTTCCATTTCGGTACTCACTTTCTCAGTAACGATAAAGTCCACTTCCATCCAGGGTTATTGTCGGTTTCGTGACTCAGAAAGGGTAATTGAAAATGTGGGAATGAAGACCTTCAAGTAATTGATGTACATTTTGGTAATGTTGTAACACATGTGATATTTCTTTCAGTTTAAAGTGCAAGATTGTTATTCTATTAGGATTTTCATGTTTTTTTATTTATTTGTTGTTTCATCTGTGCATACTTTTGTTTAGTTTCTATCACTATACTCAGTTTAAAACGACACCTATCAGAAATATAGAAATCAAAAGCCATTCCAGGCTGTTGGTGAAAGAAGATGGAGAGAAATAAAAAATCACTTTAAAATTGAAAAATATAACAGATAAAGGGGATTGACACCCTATCTGGATCTGCCTCAGAAAATTCTTGGTTCTTTTTTTTTCAGTGGTCATGGAACCTATATGGAAGATGAAAAACTGCATGCCTCTGTTGCTGGTGTCATAGATAGAGTAAATAAACTGATCTGTGTAAGACCTCTAAAAACAAGGTAATATTACATCAGTACTTTACTGGGGCTAATTTATATATACTGTATTCTGAATTCACCATTTCGTTTGGCTTTCAACAGAAACTGCTTCTTGGTAGAGGTGGCATTCACTTTGTTTGAACTTGAACTGCCTTGTGGTAGAGGTGGCATTCACTTGTGCTTGCAAGACTCTCATAAAAATTGCATGCATTTTTTTTATCCTTGAATATAGGTGGCATTTAATAAGAGTTGAATTCATTAAAGGTACTGGTACTCCCAGTAGGTTTGGGGATTCTTAACAAATGCTGCTTTCAGTTTACATAGCCCCTTTATAAGGCCAATTTTGAGATTTATAGGATTACATTTTTGTTACAGGTATAACGGGGAAGTAGGTGATGTCGTTATTGGGAGAATAACAGAAGTTGGTCAGAAACGATGGAAAGTGGATACAAGATCTAAATTAGATTCTATTTTAATGTTGTCTTCTGTCAATCTTCCGGGAGGTGAATTGGTATGTGCACTATTGTATTGCTGTAAGAACTGTGTCAAATTATCCAACAAAATACACTATTGTAGATATTCGCAAACAGAACCAAGATGTTTATGTGTATTCACTTCTGTATTTTAAAAAATAATTGATAAATGATTTTTTTTAATAATGAATGTAATCTTTTATACATAAGAGATGCTTTTGGAAGACAATGTTAATGTTTGCAGAAAGCATGTCTGTGGAATGCAACAAATGCCACTCTGATTTTAGAGATGTCACTCCAATTTCATAAAAATTTAACACATGTTAATATTTTACCTAACATTTCCAGAAGTTACCAGGTAAGAGACATACTGTAAATGATATTTTATCTTCCGGACAAACATTTTAACATGTATTAATTTTTTTAATGTCTTGATTTATTTTAATTTTCAAAAAACCTATAATAGACAGATATGTTTTTTGCATTTGGGAACTATCAGTACAATGAAAATGGTTTTTGCATTTGGGAACTATCAGTACAATGAAAATGGTTTATTTCATGAGTATTATTTTTTGGCAACACTGGGGGCAGAGTGTTTTAGGTATCGGTAGTTAATAATCTATCTTCTTTTCAATGATATTGTTTTAAAGTTCCTGAAAGTGGCATTCAAACAAACAAACAAACAACTTTTTTTTTAATTGAAAGACATAATCCCTTGTTCCAATCATGAATATTATTTTTTAACATTTTAAATATTCATTTACATTTATTGAAATCATCATTGGACATACTACATTGTAAGTTAAAAAGTACACTGAAATTAAATCAATGTGTGTTTTGTAACTGTTCCTGTTTGCTGTTTTATAGAGAAGAAGGTCAGAAGAAGATGAAAAGATGATGAGAAATTATCTGAAAGAAGGAGATCTGATAAGTGTATCCTTAATAATTCAATTATTTAGAGAGAAATACTAATTATAACACAGTTTCCAATATGTGATAGGGTATACTGTTTTCAGTTTGTTTGTGTGTGTCTCTATCCTTAATCATTTTTCATCACATTTTTTCCAGCAATGTTGAATGATTGCAATTCTGCAATTTTGCCAGTAGCTCTGTATGATCATGGAATTCATTTTCAGAATTTGCCGACCTCTTTGAGTGGGGGTATCATTATAGAGCATTAGATAACAGGAACTTTATTTTACCCCCCCCCCCCCCCAAAATTTGTTGTTTTTTTTTTGGGGGGGGGGGGGGTATATAGGAATCACCCTGTCTGTCAGTCAGTCAACATCCCTTGTAAGCGCAACTCCTCCTAAACCGCTTGATGAAATTTAATGAAACTTAGCATAAAGGAAGTATATTATATGTAGATGTGCATGAAGAATTTGTATTATTGACCTTGGATATGATTATGGGGAGAGATAATTGGACTTGAAAGCAAAAAGGGGGGGGGGGGGGTCCCACTTTGTGAGCACACTTGTTTTATTTAAAAGCATGACTACTGTAGTCACAAAGGTGTTTATAACTAAACAAGACAACAAACCTTAAGTGCTTATTTATGTGGTAACTGTAAAAATGTGATGTTCGAATATAATTTTGTATTTAAAAAGTCATTACATTGCATGAATATTACAATACTAATTAGTAAACCTGTGGGAGGTGTTTGGTAAGCAGGGGAAGGAGACACATGTGAGGTATTGGCTGGGGAGGAGGGGAAGGAGATTCACAAACTATCTTTTTTGTTTTTGTGCTTCAAATTGGTGTGATAATTGGATGGCAGCAAAATAATAGTATACATGAATCTCCTTAACAATCTCTAAGGCTGAGGTGCAGTCTGTGTTCTCTGATGGAGCTTTGTCATTACATACCAGAAGTCTTAAATACGGGAAGGTATATTTCCTAGAAAACATATATGTTGTTCATGGTTTCATTGTAAATACCATTTTAGAGACTCATTTTAAATGTCATTTTCTGTTTAGCTGTTCAAAATGCTGTTTTGCTATTCGAAGTGAACAATCTGTGCATTAATTCTCAATTTTTTTCTCAAGAAAAATATGGTACTTACAAATAATACTAGTAATGCAGATTTATATAATATTTAAGTGTCACATCATCATTATGCAATAACCTCAATGACAATTCTTGAAAATTATCAAGTCAACAATTTCTTCAGACATGTACAAATGTCACACACTTTCTCAATTTTCAGTAGAACAGTCTGGGCCTGTGTGCTCGAGTAGTTAGTCATCTACTTTTGATCACATGCCTGTCAATTAAGATTGCAGGTTTGTGCCTTATAAGAAGTGTTAAATATTCTTTTAGCTTGGTCAAGGAACAATTTTACAAGTATCTCCATCTTTAGTCAAAAGAAGAAAAACCCATTTTCATACATTACCTTGTGGGGCAACCATTATTTTGGGAAACAATGGCTCTATCTGGATATCAGCAACCATGAATGAGGAAACAGAACAGACAGGTGGCTACGAACAAGATTTAGAGGTACGTTAAAGACATATTTAATAATGGCCCCACCACATGTGGCAGACGCCCTATAGTAATCATTATGTCCTTCCGTTCATCCATCTGAAACTAATCGTGTCCGAGCTATAACTTTTTTATCTTTTGAGGTAGGCTTTTGATATTTGTTTTGTGGGTAGATAAATCAAGGCGATATGTCACATTCCATAGTTGATGACCTCTGACCTTGATCTCAGGGAAGACAGATACAATCTCACTAATATCTAGTTGTTTTTGTAATGTACATTTGATAAATTATTTAAAAAATCATGATTCAGCAAAAGGTTTTAAAGCAATTTATTTGAAGTTGGCAATCATTAAAAATTTTTGAGTATAGTTTAATAATTTTACAGAATATCTTTTAGCGAAAATCAAATAATTTATGATTTCATTGTAAGAAAATTGTTAAAACATTAAAAACTTGTAATTTCTTCTTCTTTTCCCCGTAAACACAATGTAAATGAGATCAAATATTGTGTATGTTTTGAGTGAAATTTTTATGAATATTTATTGATCAGTCTCATAATAACAAAGTTTTTGAGTGGTTGTTATAGTTTGTAAGGAATTTGATGCGGACAATAAAATACTTGCAATAGTTATGGATCTTTGGATTTATTATTGAGATCTTAGTTGTAGAAATTTAGTGGGAAACAGGTCTCTCTTGACGTTTATATATATTTAATATTATTGTAGTAACTTTACATAAATACAATACAAGGACGCAGCTTAGAAACTGGGAAAAGGCGAGGCTTTCCATTTAGTGCAGAGTACTTACATTGTGCTTTATGTTTTTTTTGTGTTTTCATTTAAAATTCACTTTAGAATTATACCTGTATTAAGCCTCACACATACTGCACAGTATGTCGGTAATCAAAAATAAATGACGTGAAAATAAGTTATTTGTGACGAAGGAGTTTTACTGTTTGGGATTATTGGGATTAATTATGAAAGAACATAAAATAATTATCAAAAGAAATTACAAAACTTGTTTGTGTCAGCAAGAAAGGTACATTATTAAAATCATAGAGTAACCATGGCTTAAACTTGTTTCATTACCAATTACTGTTCATCACACAAATAATAAGTCAACACATTAAACTGCTTTAATAGGATGATTGAAGGATAAACACAATTTTTGTCTGTAAGAAGTATGAATGAATGTCTAGTATTTCATAATAATTTATCAGTTGGCTTTCTAGTAAATTATGAAAAAAATATTAATGGAGGGGATAAAAGTTAAATGCTCTGAAGTGGATAATAATGGAACTGTTAAAAAAATTCTTACAAAAATGGCACAAACATGACCAGACAAAAACTCAGTGACATGGAAAAAAATTGCCAAAGAAGCAACATTATTTTAGTTATGGGGTTCTGAGTTCAAGTCTGACGTCAGGCAAGGTGTTTTCGATTGAACCTTGCCGATTTTGTTTGTTCTCAACTTCTCACTCAGTACTTTGGCTTCTACCCCACTTAAAACCTAACACCATAAAAATTTTTTTTTATCTCTCATGGGAATAAGTTAAAAAGCCTACGGATGAAGCAAAGATATTTGGATATTAATATATTAATTCAGTGATATTAATAGGAAAGAATCATTGTGAAATTGTTTAGGAATATTGACAGTCATTCATAATAACTTTATTTTAGCCTGTATCCAAAGGAGACAGAGAAGTAATAGCTAGACTGAGGAACTGTGTAATAGCTCTCTCTGAACACCAGATGATGTTATATGATACAAGTGTATTATATTGTTATGAGGAATCACTCCGCTTTCAAGTAAGCAAAAACAACCCTTAAACAATAACTGTACTGCTCAATGTCCTGTGTTCTGATCCACACATAAAAGCATTGCAGAAAATTAAAAAACAAGGAAGTACTATATTTTTGGACTAAAGACCTAGACTTTTTATACCACACCACACAAGTAGCTTGGTATTATGTGATACTCTGTGTTCAGGTATGAGTGTCCATAGGTCTGTGCACCGCAGTTTACAGATGATAACTTGAAAACAAGTCCATTAATTTTGTTTAAACTTTGCACTGCTTCTAAATACTATCAAATGAAGATCAAATTAAAACTTCAGTACAATCCAATTTGTTGTTTTTAACTTACATGTATGCTAATTAAAGTTTTTTTTGCTTAACAGTTGCGGTTTCCAAATGATAACTTGAAAATATGTTAACAGATTTTGTCATAACATTTTACAGCTGTTAAGTACTATAAAATGAATTTTCAGCACAATCCGTCTTGTAGATTTTGAGTTGGGCCAGGTTTAAATAATTTTTATAGGTCCAAGGTCAAGATTAAAATTGTCTTTTGAGATGGACCTCTGAGATATTTAAAAAGTCCAATGTTGCTAATGTCCCTTAGATGGCCTATATTTTCACCTTTCAAATATGTGTAACTATATCATAACCTTGTGAAGAAATATGAAGTTTCATGAATTTATAGTACAGCAAAATTATCTCATCTATTCTAGACCAATTTATTGTCACCCGGAAAGTGAAAAAATAATCCCTGACATTTATGAATTCAGCTTTGAAGTGGAAAACAGTTTTTTATATATCAAAAAGCCATCACTAGTTGCATACATTTTTCTTTTTAAAGTTTTGTTATTAGCTTAAAACTTAAAAAAAATCAAACTTAAAGAAGTAAAAGAACAGCATTCCATTTTTCCCCACAGCAGA
This sequence comes from Limnoperna fortunei, assembly GCA_944474755.1. Classification (NCBI taxonomy): domain Eukaryota; kingdom Metazoa; phylum Mollusca; class Bivalvia; order Mytilida; family Modiolidae; genus Limnoperna; species Limnoperna fortunei. The sequence goes on along the minus strand of OX104114.1, from coordinate 26,657,080 downwards.
ACATATTTTTAAAGATTACATTCCAGTTGAAAAGCTACATATATTAAATAAATTGGTATTATTACAAATTCCAAATTGTACATGCATATAAATTACAAGTATTTTAAAATGCAATGTTCCAATTTATTTACATTTCCAAAAGACATAACTACAGTTAAAGTAGGTAATCAGTACAATAAAAGTGATAAAAACAATGATAATGCAGATGAAACAGGAACGGAAACATTGACTGTTAAGAAGACTTGGAATTGTTATATTATCATTACACATTTTGAAAAGATAAAAACTGCATGAATTCTTTTTATTTTTATTTATACTGAATAATAAAATACAACTTATTTTTGTGTGATTCTTAATCACTTCTCAGCTTTTGCTGCTAATCAACCGACCAAGCTCTATAGACCTGTATAAATGGTATCCCCTCAAGAAAGACCACCCCCATTATAAGACCACTTTCATGACTCAGACGGGGTGGTCTTATAAGAGGGGGACTACTGTACCAATTTTCAAAATTATTAGAGACATTGCTGATATGAACCATTGATATAAATTTCATAAAATCTTAAAAGAAATGTAGACCTGAAAAAACTTGCAATGCAATTTTCTGTATAATTTACATGTTCAATTTATGTAAAAGGTGTTGATTACCACAATTTTTGATATAAATTTCTCATCTTAGAAGAATCAGTCATGAAAAAGATGGAGGGAGGGGTACAGAAATAGTGTACTCAAGTATCCAACTGTTGCACATACATATAGTTAACATAACACCTGCTCAGTCATTTTCCTGGCAATCAAACTTTATCAATCACTTCTCTTCAGCAAAATCTGCCAAATAATCTATTTATTGGTTCTTGCATGCATTTTCACTTGAAATATTGCAACCTATAATCATACGATATTATACAATTATAGTCTTTTGTAGAGGTCGATATAAGTTTTAATAGACTCAAATATTAATATTGACCGACGCCAAATGTAGAGGTTAATATTAATTTTTGAGTCTATTAAAACTTATATCGACTGATATAAAAGACTTTAATTGTTTTATAACATAATAATCAGACAAAGGGATTATTTGTTGTCTCATTGACATTTGCAACAAAAATCAATATTTTTGGTATGAAATTTATGTACTTGCATTCATTTTATTCTCATCAAAATATTTAACGCTATAGTCTCTACTTTTAAATATTAAAAGTAAAAAAACAGTAATTTTTTTAGTTTATCATAATTATAATCAAAAACAACAAAACCACCTGAGAGCAATGTGATAGAAAAAGTAGTCAATATCGATTTTAATCAAATAATATCAGGAAAAAGTAACCTGACAACAATGTGAATCAAACAATATAAGAATATTGGCTGGTCTTAACCAATAGAAATCATTTTAAAAATTCATTATGTAATAATATCCTTTATTGTCTTATAAATATGTTCTTTGTTTTTATTATTTCAGGTCAAGGACATTTTAAAGCCAGAAATAATGACAGAAATTATCGAGAACACTCAGCCAAGACTGGAAAGTTTAGGAACTTAACCAATAAAAACCTTTTATACAATTTATTTTGCATAAATCAATCAACTTATACAACCTTAATTGGTTAATAAGTGGTTGCTGTCAGAAAGTTCCATTGGTAATTGTAATTGCCTCAGTATTTACTTTAAAATGCTTGCTCCCTCTAATGGAATAAGTTGAATTATCGCTATTTTGCCGTATTTTCCTTTGATCTTTGTGTGCGATATTATTCCATCTAACTCTACTAGCTTGAGATGGGCCCATCTCAGCTCACTGTCAAGACGTCGTTAAGTAACACTGTGACGTCACAGTGTTACAAAACAGCGATAAACAGATTATTTACGTTTTATGCATTTTCTCGCCATCTAATCTCAGGGCTGTCGCCCTTCGATGAGATATGAACGAGAAAACGCATCTCGTTTCAAAAAAACGTAAATAACCTATAAGTATTGCATGCATTTGATATTGTCATTGCCACAAAACAAGAGGCTCATCAGACCTGTAATCACTCATCTAGAAATAGACTTAAAATAACAAATCTTGCTTTATTTAATGAACAGCAAAGGCAAAAACTTACAAATATGCAGTTAACCTGCTTTGGAAGGGAGAGCTTTATTGCCACAATTAGTTTTATTGGCAGAGAAAACTAAGGTAGCAGAACAGAACTACTGACCCTTTATCTGAAACAGATGACCCAGTACAGATGAGTAAACATGCACACATCTGTACTTGCTGCGCCATCCAGTCAAAATGCCAGAAACAAGAACATTGTTATGGAAGCATACCAACGTTCTTGTTTCCAGCGTTCTAATTGGATGTCAGAAACAATGGAGAGTTTATAGGATATAGTGATGTGAAAGTTATTGGTTTACATAAGAAATAGGTACTTTCATGCGCTTTTGGGAAAGCCTGTGTAAGCTTTTATTGGTGATAGAAATTTTTATGTTTTTTTGCTCGTTCTGCTGCGCTCCACTCGCGAAGACATAAAATTTCTATCACTTATGAAAGATCAACCGGTCTCTCCCAAAAACGTATGGAAGAATCTATTATTCTTCTCCGTGTTTACACTTGTTTGACATATTTTATTTAATTACATAAACTATCCTGCTTAATCCATTTGATAATTCATTGCTATTTTCGATAACTGGTAAATCATTACAAAATATGGTTCTAATTCTCGACCCTGTTTTGAGTGATATTTATCCATTTTGTCCCTTCTAGACAGATTAGCTTTAAAAGTTTATTATGCTTGCCAGGCTTCACATTTATAAACTTTGAATATGTAACTCTCTGCACGGAATAAATATAATACAGGCTACAATTAATATTACCAAGCTATTTCTGTTGCATATTTACCATAGAGTATTACATTAGTTGCACAATATGCCATAGGCTTATTACAATTGTGAAAAGTATCAATACTAATTATAAACAACAGATTGTCATTTGATTATTCATAAGTTTGATTCTATGTTGAAGTTAATTCATCATCGGAAACCCACGGTCACGTTCTCGCTTTGCTCTTGGATAAATTTCTCTTGGTTGATAAAGAAATGTATTATTTTTTTATGGGGCAATATTTCGCAATGAGACATGTTTGAATAGTTACCTAACGAGTGAATACACACTGTAAACTCATTTATTGGCATTTTATTTCATAAAAAAATTATCCTGACCCCAAGTGCCGGTGAAATATATGCTTTATTGACCATCTTCAGTGTAAACGACCCTCAACCCGTTATTTGTTCCACATTTTATTGATCTGACCGCATGACACTTTATCTATCGAGGGGCCTCGGTGGCCGATTGGTTGAGGTAGTTCGCCTACTATTGATCACGTGGTCTGTCAACATTGCGGGTTTGAGTCTCACTGCGGGCAGGGTGCACTCGGCTCCAGTCTTAATAGACAAGAATTGCTAGCCGTTTTCTTACCGAATGTCGGGGATTTCTCCTGGTACTCCGGTTTCCTCCCCCAATAAAAACTGGACCCTTAATGTAGCTTAAAAAAGCTGAAAGTGACGTTAAACACCATTCTAACAATTTCTTTGTCGTGAAATTATTGCCTATACCAAGGGTTAAATGTCGGCATCCACACAACGCCGTATTGATTTGGCGGTTTGATAACACATCAGTTCTAACTTTTAAAACATATTCAGCTCATGGAGTAAAATTCAGTTATGGTTCCGTTATTATTTATAGGACACCAATCACATGTACAATTTTTTTGTGTGACTTCATGTGAACACTTAAAGAATAAATTCACAATGAAGTGACATTTTATGTTCCTGTGAGCAAAACCTAATTCTTAAAATAAGATCTTACATAGTCATCAAAGTGATGACTTCAACTTTCCAATTGTCAACTTCCCGTTCGTCGATTACAACATTCCAGTAGCTCCCCTGTGTTGTGTGTACATTTCACAACTTATTTGTTTTGCGAGATCCCGCGATCTGTATTCCCATTTTCTTGACCGCTCACTACTTTTGACTACTATGGTACTCAAACAATAGTCTTGTACTTAGGTTGATGTTATCTCTTTAGAAGTTCTTTGGACGTTACCTTGGCTTAATTGATAGTTAAGGGATCAATCTCTCAACTACGATCGAACATTTTCGCTGAGACATGGGTAGTCTTCTTTTCCCGCTTTGACTTTTTCCTAGACATAACAGTGGGTTGTCTGATTAGAGGCAAGCGCAATTTACTCGTCCGAAGCACTTGAGTGCACCCAGGGTTATTATTTTATGTTCAGATTACATACTTAGTGTTTTTGTTTTGCGTTTTATATATTTGTAAGTGACTTTCGGCTCTTGTTGTTCGGTCCGTTTTCTTGCTATTTTTTCCAAGTTCCTGTTAAAAGATAGTCAAATTTATAGAACAGCAAATGTTAATGATTATTACTTACATTTAAGTGCATACACAATGTACCTATTTAATTTCAAAGAACTATCTACCAAGGTTTGTTGCTTAATATGTGATCATCTTTTTTTACCAATAATTTTGAAATCTCAGTAAAATGCTTATTTACATTAGGTTTTAAGCGTACTATAAATTTTAACCTCGAGTTGTGAATTTTAATATTGAGAAACAGTAGATGATTTTATTTTGTTTGTTATTTAATTGAAATTAGTTATCGTGCGTTGAACAACAGACACAGATGATTACTGTTTTTTTTTTAATTTTAAAGGGGTACTAACTAATTTTGTTTTCCAGTTAATATTACAATACATCAAGCGTGTTGTCGCAAGTAAATAAACACATTAACCTAAGTCATAAATAGAATTGTTACTTTGTATTTTCTGCATATATTTACCATTGTCGTCTTCAACTTCTAATACAGCTTTTGTTGGAGATGTATAATAATGTTTATTGTTACTTCTAGTATTTTAAAAGCAATGATTTAATCACTATTTTCTCTATTTCGTCGTGCAATCAGGAGAATAACTTTTCAATATCACTTTTAAAGGTCCTGGATCTCCGAAAAAGACATCGAGCGCTATCAAAAAGGCCTTTCTTTGTTTTTGTCCTCTTATTACAAATGCTCATTTTATATCTACAAGATTCTTCTTAACTTTATTATGTTGAAGAATATAGGAAGGTACATGTTGGGTAAAATGCAATTTCTCATATTTACTAATTATATAATTTTTTGATTGGTTTTATAAAAGAGATTTACAGGTATCTTTAATTTCTATTTGTTCATGCAATGGCTAATTTTTTATATACACCCGATTGTTTAAAAAGCACGTTTGAATAGTGCCAGATAAAATTCAACGGAATGTGCAGCAACGTGCAATGGTAAAATACAAGTTTATTTTTATTAGATACCCCCCCCCTTTAATTAGTCTATTAATTAAGGGAAATAAAGTGTTAGTTCTCCATTAAATTCAAATATCAGTAATGGTACGCTAATGTTTCTTGTTTCTTTCGTTTTATCGATTTTTTAAAAGTTTTTTTCTCATTGTTCTTTGTTCAGTTTCAGTACTACTTTACATACATCTCAAAGATTTCAATGCGTATTTTTTAGATTGTATTAGTTATTGCAACAAATGTCGACAAATGAGTATTTTTCTACGGGCAATATTTCACAACGACGCATGTCAGACTTGTTACAAAACGAGTCAATACACACTTTAAAGTCATTTTCTGACATTATATTCAGGGAGCAGTGGTGCTCGACTCCATCCTTATTTGAAAACGATCTATATTCCCGTTGGAAATCAGCTGTATAGTCAGCTTTCTGTCGTTAATAAAGCTTTAAAAAATTGTGAAAATGGTCCAAATTATCAAACAGTTAAAAAATTATACTGACTCAAATAATTTTCAAACATAATACCACGCCGGGTATTCGGACACACAGAACAGGGTGGAACACAAAAGAACGGGTGAGGTAAATGAAAACATCGTGTTCAGGTAGGTGTGTTATTTTCATTATGAATGTTTTGAAATAGGATTAAAGACAGAAATAAGTTTATAACGCTTTTTGTATGTCCCTTAACTACTAGTTCACCAAGTATTGTCTGTTTTTACTGGAGAAATAATCCACAGGAACGTCATGAACACGGAAATTACTTCGGAAAAAGTATATTTCCAACTTTCGTTGATTGTAACTTCTCGCGAAGAGCAAGTTACAAAGTTTTTATGGTCAATATAGATACCCCAATGCATACTTGATTATCTTTGAAAAGTTGAACTTCTAATTCGACGTATTAAGCACAGTATTCTTCATTAACCAAACATACTTGGCGGAATTTTGACACAACGGACCGCGGGTGAGGACACTGTGGAACGCGGGTGTGTGCTCCTTAGAGAACACAACGAACCGGGTGAAAATGCATATATTTCTTTATTTAAACTGTTTCATCCCTTTCTATTATTGTAATGAGCAACCGTATATTTTCTTTTCAGGAATAGTTTATCCTGCAATCCTTCGATTAGAGCAGCTTAAATTTTGTATGTGTTTAACTGCCACTGGCTATGAAACGAGTTTCAGCCACGCCCACTTTAAGAACTACTTTTGTGTATTGCAGTAATGTACTTGTTTGACCTTTCTTGCCAAATGTAAACAAATCGGAATGTTGCAATCGCGCAAATACGTGTTTTTGTTTTAATCCATAAATAAATATATTATTTTCATCTGTGTTGGTTTTTTCTCTTCTAAAACAGACACTTCAAACAGGCTAAATTCAAAGTATTATGGCGCAACCCTGCAAATCCAATCCATGAATGTCTATTTATTTTGCAACTACCGTTTAACTATACAAATACGACACTACGAATAAAGCAAAGCTTTATTTAAGAAATAGATTACTGCGAACTAGTTAGAACATGGTCAGACCTTATATTTGTCAGCGAGGTATAAAATAAAGAAAAATATAAGGTATGACCATGTTCTAATTCGCATAGATACCAATTGCAATAATCTATTTCTATTCTAATATGTAAAACAAATGAGTTAAAATTTCGCAGCGGCTCTAAGAGGACGCTTTTTGAAATTAATAAGAGATATCCCATAGCAGTATGTTAAAGCAAATAAAATTGACATACACATATATTCTCGTCATTTTATTGAATATACTTACCTTTTAAGCAAATAAATATTGAGAAATCTTAACAAAATTGCATTTGAGCGTATAGGACAGAAATTACTTCGTCATAAATGACTCTAAATATAATACTGAAGACCAAATCTGTCATATGTTAGATTTTCTGATCGACAACATATTCGCCATGTTTAGTTGACATGTTTTTCAACAGACTGTTGGTATTCCAATGGGTACTAATTGTGCTCCTCTCCTCGCCGACCCGTTTTAGTACTCTTATGAGGCTGAGTTCCCAGAAGGCCTACTGAAGAAGAAAGAAAAGACACTGGCCCAGACCTTTAATTTAACATTACGTTATATTGCTGATGTTTTGTCCCTCAACAATGCTTAATTTGGTGACTATTTACATTCAATTTACCCTGCGAGCTTGACATTAAAGATACCATGCACCAATACACTGTCAGCCTCTTACTTAGACCTTTTTCTAGAAATAGACTCAGGACAACTACAAACTAGACTCTACCGTACAAACGTGATGACTTCAACTTTCTTATTTTCAACTTCCCGTTTATTGATAGCAACATTCCAGCAGCTCCAGCGTATGGTGTGTCCATTTCACAACTTATACGTTATTCTAGATCCTGGGATAGGTATTCCGATTTTCTTGACCGATCACTGCTGTTGACTGCTAAACTACTCAAACAAGGGTTTGTTGTACCTAGGTTGGTGTTATCTGTTCAGAAGTTCTATGGTCGTCACCATGACTTAATTGATCCTTATGGAAAATCGGTGTCTCAAATACGATCTGACATTTTCGCTGCGTCATGGTGTTTCCTATTCCTGGATTTAACTTTTCCCTAGACATGACAATGAGTAACTCGATGGGTGTCTAATTAGAGACAGACACTGCTTACTGATCCGAAGCCCCTGAGTGCACCCATGGTTTTTATTAGGTTCGGGTTACTCTCTTTCTGTTTTTTGTGTTTTTGGTTTTTATATTGCGTTTGTATATATCCGGATTTGTAACTGTCCCTTGACTTTTGGCTCTTGTTGTTCGGTTGGATTTTTTGCTATTTTCATAAATCGGATCACATTGGTTATTTCCCGACCCTTGACGGAAATGGCCGAGAGATGTTCCTATGACGTCGGAATTCTAATTGTGACGTCATAGCGGGCCAAAACGTATGAAGGACGTCATATTAGAATTGTTAATAATGACGTCGGCTCCTGGTGCCCTGTCCTTACTTTTAACGATATTTAGTATTCTGTTCTGGTTTACGGCATGTTGTCAAATACGATATTTGTTTGTGACGTCAGGCTATCACATGATTACGCGCCGAAAATTTCAAGTCAAAAATCGGTTAAAGTGCACTTTTAATGCTTTTCATTAGTATAAAATGGATTTTCTGGTTGCAGAATAAAAACAATATTCGTACATTGTCGGAAAATATAAAGTTTATTTGTACTCGCCGCGAAACAGGTAAGAAATTCTCGATAGAAACTCGCATTCCTACCTGTTTATAAGGCTAGTACAAATAATCTGTATATTTAATGACAATGAACGAATATTGTATATATGTGCGATCGCCATTAAACATACAGGAAAAGTTTTTAAGCCGAATCGACGAGTTTCGTAATACAGTACAACTTATGTGATATTGAAAATAGTATCTTGTTGTATTTCTGTTGATAATGTTTTACTAAACTTGTTACGTGCATTACTTTTGTATTCATAATTCACCTTGAAAAGCAGAAATCGTTCTTGAAACATCACTCAATTTACGTCAATCATGTTGATTACCAAAATACTGCGCACTATGTGTATAGGCTTAATAAGGATACAATTACAAAAATTTTTAGGAGGAAATATTTTAGATTGCAGGATAAACATAATATTAGTATATTGACTTAGCATAAACACAATATAAGGACTCGGCACGAAACTGGGAAGATTGGGCACAGCCTCGCCATTATACTCCGTTTCCATGGTTTCTAAGCCTTGTCCTTATGTCAAGTCAATCCACTAATATTATATATAAATGCTTTTATTGGCGTAAAAGAAACTTGCTTAGAAACAATTATAGACCACTGATCATGGAACCAAAACGCTTAAATACAGACAACTTATATTGCACGAACCAATGGGAAATGAGGTTAACTTAGTATACGTAAGTGCACATAAAATGTATTCTATAACAAAGATATAGGACTAACATGACTTAAACTGGTGTTTTACAATAATTGGACACAGAAAACTAAATAAAACAGTGATTAGACACTTCTTTAATACCAGGTCATTGCTAGTTAACGCCATGTTCTGTGTGTCCAACACCCGCGTTCTAAGTGGTCTTCATCTCGAATCACCCGCGGTCCGTTGTGTCAAAATTTCGCTAACTATGTTTGGATAATGAAGAATACTGTGCTTAATACGTCGAGTTAGAAGTTCAATTTTTCACAGATAATCAAGTATGCATTGTGGTATCTATATTGACCAAAAAGACTTTGTAACTTGCATTTCGCAAGAAGTTACAATCAACGAAAGTTGGAAGTCTACTTTTTCCGAAGTAATTTCCGTGTTCATGACGTTCCTGTGGATTATTTCTCCAGTAAAAACAGACAATACTTGGTGTACCAGTAGTTCAGGAACATACAAAAGGCTGCATTAACTTATTTCTGTCTTTAATCCTATTTCAATACGTTCAGAATGAAAATAACACACCTACCTGAACACGATGTTTTCATCCACCTCACCCGTTCTTTTGTGTTCCACCCTGTTCTGTGTGTCCGAATACCCTGCGTGAATACGTAAACTTCAATTAAATTTTTGTATGTTTAAAATTGAAAAAGTAAAAGGATATAAAGAGTTATGTACAGCTAATATATAAGGCATGAACTCTTTTCCATCAAAGTTTATACGAGCACAAAACATATATCTCTCCTCTAAATTTTTATTAAAAAAACAAAACAAAAGGTATGATCTCGGTTTTCGTATTCAACACTTTTATTTTTTAACATTATAAAGAAATTTTACAATAAGTTCCTTTTTTCAACCACGTGTCCGACAAAGATTGCCCTATGGCTTGAAGAAATTCTTTAGGTTTCCTTTGACCGTACAATATCTGGATACACTGCGGGGTAATAGCCACTGCCAATTTACCTTTAACTTCAACCAATCAAATGAATGTTTACAAGTCAAATAATTTGATATGGTCTATTGACCCTCAGGTGTGATAAATATTGCCGTTGAACACGTAAAATTTATCGCGGTAATACACAAAGCAAGGATGACCAGCGTAACGGCTTGGAATAGTATAGACGGATTACCGAAACAGTTTCTTTCTTCGCTGAGGATTTTATTCGATATTTTAGACGAGAAAAAATGTGGCTACGTGTGTTTGGAAGATATCGAAACAAGGTGGCATGAGGATGGAGTGAAAGGGCTTCCAAGTGGAGTAACGGATGCCTTGAGAAAAGTTGCTCCTCCGAATGGATATCTTAGCTTTGAACGCTTTGTTTCTGGACTAAAATTAGCTTTATTGACAAGTAAAAGTAAAGTGTCAAACGATCCACCTGTTGACAAAAAAGATACCGTCATCAACCATGGGACTGGAAGCTTACCAAGACAGAGACAACAGGCACCATCTCACAATGTTGACAGTTCAAATCCAAAAGATAAAAGCACAAGGCAGAGATTGCCTAGCAATTCTGACTTGAAAGATCAAAGACAGCGAGTACCAAACAGTTCAGAAATAACCAAAGACAATAGCCAAAGAAGAGCCACACAAACTGTGTCGTACATTCCAAACAGCCAAAGATCTCATAATGTTAATCCTACTGCTACAGTCCGTCCAAATAATATAAATGGTCAAGCATGGAGAAATCCCTCAAATCATGACCATAAACATGAAATACTAACATCAAGGGATGCCCATCATCTTGCTCAAACAGGTGCGCCTCCCAGACCAGAAAGAACTTCACCTCAGAAATCTCAAACAGAAAGTCAGCTGCCACCAAAGGTTCCTCCTAGAGGAGATACAAGTAAACTGATTATAAATGAACTTAAAAATTGGCAAAGGCGAATGAACAAGAATCCACATGAAAAAGCAAACAGTGACAGCAAACTTTTAGAACAAAATCATGCTCAGAATGATATATATGGTAAGGATATTTTATTCTGGTCAGAGTTCAATAATTTCCATAATTAATTTACAAATTTTATACAAATATACATGTAATGTACTACAGTCAACTTATTTTAATAAGTTATGGAGGAGTAATTTAAGACCCAAATACTTTTGCTTTATTTTGTTTTGCCCCATGTAATATTCCTAATCGTGGGGTTTGGGTTGTCTTTTCTTTTTGCAAGCATAATCTTCCTTATTTGTCATATTTTTGGTATTAATGAGCTTATGATTTGTTGGTAGTACATTTACTTGTAATTAGTAAGAAAATAACAATGTATATAGTTACTACTTGCATGTAACTTGCCCTTACTTCATCAGCAGTATCTACAATTATGCAAATTAAAAAAAACTTTGCTAGAACTGCATGCAATAATATTTTTCTTCTTGCAAAAAGATCCAGGCAACAGGAGGGAAAAAAAAACTTAATTTGACCATTATGGATAGATCTGCATGAATTCCAGTTATATTTTCTTTTTGTGAACAAGACACACTGTAAGTTGTACATGTAGCACACAATTTAAATCACCTTAAACATATGAATTATTTAATTAAAGTATACATGTATCTATTAAAATTCACTGCATGTGTACAAAAAGAAAAGATTAAAGCCATTTAGTTATAAGAAATCTACTTCATGTTTAAAATTTACCTTTTGAAATATACATACACATTATGGAATTATCTCTGAGAATTAATGTTGCCCAAAAAAGGAAAAAGTAAACTGCTTGCCTGGACTGTAAGTAAAGTTTTGCAAGGGGAATCAAGTTGAACAAAAACGTTTTTGTTAATTAATGTGTCATTCAGTCTTTCACCTCATATGATACATTCATTATTTGGGAAGATACCCACATGAACATGAGATTTACATGTAGTTTAAGATTAGTCCCTGACATTTCCCCAATGTACATAAAAGCTATTATGATCCTACAAGAAAGTTACATCATAATTTGTTTATGACCCCTAATTTAAGGATATTATATAACTTTTATTTAGAAATCTGTGTTGGCAGTTCTGTTCCCCCTGGGTAAACCTCGTTACAAAAACATGTACATGTAATAGATCAGGTTATGATCAGGATCTATATAGATGTATGTGATAACTTTGAAATGTAAACTTTGGCAGTTGTTTAAAAAGCAGTTTAAATTACATTTTTGGACCACAATTAAAACAATGTTTGTTACCCCCAATCCTAGCTTTTCTATTCGACCAGCCACACATGTTTTTCCTATGTGTATTTTGCAATCATAAAAATTAAGCTTTTAATAGACATCTTACATGTACTAGTAAATCATGGTCTTTACTAAATTTGTATATGTTTTCTAACTAATTAAAATGTAAGATACTGGTTTAAAACTATTAACTAAAGATAAACTAAGTGGGTTTTTTTAAATTGGGGATGTTTTATATAGGGAAAGGAAACACATTAACTTTAAATTTAATTTAAGTCCTGTATTTAGGGATGTTTTTGATATCAAAGACAGGGAAGGGAAACAAAGAAACTTTTAATTTAAGTCCTGTTGATAAATTTCTTATTAACATACATGCACATGTCTGAAACATACCATAGTTTTCACACATACACATGCACATGTATGTAGGGCTAAAACAATACAGGTAAATCTTTAATTTTCATACATTTTTCCTTTAAAATTTGATAAATACAAAATGTATTCATCAAGTTTTGACCTTAAAATTATGGTCTAAGATTCATTTAATAAAAGACTTTATCATGTTTATACACAAATTTTCTTTTCAAGTTTGGTTTATCTTAGATATTTTATTCAACTACTTTCTTTTTAAGAACAGATTTGAGTTTAAACTTTGAATCTTTCTGATCTTATTTCAGATAATTCAAATATAAACTGTTTACAACAAATTGAGGATATTATTACAAGTTGATCAATCTTTTGAGGCCCATTTATAGCTTGCAAATCAAAGAGATAACTGTATTGAGATGGCTAGTGCTCATTCAAGTTGGACAGTCATCTTTAATACTTATTTTATTATTTTGTTTCTACCTGCGTTTTTCATTTTTGGTAGGATTAAACTAGTGCATAATACATCCTTTTCCTGAACAAATATACTTAACACCAGTTAATTTACATGTATACAGTTTGTTTTCAAAATTTGTTGGAAACCACGTTTCTTATGTGATTTAAAAAAAACCTGTCCTAAATACAGCTGAAATACATGTATTGCTCGCTGGACGTTGAGCAAAAAATCAGTCAATCAAATACTCTTTCTTGTATCAATGCCTTTTCTTAATATAAATAAATTGTCATACTGTGTTAAACTTGATTATTGTTACACCCTGTTGACCTGATTGATAGCTATGGATTAAAGTATTGGATTATGTCCAGCCATCTGTCTGAACCTACACAAGTTATGCAATGCCGTTAATGCTGGAGTTATCTGAAAGTATCTGAAAAATCTTAAACAAGTAATCATCTCAAAACCACTTGAAAATTTATTTTAATTGTATGCTTCGTCAGTTTCATTTGAGAGACCACCTACATGTACATTTATATTTTAATTTACAGTCATTGCGTTGGACAAGATTTCCTTTAGAAAAGTTTCAGCTATTTGTAGGTGTAAACAAGGGTTTTGCAAGCTGTTGAAGTTTTCAGGAGATGCCTGCCTTCCCTATAAACATCTTTTATTTGCAAACAAAGGTTTTGAAATTTTCTGAGTTTGTCAGGAATCCTACCTCCTACAATAAATGTCTTCTTTTTATGAGAAGTTTCACCCATTTTGTGGCTTTCTAAAATCATGACCGTTTTAGTAATGTTAGCATATACTACATACACAAAAACCTTTATTTCCTCCGATGTCTCTTTATTTTCTTCAAGGAAGTTTGTGAAATTCATTAATTAAGAAAAGTTGTTAATTGTGCCCCTTGGTTGATTGATTTTATGCCCTTAGGCAATAGTTGAAAATTGGTTCATCATCACAGTTAATCCTGTATAGTGTAGGTGTAACACATAACTTCAGCTTAAATTAAAGTAGTCCGAGAATCTTCTGCCATCCAACGTTTTTTTTTTTTTTTGCATGGGACGCAAAAAAAAAGCGTTGGACGGCAGAGGATTCTCGGACTAAAATTAAAGTAAGTTAAAATTAAAGTAAATTAACGAGTGTAACCAACTAAGGTAGATTTTCTGGTTAATCTTCATATAATCCTGTTTAGTACACTTGTTTGTATAATTAATATAATTAATAATTGTAATTTCAGAATACCAGTCTCATTTGCCGCCCATTACATGTTAGTATGTCCATCCAATTTAAGCTTATCCAGCTTTTAGTAGATGTCATTATTGTTTTAAATGCATACTTCTGGCGGCTCTGCAGTTATAAGTTTATATTGCAGCTCTACATGTATATGAAATCATTAGGTTCCAAATGTCATAATCTTAAAAGAATGCATACTTCTATAAACATCTGCAGTTGTACTGTATATAAGTTTATGTTGCAGATCTTTAGATCTATATAAAATCATTGCTTCTGTCAATACACTAATGTACAGAATTGTTATTCCCCAGTCTCTATATTCAAGACACTAGTCTATACTACTAATACTAATTGCATTATAAGATGATAATTAAGCTTGTGATAAATTCTGTAGGCTTAGCTTAATTTGTTCTCTTTTACCACCTTTTTAGTGCTGTTTAGAATGCAATTTTTCTTCTGTTCAATCCAGGTAAAAAAATAAAACACGTTTATAAAAAAAATTATATATAGATCTTCAAATATGGTAATTTTATCAGTACGTAATTTGAAACACAGATATCTGAAATAATAAAAGTCCAATGTGGAAACTAATTTGGCTAATCCTGTCATGCTCACTATAATAAGTATACCTTTATAGGGTCATGATCAGTCAGCAAATATTAAATCCACAACTTTTTTTATAGAAAGCCCTTTTCAGAGCTTGAAAGTCATGCTTCGTTTTTCTTAGAAGTTTGGGGTTTCTCTGACAAGTTCTTACTATATTAAATTAATGGTACGCAGTTAATGAATTGTATATATTTAATGCCTATATTATTACTTTTATTTACTGTTTTGAAAATTTGATCTCCACATTTTTTCTGCCTTTTGTCATATACTCCATTTTCATTTCTAGTAAATATAGAACAGCTGAACATATCGGAACATGGTCCATCTATTTCTAGTCATCCGAAATCAGCAAGTGTCAAAAGGCGGGACTCGGCCAGAAGGCATACCTTGACAAGTGGTGTGGATTCAAATATGGTAAGTATCTATATATTATTTTTAATTGGGGCTAGAATAGCAGATTGTACTAAAGATGCTATGAATGCTGGTCGGAATCATGTCGCCCTTTATAATAATATTGAGACCTCAAACTTTTTAAAAGAATATTTTAGTGCCAAATGATCAGACACATGGGACTGTAGATTAATCGTTATTCTTTGGATACAAATCTGTCATGGGGGACTATTCAATTATGAATTCAGTATTCAATGAAATACAGTTTTCCAGTTGCTGTTATAGAAACCATTCAATTAATTTGCATTATAAAATAATAATATTTAAAAAAAATGGTGAAAATTGCATTGATTATTTATTATTATTAAAACCCATTGAGTGTATCATTTCAAAATCACAAAATTATGAAAGGTCACAATGAGACCAGAATTATAAATTATGTGTTTCTCCATTTTTGGCTTGGAGTAGCTTGTCAAGTTAAAATAAAAAAAAAAATTTCTGACAAAAAGCAAAAGCAAATTTCACACATCAAATTCAACCAGCTGTAGACATGTAAATAATTTTTTTTTAAATATTGTTAACATTAATTGTACATTTACACTATGAGAATTGATTATGATAATTGGAAATTTCTTTCTGTGGTAGGAAATTCTTATGAATATCTTTGATCACTACACTTTCAGCAGCCTTTTAAATAAAACTTATTTAAATGTACTACATTAAGCCAGTTCTTAAATTATACAGATCAGAAACAGCAAACAAAGTTTATTTTCATGGTGTCATACATACTAATAATTTTCATGGCTTATTTAGTTAAAACGAGCAAAGCAATTTGATGAAGAAAAACAGATCTTAATGCAGGGGTTAGCCATGGTAGACCAAGCTAGATTGTGGTACATAAAACAGATTAACTTGATTGAAGAAAAACAGAAGTATGTCAGCAAAACATCGCACAGCGTAAGTGGTTTTTTTAAACAAATATCCAGACAGTTTTAATTTAACCACTTCCATTCAGAAAAATGGAATTGTGAAGTTTTCATACAAACTTTAGACAAAATTTTCTATTTAAGAAAAATATATGGCTGTTTTTTTTTCAGATTTAAAGGTTCATGTATTATTATATTATATTTATTTTAATCTCACAAGTATCCATAAGAAGCTTAAATATTTCATAAGATTTCTCATAAAAAAAAAAAAAGAATTATCTCCCTTTGTCTATTAATTTAAAATTCTTGAATTATTTTTTTTTGGGTAATACACCAAAGCCATCTATTCAGAGGTTATTCCAGTCAGGGTTTTAACTTAAGAATTTTACCTTGGTAGCCCACAACTAAATTTAAAGTAGTCCTTTCATATGGTTCTATACAACTAGTAGCCCACAGCAAATTTTAGGGGCCATTGGCCCATGGGCGAGTGCTTATTTCAAACTCTGCCAGTACCAAAGACCACTGCATAACATTTGTATAATGCTTCATAACAAATTTATTAGGGAGGCCACCATTTTAATAAGCCACATTTTCTTTGCCTTGTATATGAGAGGGACTACTTTATGTTGCCGTTTGTTGTATATTGAACAATAATTGTTATTTTTAGGATTACAATTTAGAAGCAATGCAAGAGAGAATGAACTTTGAGAAAGCTAGGATCGCAGAAGTCAATCACCAATTGAAAACATTGGTAGAAAGCTCGGAAAAGGTAAAAATTTTAGTTCACAGACAAAAATATGTTATTGATACATAGAACAAATAGATCAAAGAAGTAGGATCTCCTTATACATTACACAATATGTCTAGGCTATTTGTATTATATAGAATATATAAAAATAAAAAAAGATCTGGTGTATTATTTTACAAATGTCATTTTTTGTTTACAAACCTTACAAGCAGACGACAAATGTAGTCCTGCAGTAAATGGGGATTGATGTGTGGCAGAGGTTATATCTGGGAACCAGTATGTTCTCTGTGCCAGAGAGTGTCAAAAACAAGAACATTGTTATAGATAATAGGTACTTTTATGCACTTT
Source organism: Limnoperna fortunei (assembly GCA_944474755.1). NCBI lineage: Eukaryota > Metazoa > Mollusca > Bivalvia > Mytilida > Modiolidae > Limnoperna > Limnoperna fortunei. Next base: position 26,639,594 of record OX104114.1, on the reverse strand, counting down.
TGGGAAAGCCCTTGTTATCTTCCACTCATGATAGACATTTTTAATGTCTTTTCTCTCATGCTGCTGCACTACACAGGGATGAAACTTAACAGTCGCCCAGTCGCCAATGTGAGTAGAATTTTTGTTGGGCGACCAAAAGCCTGTGTCTAGATCGCCCAGTTGGCGAACGTATCAAGTGTACGCATTTTGCGTTTATATTTCAAGTTTTGTCCCTTAAAAATGTTATTGGCAATATTTTGTGCGTGTAGGATATTTGGTGAAGTGGCGTAATTATAATCCAGATCGGGAATAGATAGAACAATTTAATTGACATTTGCGTCAGGAATCGTCTTGAAATATTTTACGTGACATTTTTTGTCAAAGGGGAATAATCAAAACTGCCTAAGCTGGTTCCCACCTGACTTATCTTTTTCAATAGGATACCACCATGGAGTTAATACTGGCGGAAACCAGTACAAAACAAATAAATTACGAAAATCACCGGGAGTAAATATGATTTCGATTCTGGAGGTTTTAAATACTATGTTTTCTATTAACTGTCAAGATTAAACACAATAATAATACTTAGTATTTTGGAATAATAATAGCGCATTTTACATTGAATATACATATTTTTGCAATGATGTCATTTTCTACTTCTTGTTCAACACAAAGAAAGATTAAATTTATTGTACATTTTAAATATAGAAAACATTCATTCTTTTGTTTAATGCAAAACAAGACAGACAACACATAAAATTAAATCCTACTCATTATCATAGCAAGTTTATAGTTTAAATATCAATTTTTTATGAAAAAAACATAAAACAAATACAATAGTACTCTATACCAATTGTAGCTATTTCAATCATACATTTGTCATGTTTGTGTGTGCATTGTTAGCATCTGTGGCAGTCTTTCCTGTCTTACAAATCCTAAATCTAGAATGAAAGTGGGTGGACATTTTCCTGCATACTTAAAATGGAAATAAGTTAATTTGTTTGATAAATTCCTAATATTGAAGAATAAAGGTAGCTAAAAATGCCAGAAATGTAGGATTTTGAGTCAAATAGTCGGTAGCTTTGGGGGGAGGTTCCTACATTCTGAGAGATAATCTTAATTTCTGGAAACAAAATGCAAGCGTCCAAAAGACTCAAATATCTAATTATGTATGTAGTGATCCAAGGTAGGTAGTAGCAATATCAAAACAAGACAATAACTTCTGAATTCATGTACATAAGCAAATTTGTACACATGATCATATAATTTATAGTTAAAACACACTTGCGCTGAAAAAAGTTGGGCCCCTAACTATATTGTTGGGCTCCTGGATTTTTTCAGGCTAGGGGCCCAGCTGGCTACTGCAGGAAAAAGTTAAGCTCTATCCCTGCTACACTTGTGAAAAGACATAACATTTCTATCCCTTCTGGAAGATCACCTGGTTCTTTCCACAAAACGTATGCTAGAACTTATTAATCATTTGATCATGACAACACATAAAAACAATTGAAGTTGACTGGGTTAATTAAGTCTTCATTGTACTGATGTATTGTTATTTTGGGGAGTAAAGTGAAATAAAACAATATATTTCAAAATTTATATTTAGTACTTTGTAGTATTACTGTTTCATCCTTTAAAAGCTGTGGTCATGGGTAGCAGTGGTTATCTACCTGTACTGTTCACCTGTCAGGTGCAAGTTTATGTCACCTTTTATTTGACAATATCATAAAGAGGTATGCTAGAGTTACAAATGATGGTCAGTGATACCATTTACAGTAAAAATAAATCTGATTAAGTCTACAAATAATAAAAATATCTTACTGATATAGCTGAAAATAACTTACTGATCTCATTAAACCTATAAAATTCCATGTTTTAGGGTTTTCCACTGCATATGAATCTGGCTATGACATCAAGTGCTCAACAACTAGAACAGAACACTATTAAACTTATAAAAGATCAGAATAGACAGTTAACAATAGTAAGTATTATAACCCTATAGTATATGCTGTATTTCTAAGAGTAATTTTCACACAATTTTTAGAAATAGCTTAAGGGTTGCAACAGTTTATTGCTTCCCTACTTCTGGATTCGACCTGTCGCATGCCCGACATCTGTGCACAGTTAATGTCTTGTCAATGGCACAGCCGAATCAGGTCAGTTGTGCAGAATAAATAAGACAACAAGATTTATAAATGCTTATATCCTGGTTATTGACCAAAAATTAAGACTTTTGAGGCATGTCTATGAAGTCACTTGGGCTAGTTCATTGATTTATTTTTGCCTGTAGCTTTTTCTTTTTTCACACAATATCAAAGATAATAATACCGCATTGATACATTCAGAGTAGTAATTCATTTATGAAACATTATTAAGAGCAGTTAAACTAAACTGTTCCAACCTGGTAATTTATGCCCCAATTTTTGTCTTTATACCCCCCGCAAACTAGTTTGGGGGGGTATATAGGAATCACCCTGTCTGTCTGTCCGTCTGTCCACATCCCTTGTAAGCGCTTCTCCTACTAAACCGCTTGACAGATTTTGATGAAACTTTACATGAAGGAAGTACATCATATGTAGATGTGCATGAAGAATTTTCGTCGCTGTCGGATATTATTCAGGGGAGATATTGGACTTGAAGCGAGGCGGGGGGTATCCCTTTGTGAGCTTGCTCACAGTCCACAGTTGTTTCTGATTGGTTTTATAAATTTTTGGTGATTCATTGTTTTGCTTTTATTAATTAAATTGTGTTTTTTGTTTAATTTATCTCCTTTTTATACATGTATATAATTCATGAATACACAATTACCAACTTGGAAAATTACAGCAGCTATCCTACCTTTATCAATATAATATTTTGTCTATTTTATATTTCACAATTTTTTAATATTTGCAGGAAATAAGCCAGAAGAGTGATAAAATTACTCAACTGGAACAAGAGAAGGCATCTTTAATCAGAGATCTCTTTGAAGCACGCTCACAGAACAAGACTAATTACGATGATACAACATTTATGTAGAAGCTGATGCTGCTTTGGCATGTTTTGATGCATGCTTGTATTTTAGTAACAAGACACAAAACAACATTAATGATGTCTGATCTCATTAGCATACAAATCTGATATTTGTGGCATGCTCAGAGGAGATTTATTATGACATTTATGTAACAGAAATTGATCTCATTATAAATTAGAGTGTGCTAGGCATGCTCATAGAACTATTACACTTATAATAATGATGATGCAATCTTTGATCTCAAGTAACAGAAATAGATTAGGCAAAGTTATTACTTGTTGTTTAGGTGTATTGTAAGAGAAATTTGATACGAGAGAGCAACTTTCTTCAATTTGAAAAATGAGGTTTTTAAATTTATTTATTAACATTAGTTTTCCTTACTTTTAGAAAGTAATAAGAAGTATGTGAGATTGTTTTGGTATTTGGAAATTTTATCAAATTAAATACTGAATTTTTTGACATTGCACTTTTTTTGAAAAATAAAAATATGGAACAACTGAAGTAAGATTGATTTTGGATTTAGGAAGTTCAGTCAAAATCAGTGAGAGTTTTAACACCAATAAAACATAACTGTGGGAAAACAGTTCTGAAAAAATGTAAAAAGAAACTTGTGATTTGTTGGTGTGTAAAAATGTACAATGTAACTGAGGATTTATTGTGAGAAATGATATCTTTGGTACAAACCACTTTTTCATTCAGGGAGGTAATCATATATGTATACAAGTTTGGAGAAAAGGTTATGTTCTTAAGAAAAATTTGTAAATGACAAAATAACATGATTCAGACTTATTGATAATTGTGGAAAAACATAAAAATTATGATAAAATATTTGTTTTAATAGATTGAAGTTTCTAATTTAACATGTAGACATAATTATTATTAATTGTTGTTGAAATTTTTTGTAACAAATTTATATGGTCAGTATTTTATATATTAATCTTACACGGGCAAATTTTGCTTACATGAATTCCATGTAAAATGGCATTCTTGTAAAATTCATGCTGTCAAAATTTGCCTGCATATTGAAACATTGTATTCATGAAATAATTTTTTCTCAAAACAAAGCGTTACACACATGTAATGTGCCTTTGATATGTATTTCATATAAGTGTTTATTCCTGGTCAACAGCAGTTACTGTAATGGTATTTTTATGCATTTATCTACAACAATAGATATATATAGGCATTTAAAGATTTTAAATTTGTATTAGGTGGAATAGTGTGTATTGTTAGATGAAAGTCTGCTTTATATATATGGTGTATAGTGAATGGGTATTGATGACCAAAAAAAAACTACATTTCCTATTCCCCAAATTTTTTGCAGAAAAGACAAAAAATCAAATAAATAATAAACAGCTGTCAAAAAACCTCTCTGAATGACTTCAGATAATTTTAAGATTTAGCAATAGTATGAAGTGTTGGTATTATTTCCTGATTGTTTTGTTTAAAGATTGCTGAATCAGTTTGCAACAACAGTTGAAAACAGGTTTTTATTTCTCTTTAAAAAGTACAGTCAACCCTCTTTACAACGACCATGTTAGTTTCCCACCAGCATTGACGTTTAACTGAATTTGCTGTTGTAATGAATTTGTATATTATATATATATATTATCTCCCCTTTTTATTTGCATCTATTGAAAATCGTTCAAGTCTGCTCAATACCCAAGCTTAATAACAAAAAATTATAAATTGCTTTTTCTCTTGCCAATATTTGTCGGAAATTCCGTTAAATCGAATGTGGTTGTAAAATGGGTTCACTCTAGCATATGAAGTTGGTAAATCTGTAACTGTAATGTTTAATTTTCGCAAGTTAGAAATCAGAAACCCACAGAAATCAGAAACCCACAGTAATAGCCTCTTAAAATTAAGAAAACAGAAAAGAACCATGACAATAAGTATATAACACATAATAATTGTCTGCTAGTCAAATTAACTTAAATTATTGTTTGCATTATAAATGTTCTTGTCAAAAAACAGGAACTAAATATAGATGTAAGGGATCTGTTGTAAGAATTAATGGATACAGAAGATCCGCGTTTACGTTAAATACAAACAGTGTGTGTGTGTGTGTTAAGAATTAATAGATACAGTAGATCCGTGTTTACAGTAGATACAAACAGTGTGTGTGTTAAGAATTAATGGATACAGTAGATACAAACAGTGTGTGTGTGTGTGTAAGCATTAATGGATACAGTAGATCCATGTTTACAGTAGATACGAACAGTGTGTGTGTGTGTGTTTGTGATAAGCAATAATGGATACAGTAGATCCATGTTTACAGTAGATACAAACAGTGTGTATGTGTTAAACATTTATGGATACAGTATATCAGTGTACACAGTAGATACAAACAGTGTGTGTGTGTGTGTGTGTGTTTTATTATATGTTTTCTAATCACTATACTTGACAAATTTCTATTCTAACAAAGATTTAATTTTTAATGATATCCACAGGATGGGGCAATACTTTATTTATAGCATCTTTCCACATTTAATCCTCTGTAGGTCTTGCCTTAAAGTGGAATAGAACATGTTAAACTTGACTTTATGCTGGATAAACCATATCATCACTATTTTAAACTAGGTAACAATGTTAGCATTTACATGGCTCTACGTGGGATAAACTATATCAACCTTTACTTTATATCGGATTAAGTATATGAACCTTTATTTTATGCGCCATAAACCATTTCAATCTTTACTTTATGTGGGATAAAATATATGAACCATGACTTTATGGGGATAAAATATATCAAACCTTTAATTTGTGTGGGATAAAATATATTAACCTTTACTTCATGTGGGATAAATATATGAACCATGACTTTATGTGGACTAGAACATATCGACCTTTACTTTATGTGGTATAAATATATGAACCATGACTTTATCTGGAATGAAGCATATAAACCTTTACTTTATGTGGGATAAAATATATCAACCTTTACTTTATGTGGGATAAACCATCTCAACATTTTTATGTGTGATAAAATATATCAACCTTTACTTTTAATATGTGGGATAAACCAAATGACTAAAAAACCAAATAATGATATTACATGTATTTGTACTATATACATATATATTACTGTTTATGCAATGATATAAATTTTATTAAAATAAGCTTTATATCCAGTTTAATGAAGGAGAAATATATTTTATTCTGGAAATGTTGTTAATTTAAAGGAAGAACATTAATAAATCTATTGTTTATTTCTTATTTCATTGTTTTGTTCTGTATTTTTTTAGTTAAAAGGATATTTATTTCAGATACTGATACAGATTTAAAAAAAAAGGTAGTCCTTAGCATTCTTAATAAATAAAGGTGGCCTAGATCAAAATTTCGCTAAATAATCCCATAAGTTAATAGCAAATTCCAAGACTCTGTTTTAGACAGCAATTTTAGTCATTCTACCTTTAAACAGAGTACCTGGAGAAAACCCCCACCTTTGGTAGAAAAACTGGCAATCATTGTCAATTAAGATTGGAGTGGAATCATGCCCCCATTGAAACTAACTACCTTAACCACTCGGCCACTGAGGCCACAACTAAATTATATGTTTAATGGATAATGCTTGTTTGTCTGCTAATTGTTTTTCCAAATAATAATTGACAATTTCCATATATTTGTTGCCTCTTGTGCGGAAAGACAAACAAGGTGCAAGTTTTTGTTTCTTTGAATGGTGTTTTACGTCACTTTCAGCAATTTTTCATCTTTATCAAGGCGTCAGTTTTTATTTGGGGAGGAAGCCGGTACCACGAGAAAACCCCTGACCTGCGGTAGGAAAACTGGCAATCCTTGTCAATTAAGATCAATTCGAGTACACCCTGCCTGCAGTGAGAATTAAATCCCCAATTTCAGTGTTGACAAACGACGTGGTAAATAGAAGACGAACTCCCTTAACCACTCGGCCAACTTGCAAGTAAATTTTATCTGAATCAGGTTGCTTATCGCTAATTTTCCAGATCAGCAATTTTTGTTCTGAGAGTGTGTGATAAATATTTTTTTATCAGCCATAGGCTGGAGCGGGTGATAATTTTCCCGTTTGGTAATCTCAGGTCTGAGCGGGTGTGTTCGTTTGTAGAAATATTCAGTGTATAAACAAGACATTGGCTTTAATTTACTACTTATCTCATAATATAAATTTTCGGAATCAATTATGTCATTATAATAATAAATTTCATCACCTCTTGTCAACATCAAAATGAATCTGGTGTCTATTTTAAAGACACGGTGTTAAGTCGTTTTTGGTGTGTTTGTGTTAAAAGGGGGCAGGGGAATGATATCTATATTATATTGGTCTACTTTTGTAAATAAAATGTCACCAAAGATCCCAAAGTTAATAAAATTTACTACGCCAGACGCGCGTTTCGTCGAATCGAGACTCATCAGTGGCGATCCGACCCAAACATTATTTACAATCCAAATGATTAAGATGTTGGAGAGCTTTCATCGCCTAAATTCCATAACGTTGTTCCAAATACGGATAATGTTTTCTACATCTTGAAAACAGACAAACCGGAAAATTTAAGTAATTTTCGAAATTTCAGGGCAGTAAATTTAGACAATGACTAGCACTGAAAGAATCGATGACTGTCGATATGAGCATGTGCATTACAAATTCAATTACGGGTCAATTAACGCGCCATAAAATGTGCTTGCAAGACTTTATTATCATGTATCCCAGCAAATGTATTGTCCTCGCTCATACGGGTGATGAACAATTGAATGACTTTCTACCCCTTTCGTTTGGCCTGAATCAAAAGGCTATTGTACTTCAAGACTATAGAATTAGTTTCTACCAACAATAGGAAATGGTTATGAGGGGCCTCGGTGGCCGAGTGGTCAAGGTAGTTCGTCTACTATTGATCACGTGGTCTGTCAACACTGAGATTGCGGGTTCGATTCTCGCTGCAGGCAGGGTGTACTCGACTCCAATCTTAATTGACAAGGATTGCCAGTTTTCCTACCGCAGGTCGGGGGTTCTCTCCGGGTACTCCGGCTTCCTCCCCCAATAAAAACTGGACGCCATGAAATAGCTGAAAAATTGCTGAAAGTGGCGTTAAAACCCCATTCAAACAAACAAACAAACAAACATACCATTTGCGGTAATCGGCAATTATAATTGAAAGAGAAAACGATTGATTGATTAATTGTTCGATTGAATGTCTAGCGAACAACATTACAGCGATATTCAGAACGAGAACAAGTCAGCAAACATTAATCAATGGGACTTAAGGGATGGACTACAGGGAACAAAATTATGACGGCCTCTGGAAAAGTATTGAATACTCTGTAGGGAAGGACAATTTTAGTCTTAGGTAGTGTTACCTATTCCTGGATTTGACTTTTCCCTAGACATGACAACGAGTAATTCGACAGGTGTCTAATTAGAGACAGGCACTGCTTACTGGTCCGAAGCACCTGAGTGCACCCATGGTTTTTATTGGGTTTGGGTTACTCTCTTTCTGTGTTTTATGTTTTTGGTTTTAGTGTTGTGTTTGCCTTTATCCGGATTTGTAACTGACCCTTCGCTTTTGGCTCTTGTTGTTCGGTCGGTTTTCTTTACTATTTTCTTAACTTTTTCCAAACCGTACACATGTTTATTTATCGTACATGGAGCGTGTTACTTTTCAAACGTCTTAGTATGGTCCGTAGTAAGGCCTTCCGTATTTTAACCTGGCAAGAAAGTCTCTCATATCCACCACCTAGGGACACGCTGGGTGTCAGGCACTGGGAACCTCCCAGTCATGGTCCCATATGACTTTTCATATTCGTCAATCGAAATAGTTTTTTAATCAGTATTGAATACGCTTATATAATTTTGGCAGGTACTAGAAAAAACTGATTCTGAATCGGAACTTCTGCCTGCACATAATTAGACCTATAATCAAGAAATCTTCAGAAATATAAAAATGAGGTAAACCAGATCCCCATATAAGTCTAGTTTTTCTGATAATAATGTCATAATATAAATAATTTCTTTGAATGAGGTTTAGCAATTTTCTTGTTATATCGTGGCTCCAGTTTTAGAGGGTGAAGATGAAGGTTTAGTGAAGTGGAGGGGAGCAGAAGTTTCCGCTGTAACCCTCAGTAGGAAAACTAGCAATCTCTTATTATAATACAGCGGGTAAAACGGCAGAGAAAAAAAATATATCAACGTTTGTTAAGCCATTAAAAACCTACCCACGAGGGATGTCAAACTTGTGTATTGCTGTCAGTAAGACATTTTCAAATTAATTTGTGACATGTACTTCTGAGGGCATGACTGTCATGACTTGTGAACTGATATATTACATATAATGTATGACTATGTTTGTTCGCGAGCGGTTTGTCAATATTCTGAACAAGAATTCCTCCATTGATCACCGGACATATGGAAAGCAAGCTATTGAAAACATCTGACTAATTAGTTTCGTAGCAGACGACGGAACAGCGCTGTCTGCATCGTCCTGTGTCTAGTTTTACTGGTTATCTGCCCCTATCAAGTACAAGATATTTTTAACATCTGCTATCATTTTAACTTGACAGGTCGGATGCAGCAGACGAACTAGGAGCGAGTTTAGCAATATTTTCTACACGTGACAGTAAGTTTAATTTAATTTTTTATATGTTGTTACTATTGAGGCGAAGTGTCTAGAAACGTCGTGAGAAACATTGAAATACAAGCTAGTAAATTTTGCCAACTGTCTGTCCAGTTCATTTGATACAATTAACATAATAAAAGAACCACTATTATTGCATTGTGATTATTTTTATATGTGAAGGTCGCAACGAATCTAAGTGCTTTGTAATTAAAATTAAAAATAAAATAGTTTGTTTAGTAGTGGTATGTTTATGTAGGTTAGGCGTTGCTCACAACACTTAGAATAAAATCGATGCAATTTAAAAGACTTGGACGTAGAAGAATACTTGAAATGACCATTCGATGAAAAAATTCTAAAGAACCAGTCTGATACCGCCATTTTGTATATCGAAAACCGGTCAGTCCAATGCTGGAAAGATAAAAATATAAAAATGTTACTTAGAAACAGGCGAATAGTTATAATTGATTAATTTGTAGAGGATTTTTATAATTTTATGAACTAACTGACTGGAAACTTCATTAATAATAGTAAATCAATACCTGGTTCATCGACTGCTGGCATATAATTGATAACATATTCATTCTGTCTGTCTAGTGTGTGTGCGTGTGGTATTTATAAATTCTATCTAGCTGTCTACACACATAAACCAAGCAGTCGGTAGACTCTACGTGTATTTCTGAAATGTCAATCTAATGTGTCATTTGTGATTGCAAATATTTTCAATATAAATTGCATTTTACTAATGTTTTACTAAATACTTATTTAAAAAATTGAGTTTAATAAAAAAAAACCTCTATTTGGAAATAATTTGACGAATTAACTGGAAGTCCTGTTTGTAGAAATGCGCTGCAGGCGACAAAGCACTGTGTCGTCTGGTAAAGAATTATTTATACAAATAATCAGTAATCAGGGAATATTTGTGCAGGAGATAGCTGTCTTATTATCGACCAACCGTTATGTATCGGTCTGCAAACTAGCAAAGGGATAAATAAATGATTAATATAAAATATCTGCAGGAATATATGAACTGTCTGCAAAATATGTTAACTTATATTTAAAAATAGATTTAAAATGATGACAAGGATTGTTTATAAAATTCACTGTGTTTATTGGCGAAACGTTCGTACTAGGTACACGTGACATATATGTACTAGTCGGATTTAGAAAAAGGGGGTCCGATAAACATTTTGGGTGTCTAAAATGCGGGGCCTTGACTAAAATTTAGCAAGACAATATGCGTAAGCTTAATAAGCTTCCACATAAAGATTTGGATCCTACCCACACCTCCACCATTAAAGTGCATTATCATCTGTTTTGTTATCAGTTCTTATTGTATCAGTTTTAATCCTCAAAGCTTTAAATTTACAGAGTGGCTATTCGTCCGGCCATTAGAAATGCGCATGTTACGAGCGTCCAGCAGCATCAGGAGCCTGCGTTCTTCTCTTATTTCTCTTGCTATGGCTGAAAATGGTGAACTTCATATCGGCGATAAAGTTTCTTCTTAAGAAGAATTACAATTAAGAATCCGTCAATTTGAAATTAGCAAAAATGTAGAATTTTACAACAGAGATTTCCACACGATATTTTCGACAAAGAAATGGGGCATTAACTTTAGACCTTTAAGATTTTAACCAATAAAGCTTGAATTCATCGAAACGTAGCCATGGGTAGAACATGACAAAATAGGCTCAACCGACAAATACACCAGAAGTTAATCTTTAGATCATATATAGCCGGACAAATAGCCTAGGGACTACTCTTTAAACAGTTGTAATAAGTCGAATATTTTTTTTTACTTTTTAGAAAGCTGTATGCGGAAGAAGGCAAAGCTGAACTGGAGTCATAAGAAGCGAAGACGATTCAAAAGTGAGTTTTAAGCTGGGGATTTGTGTCATCTTATAAGCTTATAAAACAATTTAACTCATAGAATGTATAGACTGAGTAGTTTTAGGGTACAGAGGTGTTTGTGTATAATTTGTTTATTTGCAACTCCTTTTTGTAGTGGCTCCATAAAAACCCATTAACAAATACTTTATTTGAACTAAGAAAAGTAAAAAATCGTTTTAATTTCCCCTCCTCCCTTTTTAAAAAGTAAATTTAAATTTGTGTCCAGTCATAAGGCGAATACAACTTTATTTCCGGTCTAAATTAACAGCACCACCCACCCTTTGAATTAGATTGATAGATCTCTCAGTACACAAGAAAAGAAAATACAATTTTAAAGTAAGAAAAAATAAAAATAAAAAATGCATCATTTGCAAAAACAATGTTATGAAATTAATGAGAATACAGCACTTAGCAGATTTAAATGAAAACGAGGCATTGCAGCATGTTTGTACAACCAATATAAATTGTATATCAGTTGCAGCTATTTTCCGGCTGTATCAGGCATACCGCCTCTATACACACCGCCTGTTGACATGATACACATAAGTTGTTTCCTATTGCAATCAAACCATCACACTAACAGTTGGAGGCAAATGTGTAAGTTAAACTGTCGCAGTTTCTCAGTAGTTACTCAATAGCTATTTATTTAAACTTCGAAAATCGTGCTTATTTTGTAGAAATTGTCATGGATACAGAATCAGAAGTTCATACAAGCCTCGGCCGAACTGAAGTTCTAATTGATTCCGATGAATCACCGTCCATGGTTATAACTTCAATCACATCTGAAGCTGTTACATCAGATCAAGACGAAGAACCACAGCCAGAATCACCAGAAGAACCGAATGAGGAATCGAGCGCGCTCCTCGACGTTCCACAATCACAGAACCCATTACAATGCCGATATTGCGGAAAGGTTTTCACACGATCATTTTATCGAAAAGAACACGAACGCATTCACACTGGTGAGAAACCGTTTTCGTGTGGATTTTGCGGGAAACGATTTAACACCCAGTCTCTGAGAAAACCATGCAATTTCCTTAAAATGAGTCCACATGGTAGGATAACCAATTTTAATGAAACTTTGCAGGCTGAACATGGTTTATGTGAGAAATCTATACTAGAATGAAAAAAAATTTTGGGTGTTGTTTTTATTGTAAAACAGCGCCACCTATAAAATACATAAAAAATGGTGTTGGAATCATGAAAAAACAAGCGCTTTTCGTTGATTTATTTTGAAAAAGTTAAGCAGAGTTTCACACAATTGTTTATGGAATTAAGCAGTCCTAAGGTGCTTCTTCTGAAAACGAAAACTAAATTTTTTGCCAGTTTTTGTTTTCTAATCCAAAATCTAACTCTAAATGATCAAGAATTGGACAAAAAAGAAAAATTGGATTTCTATGCATAATCAAATGAAATTATCTTTTGAAGTAGTACTTTTATTTACAACAAATAACTGTCATATTTTCCTCCATGATCCTTTCTACCTACTGTGTGATTTTTTTGCTGGGCTATTATTACATGTTGTCATGGCAACCATTCTAAAATACGATGAATTCCACAAGAAATTTGACTTTTTTCATAGGAATTCCCTTTATTTTTCTATTGATTAATCTCTATAAGCATAATTAAAGTTCAATATATATTAATGAATTGATAATAAAAAAAAAGTTGCATATTTATTTATATTTTAACATAAAATGAATAAATTACATGTTATTTTCATCATATTTTTATAAAAACTCTAACTCATTTATGTGTTTTCAAACGATTCCAACTAAATACAAGATTTGATGGATGTTGCAATAAGGTAGTTATGTGAAAGTACAACCCTTCTTTATATATTCACTTCTGTAACAGCTGTAGAAATAGTAATGGTAACATTATTTGCTGTATAAATATATATAAATAATAAACTGCAATCAAGGTCAGTGTTTTAGCATCACCTCGAATTATCTCCCATTTTTTAAAACTGTCCATTTCCTGTAAACCAAAAACAAACGAGTGGAACTAAAAAACCAAGTGAATTGACGACTTTCCAATTTAAAAAACGCCACCTAGTGTCCATTTCCGGTACTAAAAACTGCGGCTATAGCCGCAGTTTGTCCTGTTGAAACCTTTTGAAATGGAGAATTGTCTTTGATAAATTTTCACGCTTCTGTTGAATGACAGGTGTCAATATCTGAGTGAGGAAGGTTATTAAAACCGCCTGCTGTGTAAACATGATCGTTAATTAATTAATTAAATAATTAATCTATGTTCATTATCCTATTTACCTGATGTTAATTGGAGGTAGAACCCCAGCTGTTTTATAGCTTAAATAAACAAGGTTATCAGTGACATCCGTGTTGTATTCAAACTCACCTGTTGCCTATGGCTATAGTAACATCTACTTATAAGGTTAATTAGATGAAAAATTTAATTGGCATAGACAAACAATATTAAATAAATAATGTCTTTATTGTCATATAAATCAATACTACATTGATCAGTGACATTAAACAGAAGTAACAAACAACTAAATTGCAATCAGAAAAATCGACAAAATATACAAGTCTACGAGACCCCTGTCCTCAGTTCCAGAGACTGTTTAATGAAAGAGCCAAGACTCTGAATTTGTCGATAAAAACAATCCAAAATCTTTATTTCAATATCATAGTCTTTTAGTAATGATAGCCGTAGTTTTTTTTAACAGGAAGTAAAAGGGGAGATAAATCATGTAAAACTGGAAATGGGTCAATTATTGCTTTTTGTACAAATTTGACCATCATTCATGTGGACTCCCAACATTTAAACCAATCGCCCAGCTTTTACACAACATTATCCCAATGTAAGAAAGACGATTAGTGAAGATCGCTTGGCTTTTGGCATTGCTCTCCTTACATTGATTATGATTGAAGACGTCAAAAAAGGTTATTACCAAAAATGTGAAATAATTTGTGAGGGTGAACAGATCATCATATGAATAAGTAAGTGACAAGCTTAGAAAAACAAAGAAACCCAGATGGAACTAGAAAGTTGTGCTAAGTGAATGGCTATCGTGCAATCAAAATCCAGTCTCTTTGGCATATTCTGTAATTCACTATGAGTATGAAGTAAGCAAACATGGAATCATCTGCCGAGTAACAAAAATCGTGGATAACTTAGTTTGATGTTTCAGATGGTCCTGATTTTCTGAACATATTGAAATTGTGGAGTGTTGAGAAAGAAATCAACAGATTGAACAAAGAAAGATAATGGAATGGATGTTTTATTCCTAAATACTGTACACATTCTTTTAAAGAATCCACATATGAACAGACCCTTGATTTTAATTAATTCTTAATAAATTTATAGATAAATATAGTTAGATTTTTATGAGTTTTAGTTTGCTTTCCTGGACTAGAGGTCCATGTCAGCTTTTGTCATCACTGTGCATCCATCATCATTGTCATAGTCTAATATTTATTTCCTGATATCTTCTCCTTAACTGCTAAAAGGATTTAATTGAAACTTGACCAGCCACATCAAGGTGTCTTCTATCAAGTTTGTGTTTGTTAAGTTTGCCGGTGTCATATAATTGCAAGTCTGGGTCCGCCCTGACCCTAATCTGCTAATGTTAATATTTTGGGTCCTCTTTCGATCGATTTTTGTCTATAACTATGGGTCCGTGTATTCTGGTACTCTGACAATGATATCATCTTTAGCATCAAGCATGGAAGGTCCTGACCTGATGTTATATTTAAAGTGTAGCTTGCTTAAATGAAAAATATTGCAAGAGGAGACCAGGTTATAGGTTCGGGTTGGAACATTATATCAGTAATTCCACTGTAAACTCCTGTGTAGGCTACTTTGTTTATAAATTTAATAGCCCCATACCCATAAATTGTACAGTTTACAGGTTATGTTTAAGCGTTGACCCATGAAATTTACTATGGATCCGCATATCTTATTCAACTTTTTGCATACTAAGTAGCCCTGGAGCCCAAAAATTTACAGTTTACAGGTCCACTTTTCATATTTATTTTATGGCCAGAACCCATGAAATGTACAGTTTACGGGTCTGCCATTTTCTGTCATTTTAACCCTAGGAAGTTAAACACAAATGTAAACAGACATGTGTGCAGAAATTATCAAAATATACGCAGAAATTTTAAGAGATAATGATACTCATTGGACTATTTAGATAATACAGACATTGATCTAAGGTAAAGACTATAAAGGCCATCGATTTAAGACTTGTGCATATCAGGTTCCAGGCATATTTACAAATATCAACGATCCGTACAAATTATGGTGATAATTAGAGTTTATGCCACTGACAGCATCCATATTGTAAATGGTGTAATGGATCCTCTGGTCTTCATGGACTCCTTTCTGAAGTGCAAACAAGATATGAAGTCCCGCAAGTCTTTGAACTTTATTGTCACTTACAATATTTTTTTCCCATTTTTAAGGTCTCAATTTTGCATGTTTTGAAACACCACTTGGGGAACATAAAAATTATAAAGTGGTAGCTAGTCAGAATTGGCACAAAATGGTGGAACATAAAATAAAATAATATAATTTATTTTGAAGGTCAGTAGTGTGTTCGCACATTTATTTAATATGTAAACTAGTTGCATTTACAACCGTCGCTAAACAAATATACATTTACATAAGGGAAGTATTAATTGTTCCTGTTAACATGTATAACCCAGATGTCACATAGCATGTACTGTAATCAGTTAAAATTGTAATAATATACCGTAACATAAATAATAAAATAATAAATCGCCTATATATATCTAGTATTTCAGAGTATTGACACCAATTACTGTATTTAATAATCACTATTTGAACCAATATAAAGCATATATTCAAATTTAAATTATTGTGTAGAACGTTCTTGAATATTCATATTTGAAAAATAAAAATTAAGAAGGAAAAACGACCCAGATACGTAAATTGGACGGACCATAAATTATAGAGACCCCGGACCCTAAATGTTAATTTTGTGTATCCGGCTGGATAAGTAAATTGGGGGAACCTATAATTATACGTACGACACCGGTCAAACAAATGGCTGTCGTCGGTAAAAATAGAACATTGTGGCCAAAACATAGCTTTTTGCAAATATCTCAAAAATTACAAAAATGCTACATTTATCTAAAATCTTGGAAGGATCAACTTGTTTAGAAAGATAATATTGACCTGTGTGCAATTTTTAAAAGTGATCTTAAAACTATTGTTGGAGTTTTTATGTTAATGTTTTCCCAGTTGTTTGCATTTAAATCAGTGTTAGTCTATTTTTCAGAAACTGTTTAATGAATTAAATTCCAATATGGTAGGAATCATCATCTAGGTGCTTCCAATCATGTTTTTGTAGTGTATTGGAAAACAAAATAGGCAGATTTGCTTAAAATGTAAAATAGGCATAGACTGTTTGTATTTGCATATCTTTAATTTAAAGTTTAAAACCTTTTTCTGAAACCTGGCAGTGTACATTTGTTTAAAATGGGGTTTTTACAATATTGGCCTATAACTTAACAACCATAGCAGATAGAGAAAATTGTTATTGATAAAATGTTTACATAGTTATGGTCTACAGCAGTTAACTTATAATGTATTTTGCTAAACAAATAATTTTTAAAGTTCAGCAACCTAAATAATGAAAAAAACAGGCAAATTCTCTCCATTTATAAAGTAAAAAAAGAGAATATTTATGAATTGTTATGACTTTATGTAACTATAGACTTCACAATATGTTAATTTTTTTATATGTCTCATAAACCAACAGTATAGTTAGAAAAATTAGTATTTTCATAAGCTGCTATTTATTTGAAAGAACCATTAAATATTAATTTAATAGTATATGTAATATCCTCAACAGAATATTGGACTTGTTTATTGTGCAAAGGTTTGTTTTTTAGAGATTAAAATGACTTAGTCTGCAGTTTAATTGACGCTAACTATAAAAGAATGGTGTAAAATTATGAAATGTTTTTGTAAAATAAATTATAGCTTGGCACTAAGATCAATATTTTATTGAAAAAAAATGAAAAAAGGGGCATTTTTGCAGTATGCTCACATATACCTGAAATCATTTGCCCAGCAATTTCATGCCATCAATTAATAACACTATTAGGGTACTATAAGAGAGAACCAGTGACATAAGAAAATATTCACTGAAGCACATCCTACTGGATTTTGAATGTGTGCATATATTGGCTTTTTCTAGATATGAGTTTTATAGGATTATCTCCCCTTATTTCCTCATTTTGTCCGAAAACATAATTGTGTCTTTTTCATTAAAAGATAAAATACAATTGTACATTATTGAAGACATAATATGTTTTCTTTGTCATTAGTTGTCTCAGTTGAAAATTTTAGCTGTCAAAAATGTGATATTTTTATGAAAAAAAAGTGTAAAAAGCAAGAAAACTGGTTCCCGGTACTTAAAAGGCCATTGCAAAAAATCGGTTTGGATACCAGAGGAGATATTTTGTCAAAAAACATCTTTTGTAGTGTCCATTCATCACACACAAATTTATTAAACTTGGTTGACCCCCCTTATGGACAGTTTTGCATGGTTTTCTCAGAGAGTGGGTGTTAATATTAAATTTGGGCTATTGCTGATATCCCAAAACTTTGTTTTGTTGGCCTCATACCTTCAAGAAGAATTGAACATCGGAAAGAAAGTTAAAATCAAGATTTTATTTTTAATTTAATAGGTTACATTCACTAATACTAAGTATATGAATATTTAACGAAAAAATTCAGGTCTTTATCCAACTACTTTATGTAACATATTGACAGCAAAAATGCCAAGGTTACATGAAGGTCATACTCATGTTGACTGTTAGCCAAGAATATTTGTTTAAATGTTCCTGGAATGATTATATGTCATTGTGCAATCTGATTTGGGTAATAATTGATGCTGTGTCAACATGGTCAATTTTATTATTAACATTTAAAAATTAGTATTTTTTAGAGTTTTTGAGAAAAAATAGCAAAATTTCGCCACTTTTGTGTCTCTGGCTAAGATAAAAAAAAATGAGTGCCCACTGATTTTATTCTCTTATTAGTTTGTACCTTGCCTTAACCCTGTAATAACATTTAATTATATTAATTATCACCATTGGATTAGAAACTGTAATAGTTTTTTAAAATGTGATATTTTTGTTTTTTTCCATTGGGCAAAGGGACATGATTATCTCCCCTTGGCACAGCATCTAAAAATTGTAGTTTTTTAATGAAAATGTGTGTAATGTTAATTTGACAACCATATTTACACATAATAAAAAGAAATTGTTTGAAATATGTATAGTGTTGATTTTATTTACAACTCAACTTAGTGAAAAATCATAAAAAATGATTTTTCTGAGCCGATGAACTGGTTCCCGGATTTAAAAATAGCCTTGCTCCTTACAGAGAGTGGGTTCAGTTGAAATATTTTGAATAAAGTCTTATATCAGTAAGACTTACAAGTTCACAAAGTTTCATGCATATTTGAAACACCCCCTTGTGGCTCATATTGCATGGTTTTATGATGGATTGGGTGTTAATAGTCAAGGAAGTTGTAGGAAACATGAAAGAACGCACATGCGCAGCAAAAATCGTACACATGAATGCGAACATTGTGGGAAAAACTTCAAGGATATGACAACTCTTAGAGCCCATCTCCGAAGTCACACGGGAGAGAAACCTTATCCATGCGAAATTTGTGGACGTTCGTTTAGTTTTGAAACTGTCCTTAAGAAACACATGATGTTCCACAATGGACAAAAACAATTTCAGTGTATGGTTTGCAACAAATCATACTTTACAGCTTACGATCTCAGAATTCATGTTCGCTCACATACGGGTGAAAAACCGTATAAATGTCGTTTTTGCAACCAATCGTTTGCTACCGGAAGGCGTAGGAATCTTCATGAAAAGTGCCACGAAAGAACCGGTGCACATCATTGTAAACAATGCGGTATGATATTTAGATCAGTTAATTCTTTAGCCTTGCATCAAGTTAAAAGTCAATTAGCTGGTGGCTGCAGTTTTATAAATAATTCTGATCAGGTTGACGACAACAATAGTTCACCAGAAACGGAGCAACCGTATTTAAATCACAGCCTTGGAGAGACACGAGGTCAATACAATGCGTTTCACTCCGTCAGTAATCCTGAGGAAGTCGACATTGAATTTCTTGGCCAGTCATTAAATACCGGAGAAACATTCGGTATCCCCGGCCTTTCAGCGAGTTACCAGGTGTCACAAAATAATGTTTACCCAACAAGTTTGGTGAGGTCAACAGATCGGATTAAGAGGGAACCGTTTTCTGAACAAGATTTTTCAGGTCCACCGTATTCAGGCGAAATTAAAACAACCGAGCAGTTTAATCGCACATCAAGAGCAGTTCCATCACGAAATTGCTCCGACAGAGCATCACAGGAGCCAATGGGCTCGGAAATTTCCGTAATTTCAACAGATGAAAAATCCGTTCAAACGAGTGTACTATCCGACACGGACAAATTGTTGTCCGACTTGCAAATGTGTGGACAGGTGCATGAGTGTAAGCACTGTCGCATATATTTCCGTGAATATAGTATGTATCTAGTTCATAAAACGTTGCATATTAACCCAATAAAACCATTTGTGTGTCACCTTTGTGGGAACGAGGCTGAAAATCGTGTCGATTTTAACGCTCATCACATTTGGCATATGAAATAGACCAAATGTGTAATGAACATTTCTATAAAAAGTTTACTGAACAGACAAGATTATTAATGTTTTTGTTTCTTTTCGCTTGTTTAGTTTTAAAATTTGAAAAGTGTTGTTCTAGCATGTACGCATGTATGTATTAAGTGGTACTTAAATTAAATAAAGCAACATTGTACAACATTATAAGTATCGTTTTGAAACGGGTCTACACGTTTTATCATTGATTTTTCTAAAAAATTTTTATAGACATCTTGGATGCATGCTTTAAGAAAACTTCAATGGTTATGGAACGCCAAATTAACATATATTCAATTAATTGTACCTATCTTCAAATAATTGAAGATATCTTCAATCATTTGAAGATATCTTCAAATAAATTGAAGATATCTTCAATTCAATTGTACCTATCTTCAAATAATTAAAGATATCTTCATATCAATTGAACCTATCTTCAAATGAATTATACCTAGGTGCAATTTAATTGATTCATTTGAAGATATCTTCAATTCATTTGAAGATATCTTCAATTCAATTACACCTATCTTCAATTGAATTGAAGATATCTTTAATTCACTTGAAGATAGGTCTAATTCCAACATCTCCATAATTCATTTGGAGATATCTCCAATTCATTTGAAGATATCTTCAATTCATTTGAAGATATCTTCAATTCAATTACACCTATCTTCAATTGAATTACACCTATCTTCAATTGAATTATATTATAATACAAATTTGATTAAGTGCAATTGAAGATACCTAGGCACAATTGAATTGAAGATAGGTTTAATTCAATTGAAGATAGGTTCAATTCGATTGAAGATAGGTTCAATTCAATTGAAGATATCTATAATTGAATTGAAGATAGGTACAATTGAATTGAAGATATCTTTAATTGTACTGAATTGTACCTAGGTACAATTGAATTGAAGATAGGTATAATTGAATTGAAGATATCTATAATTGAATTGAAGATAGGTATAATTCAATTGAAGATATCTTCAATATTTGAAGATAGGTACAATTAATTGAATATATGTTAATTTGGCGTTCCATAAATGGTTGCCCATCATCTAGACTCGTAAAAAAGCCTCGAAAATAATGAGTACTTTTTAACATAGATTATACAAGTGAAGATATGGCCATTTAATTTTATTTGGTCAATATTGCTAACTGGTAAGCAATTCAACCTTAAATGTGAGACTCAAATCGAATTTGTGAGTATGAATTATTTTAGACCAAAGCAGGGGCGGATCTAGGATTTAGCATTAGGCGGGGGGGGGGGCAAAAAATCGCTCAAGATCCCCAGCAGTTCCATGGCAGCGCCCTGGTAGGGGGTCCAGGGGGGCGATGCCCCCAGGAAGCTCAAGCGATTTCAACATTTACTGGGTGTTTTTGATAGTCATTTTTAATACCAAAAAATTAATAACTGTAAATAGAAATTTTGATGAATTGGGGCAGGACGTCAATAACAGTATAAAAATAAAACTAGCACTTCTTTTTTTTCCTGCTGTACAATACTTGACCCAATTTTCACATATTATTTTAAGTCGAAACTCACACATTTTTATTTTCCGCTGTAATTATTTATAAAAGCAGGAACCTATAAATTAGTTATACTAGTCCCAGATAAAAGTTAAACAATTAATTGGACATATTTAAGTCAAAACTCCTATACATCTTTCGTTTGTTATCGGTTAAGCTGAATAAGTGTTCAAAGTTTGATGAAGTTCCAATTTAGGTTGTATGTTATCGTATAGGCGAACCGTGGTGTGACGGACGAAGGGACAACTTGGACAGACTGAAAAACAATACGTCCCAAATGGCATATTGTACCTAACTTGTATGTTATTTAACAAAAATATTTCGTTTTTCAGCACAATTAGAAATAATGGTTTTGACGGACGGGGATCAGAGTTGGCTACATCACCCGCCCTACCTATTTCTCTCTCCCTCTCTCCCTTTCTCTCTCTCTCTCTCTCTCTTCCTTTTTTTCTTTTTTAGGGGGGCGCACGCCCTCCACGCCCCCTCTAAATCCGCGCCTGCAAAGCGTCGCTGTTCGTCTGTATTTGTTTAAATGCCGTTTCGTCAATTTTTTTAGCTATATCGTGGCGTTCAGTTTTTATTGGGGATGACGCTGAAGTACATGGAGAAAAGCAGAGAGACCTTCGGTAGGAAAACTGGTAATGCTTGTCAATGAGGATTGGAAATTAGAACACCCTGCCCGGAGTGAGACTCGAACCCGCAACATTGGTGTTGACAGACAGCGTGATAGTAGATGATTTACTACCTTAACCACTCGGCCACCGAGGTCCCGTTGTTTCTTTTATATTGAACAACTAACAATAACGTAAAAAATTAACTAAGATTGCAAATAATGACAAGAGAGCAAAGTTTATTAAAATTATTATGCAACAAGTGGCAAAGTGATGATGAATACCAAAATTTGTATGTAGCGGCAGATTGATGATGAATAGTATTTGTTCGAGTGTCAGCATTTTAATGAAAACGTTTATAATGTTTGCCTACTTTAGAATGTCTGATAAACGTAAACCAATTATAAAGAAACTTAGTTGTTATTTAACAATATATACGGTTATAAATAAATTTTGCGAGAATACTGACTTTTGATTGGCTGGAAAATATTTTCTATCAGAGGATGGAAAACAAATTTGATCGTCATGGAGACACGCGCCATTTGACGTCATATTACTCCACGGGAAACTTTTTTTGTGTTGATCTCTTTTTTCAAAAATGTCCTGTTACAAAAATAAAATTGTTGAGTTTATTCTATTGTTTGAATTTATTTATAAGTATTAACTACAAAAAATATTTTGTCCATCGAGGGATAACAAAATTTCCGTCGTGCACATTAAAAATAATCCGCTACGCGGATTATACAATGTGCAAAACGGAAATTTTGTTATCCCTCGATGGAGAAAATATTTTTTGTTGTTAATCCTTAAGTAACTTTATGCCTGAATCTTTCATATATTGTAAATAATTTGTGTTCTTTGTTTGCAGCTATTGAAGTATATAGAATAGTGGCGACCGTATTAATAAATTCCACGAAACAGTCAGAAGACATCTCAGTTCTAAAACGTCAATTTGGTTTAAATAATTTGTTAATATCATAAATATGTCTGGTCGAATTTTATTGTCAAACGCATTGTACAGTCATGGCATTAGAACAGGTAAAAAAATAAAATAGCACTTTTCAGTATTTTGTGCTAAATTTAACTTTAACATTAAAAAATTTAAAATTCCAGTCTTACGCAATAACTCATGAATTGTTTGCAGAAACACAAAAAATTCAAATATTTGTTTGAACAAATTCTAAAAATAAATGAAATCAATTTTCCCATGAAGACATTTCCCTACGCAATTCAAACTATGTTGACAACTTAATGTAATATTAGTAACCGTTAATTTTCATACCTATCATTTTATTTTGCGATAAATCGTATTATTGTTGAATAATACACGGTGTAAAAGTTAAGGTAGTTATCACCCTTTCAACGACTTTATAAATGAGCAGCACGTTTTACGTGACGAAATATATGACCCCGGGGGAGAAACGTCAAGCGGGAAAGGAAAATCAAATTAGACAGAAATTATCGATGTCACTACTTGCTTTTTCTTCAATTTTCTTATTTTCTTAAAATTATACTTGTTACGATTTTTTAAAATGTCAAAAGTAAATTACCCGTTACAATGGATAAAATATAAGAAACGAATGTTCTTCCTTTATATAACGATAAGAACTTATTGCATTCGAAGAGTACGACTGGGAATGTTTTCATCGCTTGAGTTTTTGCATACCGACGTTGGTCGACCAAGTTCAAATTCAAAGCAAAGTTTAGCAGTTAAAGTAAAAAGAAAACGCCGGCATATCCCACATTCAGAACTTCCAATGGAACTGGTTAAAAAGCGGAACAGCAAAGAAAGACAACGAATACATGCTGTCAACGACGCATTTGAACAACTTCGGAAACACATCCCATCATGTTCAACTCAACATGACAAAATATCTAAGGTAAACATTTTAACAGATGCCATCTCGTACATCCGAGCATTATGCAGGATTTTGAAAAACAGCAACGAAGAACACATTGATACACCATTTATGGATTACTGTGAACATGTATATACTAGTATCACTAATAAAGACTTAACGCGTGGTTGCATGCAATATTCTCATGTTACCCAGGCAGACGTTACTAAAAGTTATACTGCTAATAGACAAGGTGGCCAACAGTTGGTGGAGCACAGTTCAAACAACAGAGCTCTATCTCCCGCAACCTACCAGGATTACCAATCAGAGAAAGCAACACTTAGTTGGAATACGAATTCAAACTTAATCGAAGATACAGCATATTGTTTAAATCCAGACATGCTAGATCTTCATCATCACTTGAGGGACACTACACTTCAAAATGTCCCGTTGTGTCAAAATGATATCCAAAGACAACCGCTGGGAGAATTAACAAATCTTCATGAAACACAACGTTATTTAAGAAATGTAAAACAGTGTTTAAATTCAAAGAACCCTTTAATATGTGAAAGAACCGCCATGCGAGATTTGACAAATTATCACGATTTCGGAAACTTACTGCAGGACTATTCTAACTGTACTTCAGACATAAACACACGTTATACACAACAGTACGATACAGGTTTGTGTGACTTAGCTACAGACTTTCTTGACGATCTGATACCGTCATTGTTGTAAAACTCAGTTGGTGTGCATAGTTTGTATGGTCCGGGGGAAACTTTTTGGACTCAAACTTTCATTAGATACTTCAGTCGATGTACGAAAGTAATAGTACCTAATGAGGAATATAAACAGTATATAGTATTACTACTCTAGAAAGACGAGTTTAAAATCTTAAGTTTAGATGATGCATGGATTTACATAATTGATTTATGTATAAAGTAAATATATGTGAAGTTTAATTCGATTCATTTTGTTATTTTGTGTCCTTCAAAATAACGATAAGTTTGTAGACATGTGCTGTTTGTATTACATTACAGACATTTGATCTTAAACTTGTCTTACTGTCAATCAATTATTTCGATCCATTTCAATACATACAATTTGAACTGATTGGGTTGTACAGCAATTGCTTAGTGAACTTTGTTATTGGCCGAGTGGAAGCTGAGTACCCGAACGTAACAGGTGAAATTTATCACACCGGATTTCGTAAATGTACATAGCAATATGATGATAATAGTAAGAGGGTGAAATTGTCTTTTATATGTCGTTAAATAGCAATTTTCTGCTATTTAAGTAGTTGTACATAAAAGTTGTCTATTTTGTTTGTGGGTATTTTAAAGTAAATAGAAAACATAAGGTGTCCCAATTAGCACCCTGGTGTGAAATTACATTGAAGTTACTAAGCAGAAGAGTGTTCTCAGCTACTCAATCACCAAAAATACAGGTTCATATTGACAAGTAGATATAGATTTGATAAACAAAATACCGAAAATCAAGGAAACTGTAAAAAAAGGTAAAAAAAAGACGATCCACAAACCAGAACCAATAACCAAAATGTAACAATTCCAGCTATGGTGCTGACTCGGTATATGCATTTCAAAAGAAATGGTGGGTTAAGCCAGGTTTATGGAATAAAGTCTTATATGATACTGTAAGGATTTGCTGTAATTGTGGGGTATGCGAGTTGTCAGCTTATCACTGTTTAAAATAAAACTACAAGTTGTGATTACTTTCATATTTTTTGTAAAGTACAGTTCAAACACTCCGATTATGATTTTTCTGTTGCAGACATGTCACTACACTACTATACATTATTCCGAGTAATTTCTTTGCTTGATAAATGCATCATGTCAGGCAAGCAACAAGCATATATTATTTGGTTTCATAAAAACTAAAATCTGACTTATATCGAGAACAACCCAGCACACTACTAAGTAACATTCCGACATTTTCATTTTTCTGAATTTTAATGTGGAACTATATATCGTGCGTATTATATATTCGTATAAAATGAAATTAAATTTTACCTAGTATATGACAACAATGCAGGTTGTTTGTAACGTATATCTCCTAGATTTCTTTTCTGGTAGTTAGATTCTTTTTAGGTTTACTCTCTGGTATATATTTATCCCAGAGAATGCTGAATGAAAAACAAAGATCTAGATTGGCAGTATTTGGCCACAGTTTTATTAAATATATCATATATATATAGATATACAAACGTCTAAGTATTCGTCTAAGTATTGTGACAACCATATAATATATCTATCCAGAGGATTTCTGAATCATCAGAAATACAGAGTTAATATCAAATATTTATATATACGTCTACAAATTAAACCCAAGACTGTTAGAATTAGATTTTTACACTGTCAAATTTTTGCTATCCCTCAGCGGGATTCGAACTCACACCGTTGTGACACGGTGGCACCAAATCGCCTGCACTATGTCCAGCGGTCTAGACCCCTCGGCCAAATCCGCTATTTAAAAATATAGCTTCATTAACCGGGTGAATCGTAGACATAGACATAGTACATGTGATCTAGCGTGTGACGATGGAATTTTCGTATTGGTTACGAAAATTCCATCGTCACACGCTAGTGTCACAACGGCGTGAGTTCGAATTCCGCTGAGGGAAAGCAAAAATGTAATTCTAACAGTGTTGAGTTTAATTTGTGTATAATATATTTGAAATATAAGATAAGATTATAGTTCAAGTCTATATATTTGTCGCCGCAACTTGATGGCAGACCATAGATGAATTGGCAACTGATATATATGGGGGATGAGCAACCCTGGGAAACATAGGTTACTCCAGAATTTAGACATTTGCTAGTTGACAGTTAACAAAAAGGGGGCCAGTGCAGTGAAAAATCTGCCATTGTCCGAATCCAGCATTTGCAATCCACGACGATACCAAGACTATGTGCTGTTTCCTTGCAAGGCTCCTAAATCCAAATGCTCCAAGCTGTCCCAATACCTGAAAATATTCAAGACCAGAGGCTCTTAAGAGCCTGTATCGCTCACCTGATTTTATAGGCGATGCAGATGTAATTTCCCTGATTTTAAAGTAAGTTCTGTAATTTTCAATAAACTTTAAAGAGGACCATCCAAACAATATTACTAGAAAGTTTTGTTTCTATTGGTTAATCAGTTTCAGAAAAGAAACCTAATAAAACTTTTTCCCATAGGGTCTACTGTTAATCTATGTAATGCTGTGGTGGCTATTTTGATTTTCCTATTGACATAAAAACATAAACTTCAAAGAGGACCAAACAATATTGCTTATAAGTTTTGTTTCCATTGGATAACCGGTTTTAGAGAAGCCTTTTAAAAATTGTTCCCAAAGGGTCCTATGTTAAACTAAGTCCTGCTGTGGTGGCCATTTTGATTTTCCAATTGGCATAAAAAACACAAACTTTATAAATGACCATCCAAGATAATATTGGTAGTAGGTTTTGTTTCCATTTGTTAAATGGTTTCAGAGAAGAAGTCTTTTTAAATCTTTCTCCCATAGGGTCCAATGTTAAACCAAGTCCTGCGGTGGCGGCAATTTTGAATTTCTGATTGGGATAAAAAACATGAATTTAAATTTCTCATATAGGAATAAAAAACATGAACTTTTATAGAGGACCATCCAAACAATATTGCTAGAAAGTTTTGTTTCGATTGGTTAACCGGTTTCAGAAAGAAGCCTTTTAAACTTTTTACCATAGGGTCCCATGTTAAACTACGTCCTGCGTTGGTGGCCATTTTGAATTTCCAATTGTCATAAAAAACATAATCTTTATAGAGGACCATCCAAACAATATTGCTAGTAAGTTTTGTTTACATTGGTTAACCGGTTTCAGAGAAGACGCCTTTTTTAACTTTTCCCCAAAGGGTCCTATGTTAAACTAAGTCCTGCGGAGGCGTCCATTTTGATTTCTTAATTGGCATAAAAACAAACTTTATAAAGGACCATCCAAACAATATCGGTAGTAAGTTTTGATTCGATTGGTTAACTGGTTTCAGAGAAGAAGCCATTTTAAACTTTTTTCCCATAGGGACCAATGTTAAACAAAGTCCTGCGGTGGTGGCCATTTTGAATTTCCTATTGGGATAAAAAAACACAAACTTTAAAGAGGACCATTCAAATAATATTGCTAGTAAATTTTGTTCCCATTGGTTAACCAATTTCAGAGAAGAAGCCTTTTAAACTTTTTCACATAGGGTCCTATGTTAAACAAAGTCCTGCGGTGGCGGCCATTTTGAATTTCCAATTGCCATAAAAAACACAAACTTTATAGAGGACCATCCAAACAATATTGCTAGTAAGTTTTTGTTTCCATTGGTTAACCGGTTTCAGAGAAGAAGCCTTTTAAAACTTTTTCCCTTAGGGTCCTATGTTAAACTAAGTCCTGTGTTGGCAGCCATTTTGAATTTCCAGTTGGCATAGAAAACATAAACTTTATAAAGAACCTTCCAAACAATATTGCTAGCAAGTTCTGTTTTGATTGGTTAAACGGTTTCAGAGAAGAAGCCCTTTAAAACTTTTTTCCCATAGAGTCCTATGTTAAACTAAGTCTTGCCGTGGCGGCCATATTGGTTTACCAATCCAAATAAAAAACACAAACTTTGTAAAGGTCCATCCAATAAACATTATGGCCAAGTTTGGTTTCAATTGGCCAAGTGGTTTCAGAGAAGAAGATTAAAATGTAAAAAGTTTACAGACGACGAACGACGCCGACGGACGCAAAGTGATAACAATAGCCCACCTTAGGTCAGGTGAGCTAAAAAGGAAGCGCAGTACCAATTTCTTTAACAAGATTATTAGCAAAATATATTACAAATGTATTAACTATGTGCGTGTTATGTAATGGAGGTGGGTGGGAGTGTTTACAATTGACAACCGACATTTTTCCTGTGACCTCCTTGCAGACGATTTTCAAAAAGACCGAACATCGATTTGGTTTTTCTATTTTATGACAGGTTTAACGAATCACCTATCATTTGTTTAAGGAATACGAGAGCGAAACGCAACAACAGCCAGCTACTATAGTCAGTCTTCCTTCGATAAAGGAATTTAAAGCTGAATACATTAAATTCACTTATCTCAGAAAATGCTGAATGATGGGATGACAAACCCTGGGAAACAGAGGTTACTCCTGAATTTAGATATTTGCTAGTTGACAGTTAATAAAAAGGGGGCCAGTGCAGTGAAAAATCTGCCAAATTGACTGAAATGACAGATGCTCGTCATGTGTCGTTTCAGGCAACCGCCACAGAATGTGGGGGTGGGGGGGGGTGGGAGAGGATGAACTGCACAGCTGTGCCAATACTGTTGAATATATATCTATATCTAATATATAATATAATATGTTTCTAGTATATATATATGGCAGGTCTATATATATGAACAACAAATTGAAATAGCACTGTTGAATATATATCTACACCTAATATATTTCTAGTTTATATATCGCATATCTATATCTAAATATATATATGAATAACAAATTGATGTTTGTTGGTTTGTTTGAATGGTGTTTTAACGCCACTTTCAGCAATTTTCCAGCTATTTCATGGCGTCTAGTTTTTTATTGGGGGAGGAAGCCGGAGTACACGGAGAGAACCCCCGACCTGCGGTAGGAAAACTGGCAATCCTTTTATTTCTATATTTTATATTTCTAGTATATATATGGCATATCAACATAAATATATATATGAATAACAAATTGAAATAGCACATGAATGACTGTGCTTGAATGTATATACAAATACAGAATTTCTAGTATATTTATATTTGTTTGTTTTAATGTTGTTAAACGCCACTTACAGCAATTTTTCAACTATATCATGGAGTCCAGTTTTTATTGGGGGAGGAAGCCTGAGAACATCCCGACTTTCGGTAGGAAAACTGGCTCTGGTATATTTATCATATAATTTAAACTAAATATTGCAGAAACAGATATACAATTAAGAATTTCTAGTATGTATATGTCATAGTGAACTAAATAATTGCAGCATGTAGAGTTGTCTAAATATGTGTTTATTTATCATTTTTGGTCAATAACAAGAACACAATTTGTCGAAATTGTTTAAAAAATTTCCAGCAGAAAGGTTACAATAGTAGCGCCAGGGTGTTCTTGGCAATATTTGCGACCAGAGGATAATGACATCCAGAATTGCATTCTTTCACCAATACATTACCAAGATCATTCCCCCCCAATATGTATATGGATCAAAGTAAATTTTTGGAGGAGTGTCTTCCAATTTAATAGAGGTTCCGATATAACCTTCGAGTTTATGCATTCCTTATGATGGATGAGCAAACAAGACAGAACTTGTGTGTTTGACCTGCCATAGTTGTATAGCAATAGGAATTTTGCTAATATACGTGTATATACTAGTATTAAAAGCAACAAACATTTATAAAGATATCAAGTGTAAATTATGTGTAAACAGTTAGTTTAGTGACATGAAGGGATTCTTATAAAATTTTGAAAAACATTGGAGTTCCGCATTCCAAGAGATTATTTCTTCAGTTGACAATTCTTTCCATGGAGGAATGTGTTGCCATACCAATGTGAAATCAGTCTTTGAATTAAACAGGTAGTCCGGGGCCGGCGGCGTTTAAGATCAAGTCTGGGCCTCTAAAACGCAGAACTATGGACGACCAGCTGGCGTGTGCCAAGAAATAAGCTGTTAAGTTATTTTGATAATAAAAATTGCCGGAGATGCATATAATTCATTTATTTTAACTGGCCATATCGTAAATTGTTGCAAAACCAAAAACCATAGAAGATATGTAAAATGAAACTGATTCCGAAAGTTCAATAAATTTTGTAACCAGTCTTAGTTAAGCTGGGTCCTGTATGACTTGTACCTTTAACATAAATGGTTGCGGGAAATTAAGGTATAACAGCAGTAAATGTGTACCAGAAACAGGTTACCAGATTGTGTACCCCTACATTGGGTGTTACTAAAATGCGGAAACGGAACGCGGAACGGAAACGGAAAACGGAACTGAAAACAGAATAGGTGTTTTATGAGGCTTGTTTAGGGCATATTGGGATATGGGATATTTACCTATTTTATTCATGTTATACAGGATATTTGAGGCAAAACTTACTGGGATATGGAATATTTAAATCCATTTTATTTACAGGGATATTGGATATTGGAGAACACTTTATCGGATACGGGATATTTGATGAAAAATTTCTAAGGAGATATGGAATACTGGCAACCCCATCCCTCACTCCCCCAAACAAGAACCTTTTATGGATCTGCCAGTGGTCAGAACTAACCAACATGTTTAGTATAAACTTTTTAACGTAGGTGTATTGTAAATTGCAGTGCAAATAAGCTATAGCGGTAATGTTTTCTCAGACTGCATTTTTGCAAATATGATTAGATCGATCCGTTACGTCGTTTTGTAAATTTACATTAAGTGCAACCCTTAGCTGCATTCAATTTTAAAATAGCCTTTAATTATTTGTAATCATTTTTAAAAGCCTGAGCTAAGAAAATTTGAAAACATGTACTGCTTACTTGTATTTTCATTGTGATAACTATTGTATTTTCATTTTGATAACTAATAAGTGACTAAAAATTGATGCCTTCAAAATGCAGTAGGGAAAAAACTGGAAAAGGCAGGCACGCGAGAGTTGACAAACCGAATGACTAAGAATTGAAAAGAAAGCTCAAAAGAATTGGAAAATTCTGAAGATAGCCGAAGACTTGGGTTCAGTTTTCATAGACATTTATAAAAACGCCAATTATTTTACATTTCTGTAGGCGTAGACAAAAGGTACATTTAATGGATTTCATTGGACCAGAGTCAACATAAAAATGACAATGTAACTACAAATTTAAGACATTGTCACCAAATGTAACTATTACATTTTGTAGGTGCCCCTGCAAATATCAATATGAATATACAAAAGACTACGAAAAGGAGTCTTAACGTAAAAAAAGAAGATTTTGGTAGTGTAAGATATTAATATATAGCGTTATTAATTCATTGGCGTTTTTTTCAATAATTAAGTTGTAAAAAAAAATTTTCAAACGCGAATTTTTTTCTATAGCAAAGATAAGATAAGATATTCCTAATTCCTAATCATAGTGGCCTTTATAGGGCATAACTTACATGCATATGACACTCAATTGTACACAACATTAAAATGCAAAACAAATACAGTATTCTATCGGGGTTTCCGTTTTGTTTAAACAAAGCACCGCTAAAACGAGGCCCTTAATCGATAGAAACTATATAATTTTGAGGATTTCTTTTTCAAAGTTAAATTAAAAAAAATTCCAAACTGCAATATTTTTAATTTCAAATTAACAAGATACAATTTTTATAGTAAAAATAAATTAAAACCTATATAAAACTATCAGACAGACATGTTTATTAGGTCGAAATATCTATCTATTTATTCATTTTTCCGTTTTCCGTTCCGTTTCCGTTTCCGTTCCGCGTTCAGTTTCCGCGTTTTAGTAACGCCCCTACATTAAGTACAGCAGTGAATACTATGTTGTGTTCTGATTTGGCCATTAGTTGTTACTTGGTTAAAGTTTTTTGTCTGTAAGCTCCTGCATAAATTAAGTTTTAAAAAGTGGTTAAATTTTTTTCAGTCTTGCAAGATAAAATGTTGGTATTTTTTTTTAAAAACAATTCAGTTTTTTTACATTCACTGCATGAAGAAGTGCATGTAAAATTGGGAGCGTCTCAAAATGTTCCAACTAGCGAAAAAGGGGTTGGTCAAGGATATATAAGGATTGGCTAATGTACACTATAGAAACTGCTTAGTCAGCACGTTTTGCATCTGTTCTACATATCTTCGAATTTAACCGGTAGTCCGATGCCCGCGGCGGGTAAAATTAAATTCGGGCCTCTAAAACGCAGAACTATGGACGCCCAGCTGTCGTGTGCCAAGAAATAAGCTGTTTATTCATTTTGATAATAAAAAAAACCGCCAGAGATGGGTATAAGTTATTTATTTTAACTTGCCATATCGTAATTTCTTGCAAAAACAAAACCATTAAAGATTACGTAAAATGAAACTGGTCCCATTAGTTCTATAAATTTTGTAACCAGTCTTGGTAAAGCTGGTTCCCGTATAATTTGTACTATTAACATAAAGTTTTGCGGGAAATAAGAGCAGATACCAGTTCAAAGCAAATGTAAAATATGGGATTTTCCAGGGCGGATACGAACATAGGGCCGGAGATTGCAAATAATGATGCCGCTGGCATTGAATTGAGTGTTGTAAAGATTTAATCAGTCAAGATTTTGGTAACAACTATCAAAAACTTCAATTTTGATCTGTATAAATATTTTAAGTAGTGCATTATACATTAAATACATAATATTATATGTTTGACAATGTATCCATTTTCTACTTCTTAGTTTTACTTTATATTACTCAATTAACTTGTGTACTAAAAAAAGAAACATTTATTTTATTTAACGGTCTTGTGGCAGTCGATTCTTTCTCATTGTAATGTTGAGTATTTATGTAAATGTGGAATAAAAGAAGTTAAACTGTGTGGTCGGGTCTTTCATTGAATAGTACTTGTCAATAATTTAAGTTAAACTGCTTAAGATAAACCCATATAAATATAAAATTGTACATACCAACACTTAATGAGAAAATCAAGTTCTCCTGGTTCTATTCCCTGAGAGACAATACTAATGTAACTTTCAAGAGAATAGATGACTGAAATTATTTAAGTGAATTTTACTGCAACTTTATTGAATATTTCTTAGTATTGACACTTTAAAAATTTACATGAAATATTCGGGCTTGTTAATTTTCGTGTCGTCCTATAAGATACTGTAGGTACAGACCCAGTTGGCCTGTGACTAAAAAAGGTTAGCATAAAATTAAATTGCGATAAAAATATATATTATTAGGCCAAAATTAAGTAAATTTTAAATCGTAATGTTAAGGTGGAACTTTGGATGAATTTATCCCACAGTTTTGGCATCCCAATGAAACCACTCGATGGAAGCTAGCTTTACTACTGTTCTCCCTATAAGAGCAGATGCCAGTTCAAAGCAAATGTAAAATGTGAAAATTACGGGAGCGGACCACAACAGAGGGTCGAAGATTGCAAATACAATGCTGCTGTTATTGAAATAAGTGCTGTAAGGATTTCAAAATATCAAGATTTTGACAGTCACAAAAGTCATCAAAAACTTTAATTTTGATCTGTATAAATATTTTAAGAGTGCATTTTTTTTTATTAAATACATAATATTATATGTTTGACAATGTATTCATTTTCTACTTCTAGTTCTACTTTATATTATTCAATCACCTTATTCACTAATAACAAAGAAACATTAATTTTATTTAACGGTCCTGTGGCAGTTAATTCTTTTTAATTGTAAAGTTGAATATTTATGGAAATGAGGATAAAAGAAGTTAATCAATCTTTTGTTCTGGTCTTTCATTGAGTAGTACTTATCGTCTGACCATTTGAAATGTACAGGAGCCAAAGCTCATGTTCTATTTTATCCCGCTTGTTGGATCTATGGATCTATCTACTGTTATTTTGACAAATAATTTTTAAGTTTTTTAACGAAACAGTAGAAGTTTGACCTATTATTATAGTAAACGCAATATTATATATATTTTGCGTTTATTATAATAATAGATCAAACTTCTACTGTTTCGTTAAAAATTAAAAATTACTTGTCAAAATAACAGTTGATTTACATTAAATTTATCAGCAGAAGTAGGTCTACAACTGCTACAAGTTGTGTAATTAAGTTGTAACAACAGTTGGTTTGCATTTAAAATTAATTTTTTTAAACATCTAAACTAGTACCTGGAACACTCGAGTTCGAGTAGAGAGACTGCAATGAGGACGTAATATTTCATGAGTATTAATTATTTTTTAAATACATACAATGTTTAACGATAAATAAATAAAAATTATCAGTGTTAGTAACGCTCCCGTTTGTTATATAAAATATATTTAAAAAAAACCCCACAAATTGCGATAAAGTCAAACTTGGATGTTTGCTTTGTTCATTCCCAGTGAGATATATTTACGACTGTCCATCTTATCGCTGATTAAAATTATTATTATGCCCTAAAGTGATAGAATTTGCATAGTTATTACTCCAAAATTACGACCCATTCAATAAATCATTCCTGTGAATACAGATCAATAAATCATGTTAAAAGGAAATGTGGACAAAAAAGCTGTGACCGTGATATGAGGGAAGAAGGGCTTTATTCCGATTTAAAAAAAATAGAAATGCTTTACTCGTATCAATATGTCCATAAGATTATTATTATTATTTTAGGGGAAATAAGAAACTGGAATTACGAGATAAAATGTCGGTCGCCCCATGATGCTTCCCGTGGATGCTCCACATCCCACATGCTCGTGATAAAATTAAAGAAATTTTTCAACCATCCTAAAACAAAATAACATTATTCGAGATCTCAGGGGTTGGAAGATCACTAAAAAATGTATCTTTCAAAAAACGCGTTGTTGAATGGAAGATTAATAAGGATTAAAAAATTTCAGATTTACAAACCGACATTTTTCCTGTCACCTCCTTGTAGACGATTTTTAAAATGGTCGACAAGTACACTAGATGAAGACGTAAAATAATGGTACTTATGTGGAAGGAAGACTAAAGAAAAAAACCTTTAACAGGTTAATATTTAACATCTGTCATGGGATAATATAATTTTTCCATCGGATAATCGTAACAACAAGGTATAATATGATATAATAAATAAGGCAAGCCAAAAAAAAAAGAAAGTAAAAAAAGAAAGAAAGAAAGAAAACGCGTCGTGACGCACCGCTAGTCATCTTAACTTTTACCTGACAACATGTGTACGTGCATTTGCATACAATTAAACAAATACTTATACGTTCAGCCCAACCTCTAAAAAATGTATGATTCACGGCAACAGCGAATACTAGAAAAATCATAAATTAACAAGATTTATCAGATTTTGTTTGAGAACTGTAAGCGTCTGTTCAAAAACTTATTTATTATCGGTATATGTTAAACAAATTGCCCGACAAACATTTTTCTCTGGACAGCAAGAATATTTATAGATATCCTTAAGGTCTACAGTTAGACATGGAATTTGCTTTGAAGTGCCCACTCAAATACTTGTACAAATTGTAAAACGTTTCGTGCCAGACAGTAGAACAAATGCGATGGAAAAAGATCAACCTGACTAAAACTCTTCTTATTTTACATGCAAACATGTAACTTGTTTGATACAATTTCACAGCATTACCGAAACCCCTTCTATTATTTAAAAAAGTATGCCTCATCAGTGAGGGACCCATACCAAAGAAACCAGGAACAAGAGCTTTAGAAGGTTCAACGTAGGGCGGCAAGGTTTGTTTATAACAGCTACACTGACAAAACACCAGGTAATGGTAACAACTCAAAACCAGGCGAAACAAGAACAGACTCACGATGGCATATTAGGTCCAAAATGGCCTCGTAGACATAAACTCAAGCAATTTCTACAATCTAATTTTTATAACTTAAGATGTTATTTCAAAACAATGCTAAAGGTCTGTTTAAACATAAAATAAATCATAAAAATGATAGAATTTATTTAACTTAGCTTCCCTAAAAAGAACGACAAACCTTTATACAAATATCTGTATATCCGGTTTTATTCCTGAACAAATCATATTTGGTATATGACCATTTTTACTTCAATACAAAAAATCTGTATTACCGAAATGATCGGAATGTTTGATTTTCTAATTGATTAGATATTTGTCATCTTGGTGGAAGGGTTTTTCAACAAAATGTCGACATTCTGATCTGTACCAACTATGCTTCTTTACTAGCTGACTCATCCATTTGTACGTATGAGATTGATGTTTTTACAACAGAGCTATAAAAAGGGCAAAAGGCCAGCTCTCTCTTTAATTTCACGTTCTGCTATATAGATGACGTGCTTCACATATTAATCTAAAATTCGATTACTATGTTGATCGCATTGACTCGACATTAAGGACACCACAGAGACATCTAGGTCTACCTCATATATTGACATACATTTAAAAATTGACAATGAATATTGGCTAAAAAATCAAAGTATACGACAGAAAGGACGATTTTAATTTTTACATTGGAATTTTCCGTGAGACAACATTCCAGCAGCATATGAAGCATACATCTACCCACTAATCAGGTTCTCAAGAGACTGTATTTTTTATCCATATTTCGTTAATAGCAGATGTTCGTTGACAGGAAAGCTACTTAGCCAGTGGTTCACAATGGCAAGATTGAAGTCATAACTTAGAAAATTTAACATTCGCCATCATCGGAATGAATTATTTGACCGTTACAGAATATCTGCGTCACAAATGACCTGCATCGAACTTCAGTTATTTTATATACTTTTAAAATACGCGGGATATAAATGATAGGATTAATTTTTACTACCATCGGACAGTTTTACCAGTCGAGAACACCTTATTTGTATATCACGTGATTAGGTACGTAATGAAATTTCACAGGCGAGTTGTAAATCAGTTGGCACATGGTTACTGAGAAAAGCACACGTCTGTGGAGTAGCAGTTGGGTAATTATAATTGTCAATTCAGGAAATGGACACCTAAGGCTAGTGTTTGTGCGTTGCTGAGTTTGACTAGCAGTTAATTATTATAATTGTCATTACAAGACATGGATACCTTAGGTTGGCGTTAATCACACTCAGGTTAGTCATTTCTGTTTTATGGTTAATTTTATGGCTGAGTATGCCGTTCGATATAATATTTCGGCTTGCAGTCTAGAATGGTCAGAGATCATATACTACGCAACATGAAAAAAAATGAGAATTTTAATTCATATATTATTTTAACAATTTATCATATAAATAATTGAAACAGAGATGTAAAAAATGGCACACTTCTTGTTCATGAGTTCTTTTACCATGGAATATAACATTTATAATATACATAATATATATATTTGCCTTTTTCCTATTGGCCTAAACCAATACACGTGACTTTCCATTTCCTATCATATTGGTTTGCAGCAAACTCATTCTACTCAATAAAAAACCATATTGCACTCTCGTGAGAAATTTATGAATGAAAATACCTAAAACGTGCTGTTTCCCCCAACGGAAATACGATAGCCAATCAAATTTTCTTTCTTTAATCCCCCAAACCAATCAAAATTATTGTTCTGACTGATGTTCGGATTATATTGTTGTTTGTCAACATGGTAACGTCATCGAGTGAACGTAATGCGGATAGTTCTCGTGCTAATAAGCGAAGATTCGTCGTAGATATATCTAACTTGGAAATTAATTAAATTATAAAGAAAAGAGATGCCGTCAACACTCGCAAATCGAAAGAGCAAGCGATTAGGTTTTTACGAATATTTACATGAAACGGATATGTCAATTAGTTTGGAAACGGCGGACCCTCGGGAATTGGACTCAATTTGTAAATTTTATGCAGAAGCGAAACCTGACGATGGGACACTATACAAGAAATAATCACTGCAAACATTTCGTTATGGATTATGTCGATATTTTACCGATTTTCGAGAAATAAACATTATGAAAGACAGTTCGGGAATAAAAAAAGCCTGTATATTCTATTTCATGACTCAATAAATTACGTAATAAAACAATTACTACACTTGAACTTGATCAATATGAGGTTTTATGGAGCAGGGTAGAATGATATTGAACTCGGCTTCGCCTCGTTCAATATTATTGACCCTGCTCCATAAAACCTCATATTGATCTCGTTCAAGTGCAGTAATCGTATATATTGTTGCATATTGTCAATAAATCGCGCAAAAAATGTCAGTATCTGCTGTGTCCACCATTTGCTTGTAACCCAGCACTTACTCTTCTTTGCATGGATTCAGTTAAACGTCGATTACGAACACGCGGTATCCTTTGCCACTCATACTGAAGTGCATGCTCTAATTGTTGCAGATTTTGCGCCGGTGGTTTTCGTTGGCGCACGCGCCGATCCAGTTCATCCCACAGATGTTCAAGTGGGTTACGATCCGGAGATCGTGATGGCCAGCGGATCACATTGACATTGCTCTAAAAAATCTACTGTTACACGTGCTGTACGTGGTTTGGCATTGTCGTGTTGAAAAATTTCTCTTTGAATGTCAATTACGGACAATAAATGCGGCCGTATAATTTCGTCTCTATACCTAAAAGCGTTAAGATTGTCTTGGATATGTATCAGCTGTGTGTTCCTGGTGGAAGAGATAGCGGCCCACATCATAACACTGCCTCCGCCAAAATTGTCTTTTTCTACAACACAGTTTTGCGCAAAATGTTAATTTCGGAGCCTGCACACTCATATGCGACCATCTCGCTTTTCAAGCTGAAAACATGACTCATCGCTGAACCGCACTCTTCTTTAGTTCTGTAAATTCCATACACGAACGGTAGTACACCATCTAACCCTTGCTCGGCGGTGTTGGCGTCTCTGTGTTACTCCGACGGAAGGTTTCTTGCCCGCAATCTATGACCGATTGCGTACTGTCTGTGGTGATATACGGCGCAACCCAGGGAACGATCCTGCGCCCGAGTTGTAACACGCGGACGCCCTGAACGTAGTCGGTCTGTCGTAGTACCATGCTGCTGGTAGCGTCTCCAAAGGCGTGAAATTGTGCTACGATGAAAATTGTACGTTCTGGCAACAACATTCTGTAATTCTCCGGTCTCGATACGACCGACAGCGATATTCCTGGTAGCAGCATCTTACCTTGGCATAGCGTCACCTCATCATACTTTTATTTTACTAATGCAGTCCAGAAAAGAAATAGCAGGGTTTTATACCGATTGTCCGAGTTAAAAAATTACCCAAGATTTGCACGTGAAAGTCGACCCCGTTTCTAGCAATGCATAATTCATAGTGTGTTTCGGATTTCGACCACAGTCGTTCACGGGTTAATGAACTTAAATGCTTTCTCCTGGAAACTTTTCATTAAGGTGTAATTATGATGTGTATATTTATAGGTTATTTGTCCTAAAAAAATGATTTGAACAAATTTATCCGATGTTTCTTTTTTGAATGAGTATACGTTAAATTCTAAAGGGATTAAGTTAATGCTCACCGCAGTGTTACATAACTAACGACGTGGAAGATAACCGGGAGACGTGTTGTGACCAGGAAAAAAGTTAAGCACCCCATAGTTTTTTTTTCAAGTCCTACATGTTCAAACACCTTTGGACTAATATTAAACTGCCATTCGTTTTTAATTTGTAAAGTAAACAAAAATATGCATCGCTTGGAAGAATGAAACATTATTTTAACAAAAAAACTCATTTTATTTACACATCATTTCTGCAAAATATGGACGGTCTTTGCTCTTTCACGTTGTCTTTAAAAAGTATTGTCACCGGAAGCTTCAAACTGTTGTTTAATTGTCCAATCACACCTGAAAACGTCAATCATAAACACCTAATTAAAAATTAGCCATAAGGAGCAATATCGGATATATTCTCCGTAATCATGAAAGACTGCGTCGCATACTGCCAGTAAGGCGTCTAATTTGTTGAAGCGTTATCTGTCGCCGTTTCAGATGTAATTGAGCTTATAAATGTTGCAAGGTCCGTAGAGGAGGTTCCAGAGCTTGTAATCGCCTACCCAATTAATCCAATAGATGCTCTATTGGGTTGAGATCTGGATTTCTTGCAGACCATGGAAGAGTGGTCATAGGTTCGTTCTCCAGATACGATGCGGTCTAGCTTCGTCATCCATGAAAACAGTTCTTGACTCTAACGGGTGGTTTTCAAATGAGCACAACTACAGGTGTAAGCACGTCCCAGGTGTACTTTTTGCAATTAAGGTTGCCATTGATTGTTACCAGATCCAGTTTGCAATCATGTGATATACAGCCGCAAACCATAACTGAGCCCCACCAAAAGGCATTTTTGGAACAATGTTTCTTGGTGTGTAAGCTGTGTTCGCCCATCAGTTACATGTTGTAAAAATTGACTATCATCAGACCAGTGTATTCGTCGCCAGGTTCTAAGGTTCTAATTTTGTCTTTCTCTGCACCAGGCCAATATGTCGTGGCGATGGCGATCATCAAGCATTGGTGTTTAAAGACTCTCTTTGACTTTAATTCTGCAGCTTTTAGACGATTTCGTACTGTTCTAGCTGACAGTTTACGACCAAGTAACCATTGCTGCACGAGAAAGGTGTTTGCTGCTAACGGATTTCGCCTAACCAATCTAATAAGGCTCCTTTCTTCACGTTCGGTTGTCTCAGATGGTCGACCTGATTGGTAGCATTCTTTAACATCTTGCGTGGCAGCGTGTTTTCTGACAAAACGACTGACTTTTTAATGATAGCCAAGCTGACGTCCTATTGCTTGTAAGACATACCAGTGGTATTTCTCTGTGCTTCTGATATCGGACTCATCGCCTTGCTTACTTTAAATGATTTGGCAATTAAAAATTCGGGATTAAAAAACGATATGTTGCACGAAAAAATAGTGCACTGTAGACCTGATGAAGGGAAGTAGACAGAAAACCGCTCTTGTTTGAATTTCACACCTGAACGTCCACATTCTTTTTATTATACAATAAAGAATTAATACTTACCACAATCATCAAAATTAAACTGTATTTACAATAGAAGAAAAACAAAAATATTCGAGGTGCTTAACGTTTACAACAGAGTTGAATCTGAAGTTTAAGCTAGAACACAATCGTTTTCTTTAAATTTCAGCCAATCAGAAGCATGTTCACGTGTTGGCAATGTTTTTATTTATGAACACACTGTTAGTATTATTATTATTATTATTATTATTATTATTATTATTAAATGAATAATAATAAAAATTATTCATTTAACTGTTTCCGTTTCTTATTTTCACAAGCATGTTGAAAATTAAAACACGAAAACAATTTTTCGGTTTCAGATATATTTTAAATATTAATTTATAAAGTTATAGTATGAAATAGTTTTCCGTGACATGTTTGATGCAATTTTATTTCCAAACCATTTGTTTAATGTTACAATTGTACTTAGATATACTTAAGGAAAGTTTAAAAACCCTCCAAAGAAAGCAAATGTACTTAAAAAACCAAATGAAGTGGATTTGAATAAGACATCTGTATGTCAGTTTAAACAAAACAAAACCACACACGCCTTTTTATTTCTTTAATATTATTAATGAAGAGTAGTTATAAAATATTGTATGAACGATCAACATGCACTTATAGATAACATTAAATTAACAAAATTGTGATTCAACAAAATGAGGAACTTAATCAAATAGCAATTTACAGTTTCTAATACCGGGTGGCGTCTTTGAGTGACAACTGCTACTTCATATACTACTGATAAGTTTATAAACAAAGTAATGTAAAGGACGTAGCTAGACTAGTTACAATGGATTCACAAAATAACTAGGGGTCCGGGGGAATGCCCCACCCCTGAACATTTTTAAAAACAATGGTGCAATGTGGTGTATTTTGGTTATGTCTGAGGTGTTTTAGTATGCGTAAATTAGGACAATATATTTCGACGTTTATTGATTGCAGGCGTAGATTGCAATTTTGTTGGGGTCAAAATCATGTTGATTCAACCGCGCACTTGTGTATATGCTGCTACACGCCTTTTTTCACTTAAATTTAGTGCGCATCTGCACTAGTTTGAGTTAAGAAGAAGACATTTAGATTTTTCAATTTTATCTAAAAAATGTTAAATATAAACGATCTGGGAATAAATAAACAGAATATGATGTGAAATCACACTCTTTTTATACACATGCCACATAGGAGACCTTGCAATATTTATCTGATGGATATGCATTGCAAATCTGTTAAGAGTTAGCTGGTTGATAAGTTTTTAAATGAAATTTTGGCGGCGAACTTTTTTTTAAACATTGTAAAATAAAAATATATATATATAATTTGCATACTAAACAGGTCAAAACTTTATTAATTAAAATCAAGATAAAAAATAAAGCCCGAAACAACACAGGTTAATATACTGGTATTAATATTTCTAATATTTCTATTAGTTTATTGTTCATTTTCTAACATGTATGCACTTTTTTAATGTTACGGCGTGGCAAAAACGCTTTAATATTTATGTAATATTAGCAGAGCAAATGGTTTTTAAAATATGGATTGCTTTTTACTGAACAACATTCAGATAAATATTGTATATTCTCTAACATCTGTCCTTGTGAATGTATATTTAACTCTGTGACGACGAAAAGGGAGAAGTATCTTAATCAAACGTTAAGTGAATATTCGTCAGCATGTAAGTTCAACCGAAATATTTTAATTTGGTTCAGCATTGTAGCTGGTGATATGTTTACGCAAGTTCTTATTGACAGATAAAAGAATATCTTTACCGATATGTTCCTTTAGTGATATATGTGATTACAGGATTTTGTTGTCATGTATACAAAGGAAAGGTTACGCTCAAGCGTATATCCGCCATAAAGAAATGGTATGGTAGTCGTCATTAGCTTCTTTATAGAATCTACATAAGTGTCACGTAGTTAAACTGTATCGTAATCAACGTAAAAAGATTCTTTTCGGGTTTAAAACAGGATGTGTTTTTCACCAGACAATCGGAATTCCAATGGGTACAAACTGTGCCCCACACCTTTCCGATTTGTTCCTGTATTCTAATGAAACAGAATTTCTTCCACGTCTTAAAGACAAGAAGATAGCAGAAGCTAGGTAATTTTATATATAGAGATATTGATAATGTCCTTTCAATTAACAACCCTCAATTTGCTGACTGGCTTCCGTTAATATATCGTTCAGAACTAGAAATTAAAGAAACAACAGAAACAGCTTCATCTACATTATTTTTAGACTTACAACTCGATTATGACACCAACTGTCATCTTAGCACAAGAATTTACGACAAGCGATAAATTTTCCTCACCTATGCAGCAATATTCCAGCTTCTCCTGTATACGGTGTATGTATTTCTCAATTGATCAGGTGTGCACGAACTTGCAGCGAGTATACTGATTCTTGTTTGAAAATATGGTTACAAATAGTTTTCCCAATTTTTGAATTCAGTGTACATTGAATGTGCTACGATGATTGTTGGATACACCTATTATTGACTAGTGCTATATGATACCTACCCCTTTTGATCAACTAAACAACTCAAATACTACAGTAATGGAAGAGGGGGGGGGGTTGGCACGGTAAAAGCTGGTTAAACCCACCATTTCTTTTCAAATGCTTTTCCAAGTAAGGACCATCGCTGTAGTTACTGTGTTTTTGGTTGTTGGTTCTAAAGTTACCGGTTTCTCGGACTTTGATTTGTGGATTTTCTGTTTTGAAAGTTTCATCGGTGTTCGATATTTCGTTATTACCATTATTTACCATATATATGATCACATGACACCATGACGGCGTCCTTAAAAATGCTCTTACGCTTTCTAAATGTATGATATCACTTCTAGTTTCAATAAGAATGTTAAATTTCGGGATATTTCTAAGCAAACAATTACAAACATCGCTCAAATGAAGCGTTTAAATCAATAAAAATAGATTACATATTTGTACCGAGGGGGTAAAAAGAAAAGGGCAAACAATTCTATATATGTCAGAACTATAAACATTTTTTTATTAAAAACAAATCATACAAATTTTTGATAAGAATAGTCACTATTAAGCAATAACAAAATTACATTCAGACGAATAGACAAGCTACTTATGGATATTGAAAAATGATAAAATGAAAAAAGCGACAGGTTTCGCACTTTTGAATCTTTGATACACATAAGCAATAAGAAGAATAAGAAATAATAAAATAAGAAT
Organism: Limnoperna fortunei; assembly: GCA_944474755.1. Lineage (NCBI taxonomy): Eukaryota > Metazoa > Mollusca > Bivalvia > Mytilida > Modiolidae > Limnoperna > Limnoperna fortunei. Next base: position 26,594,672 of record OX104114.1, on the reverse strand, counting down.
ATTCCAGACTATTATTATCGATTGATTGATAGCTATATTTAGAGCGAGATCAAGTTAAAAAAAATAATCAATTGGAACTAGATCATGAAGCAAGGGACGGAAACCTTGGCTGTCATATGAATGAGTTGGATAAGGAAGGAAAATGAAACCTATTGCAGCGGCTACAATGAGGCCACTCTAATCAACATCCACAAAAACTGTTTTTCATGTACAAAAAACAGCAAACGTCAGCTAGTATGAGCATCTTTCAGGGTTTCCGTGTTACACAATCAATTTGTGGAAACAAACGATTATCCGACACCTGGGATGTTCTGTGCAGCTCTGGGAACATTCAAGTATGGTCCAAGTTGTGATTTACCAATACAAATCCCACAATAAATTGACTCATAAACATTCAAACATTTACCATATGTTATTACGGTTTAAAATCAGTTGTAAGTAAATGGCTTCACGTCACCTTTTCGTGGTTACATAACATTTATTCTTTTGAATGTATGCAATTATCTTTAAGAGTGTAAACGTTCATATCGCAGTATTTTGGTCTGGGTTTTTGTAATGAAAAACCCCTACATTTTTGGATTGCAGAACAACTGTTTGCTTTGGTATTACATTTTTATTGGTATTTAAATAGACCAATCAACACCGCACTATACTTCCTGAATTTTTACTTTATTATCTAATATTTTGCCCTGTATATTCTTAACGTTTTGCTTCATACTAGGCTGATGGCATTTCATGTAAGATTGAAGCTTTGTTGTACTATTTTCATATTGTTCATTTACTTGAAAAATGCAGAAGGAATTTCTTTGGATGATTTCTATCCGTTTGGTCAGCAATATGGTGACAGCAGAGCGCCAACAAACGATGACGGTTCTACTCCTCCAGTGCCTATCAGAAGTTTATTTCCATTCTTCAATAATCAGCACGACACGCTAATTGTAAGTAATATTTTCTTTTAATAACCGTATTGTATTAGAGGAAGACTTACGGTTACATATCATATCAATTTTATATTTGCATGATTACTATCTTCGTCGGAAAACCACGTCCGGTTGCGTTCGCGCTTTGCGCACGCGGTTATGTGGGTTTCTGTCGCTGGATAGATAATGTATCTAAAAAGGTCAATTAATCTTTCATTTAAGGTTATCATTTACAATGTTTTACAGAAAAAGAAAGCACTAATTACAAAGTATAGTTTGAACTGAAGAATACTTTGAATGGTAATTACGAATGAAATTATGTATGAAATAATGCGAGCATGTGAGAAATAACAAATAATGAACACAGATGCAAGTAAAGGATTCAGCGCAATAATAGTTTTCCGGAGGTACTTAGTTAGCCTATTTTATGCCTAATGGTTTTATTGCTTTTGTCGGATGCAAATAAAACTACTCACCTATTTAAATCTCTGGGCGTTGAATACATCATAATCCAATAATTGTTTTTACAGGTTTTCGTTGCGTATATATCTAATATTTATCATCATTAATCTAATCCGACTTTCATTCCTTTATCTTTAGTTATTGTTTACATTGTCACGTGAATAACTATACTAGGGATCGGTTTTATTTTTGTAAATTAGAAATCATAAGATTGTGATTTGCAACGTTTGACCGACGATTGATAGAGATTTTAGCATGTGTGGAATATAATACAATGGTATTATGCGTAGTGCAAATATTCATTAATTCATTGTATAAAATACACCCGACCTCAACAATACTTTTCGGATGTTCATAAATTTGTATCGAAAACATAGTATCAAAATCTGTAATAATTTTACACTCTGTAGTAACATCATATTAATACACTCGTAAGGCATAATTGAAGACATTATGGCAGATAAACACACTCTGGACAAATATCACAGTAGAAAAAATAATATGGTCAAGCGTGATATTTTTCAGTGGGATTGTTTTTTTCTCATGTTGTTATCCACCATAACACAATAAGTTAAAGGCAGTATATTTATAGTCTCATCGATACGTAAAAAAATAAATAACAATGCGCTTCATAAAATATATTTAAACACTGATGGCAAGACTTCACTCCTATAAAATGGATCTTCGAGTTTGAGTTTGTTAAAAGTTGATTTTAGCAGGGTTTAATTTTTAAACAACGGATAGGCAGATTGCATTATTAGAATAAACAAAGAATTATAAAGAACACATTTTTGCCGGAAACTATCATTTATGATTTATTTCAATATTTATAGGTTAACACAAACGGTGCTATTTCGTTTCTCGGAACAATGAGCACATATACACCTTCTCCTTTTCCGTTAGCTTCCATGAGGCGACTGATAGCACCATATTGGACTGATGTAGATACAAGGAATGGAGGAGACATTTGGTATCGGGAATCGACAGATATAAACATTACCCAAAGAGCTTCAGAAGAAATAAGGAGAATATTTCCAGAACAGTACAGCTTTCAAGCTTCTTGGGTCTTCATCGCTACCTGGGATAAAGTTGCATTTTTCGGAGCAGATAGTCAAGGAAAACAAAGAGTTAGTTTTAATAATCAGATGGTTAACCACTTTATATTTGCTTTCATTTCAATGTAATTAAGGCCTTTTGCATTTGCAACGAAGACCTTGCTTTTTCTGATTTATGTTTAAAATTCAGTAGATGTCCGGAATTCACAACTCGCAAGTCGTACAGACCTGGAGATTACCATACCGTTGAATATCTCATGACATTAACTTGATTAGTGTCATAATGGCAACTGACTGGAGTAGGGTAATGTTATTTTTAACATGGGATAATGTCGCCTTTTTTTTGGAGCAGATTATAAAGGTGTTGATAAAAAGGCAAGTTGTTTGAAATAATTGTTATAAATAGGATTGCCAGTTTTCCTACCAAAGTCCTGGGGCTTTCACCGGGTACTCCGGCTTCCTCCCCCAAAGAACTGGACGCCATGATTTAGCTATAAAATAGCTGAAAGTGGCGTTAAACATAATACCTTTTTGCTTTCCTTTAAGTTTTGTCATTCGTAAATCTCGTCGTATCATTTCAAAGACTATTCTCAAAGGAACAAAACATTTTCCGTTCAAAATTATCCTTCCCAAAACTAAAAGTGTTGTCATCATAAAAACACAGAAACAGTATTAGATCGAGTACACTGTAAGAGAGAAATATGAGACGTGACTAATGAAAAACTTCACACGTTTCTGCTAAAAGTTACTGACGAATCCTTATAGGAGTCTAACCATTCAGCCTCTCTTGCTGGTTTCTTCCTTTTGAGGGGCGGAATCGAGACAAGGATTACACCAAAGATCAGAGAGATTTTGCTTGAATGCATATATATAAGACTGACAGACCCACACTACGGTGGAATTGTGGGCATTTTATACCTTCATGAGTCTCGTTCAATTCTTGGAATTTTATTTCGTCATGCTCATTTTCGGTATAAAATGAGACTTATTTAACTAAATTTAATTTAACTAAAAATCTATCTAGTCTTAAAAACACTGAAACCTTAAATAATAAAGTTCAAAAACCTTACTTTTATTTCTGATTACTAGCAGATTCGACAAACGTCACACTTTCTTTATCATAATATTTTGCAAAAGTTCTGGCATTTGACCATCCAGCTTTAATGATAATTTCACTCAAAGGAAGTGCGTTAAGTTCGGCCTTTGAAACTGAAGCTGCTCGAACGCTGTATGAACCAAATAAGTCTGTGATTATTCCAGAACGTGTCATGACAACCTTTATCCACCTGGTTTGTATGGTTTAACATAGTTAATTAGTAACTTATTGTCTTCTTGTGCACGAACATGTTTGTACGAAACAAATATTCTTTCAAAACAGTATATATACAAAGTCTCCTATCTAGAGGGTAACCATTGCACAAGAAATAACCGGCTCCTTATAGCCTGGACGGCTTTGTTCCAATAATCCATTAAACACAAAAATAACCTATAATTTCGATTTATTTACACAATTTAAAGACATCAAATGTAATGACTGAACTCTAGTTGCATTTGTCAAAGCAAGTACAATTGTTAACTTTTAGTTAATTCTTTAAGACTAACAAGTTTAACAGGAGATAATTTGCAAAAAATAATTCAAAACAATCTGCACGTCCCATACAAAACTCGACTTTGGTCTAGTTGGGCGTAAAGTGAAGACACCTTTTAGATATCTAATAACCAAAAAGATTTTGATCAACCAAACATGCATTGAATTTTTGTCCTAATGCAGATAAAGCACTACTTGCTGAATTACTATTGCTATATCCTAAACCAATTTCAAAAAGACTTGTAACAAAATTCTGTAACATTTTCTAAATTCGTTTGAAAGGGATAAATCTTCTTTTGATTACAGTACATAAACCATTTGTTGATGTAGATGTTATACTGCTTCTTAGTTTATTTCTTCCATGACGACATGGGAACTTTTGTTGAGATTTTGGAAAAATCCTCGAATTGTGAAGCTTTCCCGATACTTGGCATACCATCAAAGTTAGTTCCTTTTTCAGAGGTGTCCAAATGCTGTCTGAGGAGTGGTAAATGTATTGTTTATTTTGTGTATTATATTTGGTGACTGTGTGAATAGTATGGGGAACCATACCTGGGTTGCCCAGTATGGAGCAAAAACCATCCCTTTTGTCTGACTTGATCTTCCGAACGAAACGGTTTAGTAAGGTAAATGGAGGAAAACCATAAACATAATTAAACAAAGCCCAATTAAGGCTAAAAGCATTTACATAATTTGACAGAGGATCAGGTTCCCATGAACAAAAACTGTCAATCTAGCAATTCAATCTTCAGGCAAAATGATCTATGTCAGGCTTTTGCTATAATGCACAAAGTTTTTCAAAAAACTTTTACATTCGATTTCCACTCTTACTGATCATTGAACTTTCTAGACTTTGCATCTGCTACAATGTTCAATTTCTCTGTAATGTGGTAGCATGATAGACAAATAATATTTTCCATTCAACATAACCATATTTCTATACTTTTGTGGTTACATAAGAAAGATCTTATTCCACCAATATTATTAATATAACTAACAGTGTTGTGTGATCACAATAGACTTGAACTTGTTTACCTACCTACCTTGTCTACCAAAGATTAACTAGCTAAGTGAATTGTCATTAGTTCTAAAACATTAAGATGATTGTTTAGTTCTTCATAAGACCATCTACCACATATACTTAAGTTATGAAACTCTGCTCCCCATCCCCATCTGTTTTTAAGATATAACTCAGGGGTTTCATTTCTTATGACTCTAACTTGATCATGATTGTTCAATTACCACCATTTTAACTCTTTTCTTCATTACAGATAATATGAACATTTCTGCATCAAAATTTATCTGAGATTTTTTCAATGCTATTATTTTCGCCTTTTCAGTATTACGATAGAATTTACCAAATTCTACTGCTGAGAGACTAGACACAATCAAGCCTAATACTTTAGCAACCTATTTTTACAGATTTTTATATTCAAAAGTTTCTTACATTTATTGGCAATATTCAGCTTTTTTTCTATTGGCAAAGTTACTGTCATTGTTTCAGAATTTATTACATTGCCTAATAAAGTAATACGTTTGGTTGGAATTAAGACAGATTTGTCTTCACGTACAATAAAACCTAGTTTGGAAAGTAAAGTTATGGTGGTTTTGATATTTTCCTCGCATTGTATAAATGTTTGTCCACTTAGTAAGCTATTATCAATGTAGCAAACATTTTTGTAACCTGAATGTCTCAAAGATGCACAAACTGGTTTTAAAAGTTTTGTAAATAATCGTGGGGCAAAAGCTATACCATTTGGAAGGCATGAAAATTTATAATTATTCCATTCCAGTAAAAGGACAAATATTAATGATCCTCCTCAGCAAAAAGAACACTATAATACGCATGTCTAAGGTCAATAGAACCAAAGTAGCAATTTTTTTAAAACTAAAAATAAAGCTGACTTAAATCAATTCATTTTAAAGTGTTTATATGGTATATGTTCATTTAAACCCTTAAAATTTAAAATCATTCGAATTCCCCATTTTTTGTGGGGGGGGGGGTCTTAAAAAATAGTGGAAAGAAATAAGTCCTTACAAATGTTATGATTTAAATTACAAATCTTAATTACACCTTGATTTAAAAGTTTCTTTATTTCATTGTCAACTATCAAATTCTCCTTTTCATTTAATAAATGATGAAAAGGTACCTTTATTTGCTTTGGAGGTTTATGAACTCAATGTGACAATGTTTTACTCTAGTGTTTGTCCTTACTTTGAAACCACCCCCTCTTCTGAGGGCTTTTGGGGTGTCGTAAGACATCTGGCTCGACATATACTGTAACCTCTACCACCTCTAAAACCTCTGGCTCTTTTACCTCTACCTCTTACTCTGAGGTGAAGACCGTAACGACTATTTGTAGCTCCATAACCATATTTACTACGATTTTGTATTTTATAACTTATTTTGCAACAGTCTTCTATTTCCTTTGCTTTTTGAGATATATCATCCCCAAAACAAAAATTGTGTGTACTCTTTGGTCTGCGAGCAAAGATGTACATAATCTCGTGAATTTAAAGCTTGATAAGATCTCTTCTTGTTCGAATCGTTTTACGATTGCAGTGTCCCAGCAAAGCTTAAGCATCATTCAGTTTTTCAATTTCTGGGTTTTCACCATCTAGTTCTGCTAAATTATGTACTGTTTTTGCAATTATTATAGAAGCCTTGACAACAGCTTTCTGAATGATTTGCATTTTTCTTTCAATAGTCAGAGTTTGGGGGCAGGGGATTAAAAATCCCATATCAATGGATTAGTTTTAACAGTGAATAGACCACACACTTTTCAGGTTGAGGGGTTACTTCAATCTTTAACAACTATATAAATTGGTCCTCATTGATACCATTACGAAAAAGTTCATTCAAATTTTCTGCTAATGTCTCATCAATTTTAGGACCCTGTAGTTTTTACTCTTTTTGTCATAGAAGCAAGCTTGTCTTCAGATTTACGTTTCTTAGCACCAGTTTCAACATTATTCTCTTCATGGGGATTAGATTCTTGTTCATATTAATCATAGTTCTCGTCATAATTCTCATCATATTGATTTCATCATATACGGAACCATTCTCTAAATCTGACGTCCCAGCGATATTTTTTTGGATTTCAAAGGTTAAACTCTTTTGATTGTTCTGAATATCTTTCAGCACATTCAAATTTTGGTTGTTTTCATTCTATTCATTTTCAGTTCCATGTGACCTACCTGGACCGCCACTCGTATTTTTTTAGTTGGAAGCGACTGGGGAGTATTGGACTTGCTTCGACGTTCGTCTTAAAGCTAAAACTTTACCCTTTTGTTTTTATGGTTTCTTATTTTATCCAGAACTGACTTATCTGTGACAGCGTCACCGATATCTTTTCCCAAAAGTTGTTTCTGGTCATCTGTTCCGCCATTTTGAAACATAAGTAAATATATCACAATTTTATTTTCGTATTTGCCTTTCCACCTGAAACAATTCAAAGAATTGGTTTTTTTTTGTTTTTACAAGGTCAATACAATAATTTTCAATATATTTAATTTATGAGATAGTTATTTAAATGTAGTCAGCAACGATGACTTTCGAATTTACTCGTACAAGTTACCAATTTGGTTGCTGCTTACTCGTCGAGTAACGCAAGCACACTGATGGCTGCACATGCGCAGCACAATCTTATTTTATACCGAAAATAAGCATGACGATATAAAAATTAAAATTTTGTTGATTTCTGGATCGTATTTAAAACTTAGGAAATAACATACTATCTTAAATACGCATCTGCTGGAACTCCAAAATAGATCTCGAATGTGAAATGTATCTTATAGCAAGCATCGCTATAATCCACTATACATCCACCGTTTGATTAAATAAGTAATTCAAGTAAAAATTGCCAGTTTTTGCGTATTTTAATAATTTTCTTACGTTTTACGTGTTTGAAATGTATTACGCGCGATTTGTTTACCTCCGAGATTACGGTCTAATTACCGAGAGTGCCCCCTAATTCAAAATTGTAACCAATTGATAAACAAACGCATTAAGTTAAAATGAAAGTTCGTTCAAAATTTAAAAAAATTCATTTCAATCACTGTCGTTTAGAAATATATATATAAGCAGCAATCGAAAGAATATACTTGTTTATACTGTACAATTATATGTCAAAGTACAATGGATGCTCTTGACCAGATTCATTACCAAAGTGACTAAAGCCCCTTAAATCCTGGAAAATTCCCTGTGCTGTATTTTAAATTGATACTTTTGTAACGTCACCAACACATTATAGAAAAATTCATTTGCTGATCGTTGACGTCACTATTGCAACACCTTCTAAACCGCAACAAATACATAAAAAAGGGCGAGTAATTCTTATCGGAGTCATCGTTCTTAAAAGTATAACAAAAAAGTTAATGACCAAAAACTCTCAAAGGCTAAGTCGTAAAGACAGGGAAGTTTAAGGTAAGCTTGAAAATAGTCCATGATCTAATGTTTGACGTTTGGTGTATTTTAAATGGATTTCGATCATTGTTCTCATATTTTATATTAAATTGTCATATAAGTTCAAATTTGAGTTGAAACGGAAAAGATGACTCAATTGTTCTCAAACCATTTTCACTTGATTTAAAATATAACTGCGATGATATTTTCTCTATATGAACATATTGCGCTAGCTTCAATTGCATGTATGGCAGAGAAAAAAAATTCGACTGAAAGCATATTTGTTGATGCCAACAAAAGGGGATAAATTCGTAGTTTTTCTTAAAAATTAACAATTTGTTAACTTTAAACAAATACAGTAAAAAGTTATGACTATACATAATCAACATAAATGCGATTGAAATATTAGATATTGTTTTATATTTTTAGAGATGTACGTTTCAATGCTTATTGATTACAAACGGAAGACATTCGTATGCTATGTTTCTTTATGACAAAATTGAATGGACAACAGGAACAGCTAGCCAAGGCAATAGCGCTACAGGTCTTGGCGGTATACCTGCTCAGGTAAAATTGATATTTAAAGATTTTGCTGTTATTAAACTTTAAAAGTTTTAAGATTTAATCTTTCCTTCCAATATGCCTATAAAAATAATTCTTTTTAATTATTAAAAATTATTAAAATTATATCAAATGTTCTTTTTTGCAGTTCAAATTTGACTCGTAATGCTTTTTGACAGGTAGGATTTGATGGAGGAGATGGAGTAAACTTTCTTGCACTGGAGGCGTCTAGGACACCATATATTATCAATGTTAATCAAATGTCGAATGTTGGCATTGCCGGAAAATTCATTTTCCGTGTCGATTCTGCTGAAATAAAGCAAGGAGGATGCAATGTAAATGGTATACAAGTTTCAAAACGTAATAACAGTTACTCGAGTGTAACATTTTTTTCTTCTATATATTATGTATTTATTTAAAGTCTAATAATGTCGTTAAAATGTTGATATCTTTCTACCAATTATTTTTTTTCGGATTCATGTTACCAATGTTACTAGTAACTTTAAGATGTAGTTACCATTATTGGTAAAATTATTATTACGTGGACTAATTGCTATAACATAGACAAAAAAACCCCAAGAAGACACTACATTTGTGATCATGTTTTCAGTCTGGTATAATGCTTTTACATTTGTTTTAAGGTACACTAACAATTACTCCACGAGAGGTCTCTATGTTTGGTGGAACGTTACTGGTGATATCCGGTCCATGTTTTAGCGAAGCAGATTGGGCAAGTTTCTTTATGTCCAACACTGATGAAGTTCCATGTAAATTGTCTGAATTTAGCGTTTCCTGTATTTCACCGGCTATTTACAGAACAGGAAGAGAATTAGTAACACTGAAGATGAATGAAAATAACAATTATTTATCTTTTACAGGCACCGTATCAGTTGGTATGTTATATAAATTCTATAAGAACGATAATGTTTTGTTTAAAATTGTATAAATAAAAAAAATGAGCATACAAAATTATCAGTTGGTAAATAGAAGTACAATGAAGTACAATTAAAAGAATTGTTTATATTGTCTCAATGCAACCCCGTAACCCATATGAAAGCATTGGGACTAAATGGTATTAATTGAACATCGTACAATACCTATAACTATTTGCAAGTAATATTTACTGAGAGAAATAACTGATCATCAGAATGTGTGCACACAAAATATATGGATCATTGATGCTATGAAATATTACGAATTGACATGATGCAGAAAAAGCATTTTACTTCACATAAATAGAACTTCAGGTTACTTATTCTAAGTTCTGTTGAAATGGTTTACAAATTATGTAATTCTTTTACAACGTATTAATTTTATCTATATGTCGCCAATTTCATGTAATCGATAAGTTCAAAGTTTATTTAAATATGTCTATTTCTGCGGTACTTTATATGAATTTATCTATCTACATATACAAATCTCTTGCTTTATCAGTTTGATTAAACAAACGAAAACATTGTATTACATTCTAGTTAACCATGCATTAGCTCAAATCTTAGTAACCCGATATCCAACTTTTTGGACACATGGATCTACGGTTAAAATTTATTGGAATCCAGTGGAAATGCGGTTCCCACGTAACGCCGAGATAAAAATAGACTTATTTTTCGCTGAGGTTAGTGAATTATTTTACTGGAGACAAACGCCACTGTGAGAAATTCTTTGGTGTATAGATTATATATTTTTTATTCGGTGTGAAAGCCAGCAGAACACGAGAAAATTTCGGTCTTTGGCAGGAAGGAATGACATCTTTTTTGAATTCTGTTCTAAATATATGTCAGAATTAGAGAACATGCAGCCTTTTTTTATCAAACATGTATACAAATGATCATACTGTTTATTTATTGTTGTGAAGTCTTGTCCTGTATATTCGATTCTTTAGGTTTAATGTATATTTTACTTTCGAAAAAAAGGAATTACACCTTAGAATATTTTGATTATTCAAAGTAATGTGCACTTATATTGAATAATATAAAAAAATCGATATGAAAATACGGTATTGCTATGTAATCAACTTTAATATTACAAATATTATGAGTTTTTAAACATTCATTATTTATAATTTGCAAACTTCCTATAATAGTAAACTTACTTATTTTAGACTGATAACAAAACCAACAGCCATTATTTTAAACTGAAGCATTTCTCATCTCTGCCGACAGCTAATTCGCCAGAAATTGCAGCAGGACATTACATATTCAAATTAAATTTTACGAAAGAATCTGGGATCGTCAGAGTTTCGACCAATGATCCATATAGGTAAGGCCCTCTCAAATAAACGTGGTAGTTTAACGAAATATCTGTACAAGTATTTAACGGTATGAAAAATAAACAGTATGAGTTATTTAAAAAAAAACTTAATGTCGTTCAACTTTAAATGGAGATTTTGTCAACACGAGAAACATGTTTATCAATTATGGATGCTTTTATTTCTGTTTTGCAACCTACTAGTAGAGTATTCCATTATGTCTCACCAACTAAAGTAATAACTAATTCTAGGTCATTTATTTAAATATCTTAAAGACATCATTATATTAAGAGGCCATGTGGCCGCGTGGTTAAAGTGGTCTTCCACTAATTATAACCTGCGTTTCAACATTGCGGATATCAGTTCGAGCCTTACTGGGGACAGTGTGTGCGGTGTGGTTTTTCAGAATACTACGACTTTCTTCTGCAAAAAACCAGACGTAACGATATAGATTAAAAGTGTCGATTAAATATTGTGGATGTTCTAATTGTCCTTTTCACTCTGAGGTCACTGGAGTAGTACACTAAAGTGACCGTTCTTAATTAGACAAGTTACATCTTTGGACACATTCTATTGACTACAATCCTTCATAATAATTTTTGGTTACTTGACTCGCTGCATATACCATCTACTCTTGTTTTATCTAATTCTTATATGATATTGTTTTATCGTCAACCATTAATCTATGCGTAATTTATTTGTTTAAAAACTATATTTGTTACGTGTTTGGAGCGTCCCACGATCAGTGCACGTTAAAGATCCCTTTTGTAGAGGCAGTCAAAATTACGTTCCTTGTGTCCTTTCCCCCGTTTTCCATTGATTTATTGTTTGTTAACTTGTTCTAGTCCTGAACATATTTGAAATACTGCTCCCTTGACGCAAAGCAAAAATCCAATCAATCAATATATACACATTTGATATTATCTGTAAAAATAGAGGGATGCTATTAAGACTTTTGTACAAAATGTTTAATTAGTGAATTCATTCAGTTTTACATAATACAACAATACAAAAGGGATTATCTTCAATTATCTTAAAAAACAGCCTTACATTTATATTTGTAGTCCTTATTATTGGTCTGACATGTTTACTGTGGAAGTAGATATTTCCTCAAGTATTAAGATTTGTAACGATTGGCATATAAAAGATGAGATCCTGTCTACTATTGCGGCTAACGAAATCATCCCATGTCCATGTACACTGGATGTTGGGTTATTGGACTTGACACGATTTCATATAGACCATTTCTGCCGACAGAGAGGATCTGATAATAACTGTTTATATCAACCGTCTGCCAAGTTATGCCTAAAGGAAAATCGTCCATCGTAAGTAATTAAAAAATGTCTTATTGTTCCTTAACACATATAAGCAGATACTTGCTTATAAGTAATTTATATTTTATTAAATTTTTATTTACTTTAATTAGTCGTTTAGAATTATTTTAAGGAGTTTCAATTGAACATATTATTTTGTTGTCACTGCTTCAATTTAACAGACAAAAAACGTTTGTTACTTAGCTTTCCATTAAACATATTGTTGCTGAAACAAATGCTGTCTCATTCAATTTGTATGTCACTTTATGATTATTTGTTCAGTAAGGTAGGTTGTGCTCTCAGAGAAGTATTCAATACAAATAAAACGACAGGCTCTGAAATTTGTTAATAATATACTATTGGGTTGTGCTATGAGGGTAGCCTGAATGAAAATGCTAAATAATCCTTTACCTGCACGGTTTAAATACTTTAGATACATAAAAATTCGTCAATGATATTTATTTTGAAAGATTTCTTGAAAAAAGGCAAACAACAAAACGAAATATGATTTAGCTGTTGTCGCGATAGAAACAAATGATAACATTATGTATTCTTAAATCTAAGCTTTTGTCAACACAATTTTTTTACCCGCGATATTAAATAAGTCTTGAGTAGGAGGCCTGACAACTTGTTAATAAAAAACCTTCTGTTAATTTTGAAAAAGTGCATGTAAAGAAACATGTGCTTTTTTGATAATAAAGTAACGGAAACGCGTTTTGTAATAATATTATTATCATTAATATCTTACTATCGTATGTACTACATGACCGTACATGCATTATACGATTGATTTTTCTTTGTAGAATACACGGACATGGTAATCAATGCTGTTATGATAACAACGGTGTCTTAATGAATTCTCAAGAGTATTTTGGAAGTGGATATGTAAACAGGTTTCATTATATCGAAAGTAGGCCGAACAATGTACCTTTTTTGTCTAATTTCGTCTACGACATCGTTCCATACCACCATTGTTGTGTTTATCCTTCAAACGATGCAACTTCTGTTGATACTGATGCTTACAAGAGTTGTAATTTGTTCTACAGTCGAAGGCCACCAAACTCGTGTCTGAATTACCTGCCACCTATTGTTGGTAAGATATTATATTTTCAAATGTTCGTTTTAAGTTTAAACTTATTTTATTTTTGCAAACAAACAAACAGGATCACACACAAGTAATAAATACTTATTAAGTCATATGATACAAATATTATATGGACATGGTTACATAATAAGTATAACATTCAATTACATCCAAAGAAAGAATGATTATGGAATGATCATGAGTAATCAGAACAATGATAGATACCATTGAATGGCAGATTTAGGTTGACTGCTGTATAAGTTGGTAACCAGTTCCAGCTAATAAATAAGTCTGTTATCTGAATATTAAAGACAAAATAATACGAAACTGGGATTCTAGGCTATTGCCACATTTACAGGATTTGATATTATTTTAACGGCGTAGAAATCATAGTTTAAGAAGGACGCATTACATCTCATTTTGTTTAACAATGTTACATTTATCGATATAATTTTAAAACTGAGCCTTCATTTCTGACAGAGGAGTATAGTTTGTTAAATTTTCGTAATGTCGAGGGAAAACATAAATCCATTGTTAGAGGTAATCTACAAAATGGAACTTAGAATTGCTTTTGGGGGTGGGAATAAGTTCATATAGGTATGGAGGTATGGGGAGGAAATCTTTTTTGTTATGGTATACAATGTAGTTTTCTTCTTTTACTGCTTTTAAAGTCTCCTTCCCTATTTAATAATCGAGTCGTTCGAATTTAGTAAAGAGGGTATCCTTTTGCTATTCTAGCCGCCTCAAATTGAAGTCTTTTTAGTTTACTTGTATAAATTGCACCACGATTGTCCCAATCTTCACAAATTCTTAAACTGTCTAATATACACCAAATATAACTTTTCTACAGTCTTTCTACTAATTAGAATTTTTTAAACTGCCGCCTAAAATTGAATCGAAGCACTTGATAAAATGTTGTCTATATGTATATTCCATTTCTGATATTGAAACTAATGCTATAGGTGTTCTAATATGTAATTAACAAAAAAAATAATAACGATTGAAGTACAGACCCTTCGAGGATTCGGCTGAAAGATTGCAGAGGAGAGAGGAAGCATTTTTTGTACAGGTTTATGTCATGTTTCTGTTTCCGTTAAGACTACTTTCAAACCATTTCAGCAAGTTCCAGTTTACCCATATGCTTCCATTTTGTGAAGTAAGTCTTTATGCCAAACGTCATCAAAGGATTTGGAAAAGTCACAAAATACAAAACAGTTGATTTCTTTCTTTTCAAAAACATTAAGTGTAAACTTATTAAACACATTATAAATAACAAGTTAATTGTGCAATGTAAATTTACCTCCTGCTGAAAGACTGCAAACGTTATTCCGATATTCAAGAAAGGAGAATCTTCACTACCATTGAACTATCGCTCATTTCACGAACTAGTTGTATTGGAAATGTTATGTAAACAATAGTTATAAACATGTTTATAACTATGTGGTAATGAATAATCTAATATATGAATATCAGTCAAGATTTTGCCCCAACAATTCTGCGGTTAATAGAACTTTATAAGTTTAGAGTTTAATAGAGTCATTGAAAAATAGTTTACCCTCCAAAATCACCCATGGTAGGGCCTCCAAAGACCAAAGTAAAGTCCTGGAAAGCATTTCAGAATGAATTATAGAAATAACGACAACTAACGCTCCTATATAATGCTTTGTTGTTTTGTAGCAAGAATTTCAGGAGATCCACATTTTGCAACATTTGATGGACAACTATACACCTTTAATACAATTGGTGAATTTTCGGCCATAGTTTATGACAACTTTACTCTACAGTTACGACTTGAGCAGTTTGAAAACTCCCGAGGTACTAATATTTGCACTTGTAAATGAAGTCGTTTAATTGAAACACTGCTGTGTTTTCCATAAAAATTATTTGGATTATCACTGTAATATTTTGATAGTGAGCAGAATTTACCTCATACATTAAAATCGACAAATTGTTAACAAAGTTAAGCGGAGAACTGATTGGACTTCACAGGAATAATTCGAATATCGCAGACCATGTAATTAGCCTTTTCTGTTACATCTTCTTGTCCATTGTTTTTTCAAATTGATTTAAAATTTTCTTAATCACTTCTAATGTATTCTGAATTAATAATTTGAAATGTTTGTTTCTTTAAATCTGCAACAATCTAAACTTAAATGATATTTATTGAGAAATAGTAATATTAACATTTCTTCATTTTGAGTACAAATGTGTTTAACAGTGGCAAATTTGAAAGCTATAAACCTGTCAATACAATCTTTTGTTCCTGTTGTTAATTATGCCTTATTGAAGGACCTACAAAGACTAAAACACAAAAAACAAATCTCTTTATGTTGTTTTAATTTGCTGGTTCTATCTTTTATCGCATATTTTTATGTTCTGTATTTTTAGGCAGTTCAGTGACATCCTTTGTCGCTCAGCCGTATGACACAGCTGACATAGTTGAAGTAAAGACCAATACCATAAGGGGAATAGATGTTCTTGTAAATGGAGAATTGGTGGACTTTGATTCCGTTACAAGCAACATTTTATGGATCAAAGGTAACAAAATTATTTGCCTTACACCTCAAATATTTGATAAACACTTGTCTTTTATATTAAAAAGGTTAAATATTTCGGCGGCAATGTAATATTATTTAGTCCTAATGTGGAAATATCCGTTCTTTACCGTGACATTGAACAGTATTGAAGAAATATCATCACTTTTGCAACCTTTTCGAAACTATTTAAATGTGTAAGTTTTTAGTGACAACTGATCTGCGCGAAACTTTTCAATATAATGTATACTCTCAATCGACCAATTCATTACCAAAGATACTGAAAAAAAACTTACGAAATCACAAATGACAACCATTATACCACTTGCTAATCCAATGAAATACTTCGACCCCATCCCAACCGCATTTTCCATACTGCCAGCAAGAACACATAACAATTAGGAAAATTTGTTTGTGAAAATGTTTTTTCTCTGCATGTTAAAATTTAACACAAAACATCGATTGCACAGGAAAGGATAAACAGGTAGGTATAGAGGTTACTCCAATCCACATTTTTTACATCGATAAACATGAGAATGTAAACAAGATAACATAAACAAGATTTTTTTGATCGAGTACGACTTCGGAAAAACTAAACACAAACGACCTTGCGGGTCATTTTTTTGTTTTACATATTATTGGTATTTTATTAATATTAAATGAAACAAATTTCTTTTATAGGTGCAAAAGTAGAAAGAATACTGGGAAATCCAATATCGGTTACGGTGTCATTTGACAGACCAAAGATCGCTGTTAAAGCATTCTCTATTTTAAACATACTTAATGTATTGGTAATGACGTCTTCTGATGAGAGAGGGGGTAAGCAATTAGACTTAGGTGTGCACAAAAAATTCATTATTTTGTAGTTCACATTTTACCAACACCGTTTGAAACATGATAAAAAGTTCATTTTTATTATGCATATGTTTTTAAGAATATTTTAATAAAGTCACAATTAATACTGGAACACAAGTATTAACTGTAGTTTCATATACTGCAAAACGTTTGATGTGTTAGATGGTGTCAGCTGTTATTATTCCATGTTTGAAAGATGTATAACTTTACCTAAAAAGAATTGGAATAAAATAAAAATAATATTGAATAAATTGTATGGCCTTATTTCTGATGTACATCAAGTTTTTCATATGTTGGTAATTACAACACCATGTATGTCAAAATACTGTCATCTAGAAAATAACAACGCGAATTAATATAATTATATAATGCAATGTGCAAATGATCTAAAACAGTCATTTCAGTGACGTTTTATTTTTGTGATTTTATGTAAATTATTATCTTTTTCATCATTTAAAGTGCTACATGTATTCTCATTTTTCAGGAAACTTCTCTGGTTTATTGGGAAACAATGATGGCATAAATGGAAATGATCTAGTGTCAAAAAATGGCGATGTAATACCAAGTAATGCATCAGTGAATGAAATACACAATCAATTTGCTATGTCTTGTAAGTTTGCGTATATATTTATAGAATTTAACAGATTGAATCTTTTATTATTTAAAAAAAACGAATTATATTGCTTTATCTTGTATTATTGGCAAGAAATGACAAACATTATATTCGTATCATCTGCCATTGAATGACACTTGTTGACAATTAAATTTAGAAAAATATATAATTCTCCATTAAAGCCTGTTAGAAATCGTTTGCAACAATGACAATTAAAAACTAACAAGTTACACTTTTAGTACAAAACGACACGAAAGAAAAACGAAAACATACCCAAAAGTCTAGTCTACATTATAAAATTTTTTCTATTATAATTATTTGTTGCATTTATTTGTTTTCAGCGTGGAGACGAAAGACCATTATGCACATATATTGAAATAAATTACCTAAACCAAAAATGTTTTGTTTACAGACAATAACAATTCCTTATATTTAACTTAAACATTTAATAAGGAAACGCCAAGACATATTGCACATTATGTTATACATTTTTGTAGGGAGTATCGATGAAAAAGAAACATTATTCACATATCCTATTGGTAAATCCTTCATCTCATACCAGAACCCTAACTTTAATCCGGTGGTTGTGCCATTAAATATCGATAAAAACATATCTGAAGCCTGTGGGATGAACCAAGAGTGCATCTATGACTATTATGTGACTGGAAATAAGCATCTTGGCCAAATATCAACAAATGCTTCACAACAATACGAAATTATTTCTAATATAACGGTAGCAGGTTAGTAGTTAGCAAACAATTATTTCGCTTCTATAATCTTATTTAAATACCCAATCAATTGGACGTTAATACGAATTTCTATTCAAGTTTCAAGTAAAAATACTTATTCTAAGAAAAGTGTTACAACAAACATAGATAGGTTCAGGTAATTGAAATGAAATTGATATCCTTGAAAAAAGGCAAGCTAGGATTGCTGTTGTTATTACCTTAAACAATTTAAAAATGTAAGATTATCAACATATGTCGTTGAGATGGCCTCATAGCGGTATCTGTCAAACTCCACAAATTAGGAAAAGATACAGGGTAAATCTAATATATAACTGCATGATCGTACTAGTTTAACCAATCGGAAGAAGACACGCTGAACACAAACAACATATACAGTTTGTATAGACATTATAGTTGATATAAAATAAATGAAATTTCAAAAGATACCAAAATTTTAAATATACTACATCTGTATCTCAAACGTGGATTGCGCTAATACTCTTCAGAAAAGCTCAAACTAAAGAATAAAATCACCCAAAATTTGCAGAGACAGAATAATTAGGAGAAGCTGAAGAGAATTTTTTATTCCAATTGCAAACACTGTGCCAAGTCCGAAACATCTCCACCTTGCGAGTAAATAAATAACAAGGAATTTATCTATTTAACTTATACATTAATGCTATTTCTTATGGTAGGAGAGAAAAAATGCTAATAGTATTTCAAGAAAAAGGACAAAAAGGGAATCAATTGGTTGGTTGATTGTTTGCTTGGTCAAACAGAAATCAATGAACAATTTGAAAACAAGCGAGTTGCTTCTTAAGTATAGATTATATTATATTAATGTATTTTACTTTTGAATCGTGTAAATAAAACAATGTATTGTACTTTTGCAAGTTGTGTCGTGTGGCTTCCCAAATAAAGTTAATAATGCGGTTTGGCAACCAGATGGTCTCACAGTGGGATCAAGGGCGACGTTGCAATGCAATCCAGGATATTACCCTTTTGAAAATATGACAACATGCTTATCTTCAGGTCACTGGAAAGTCATTAATGCCACTTGTATACCTTGTAAGTACTTATATACATATGTAATCCATATAAATTATATTGTCGTTTCGGTTAAGATCCTACCAGGCTGCATCTTAAGCTTCTGATATTGTAACAATCTAATCTGTCTAACAATTGCAATGGTTCGTCAACGTTGAACAAGGACATTAGATAATTTCTTGTAATAGAAGGGATATACTCTAAATTTCTAATTTTTGTTATTCCACAGAAGTACGTGCATACCACTTTTCAACTCGTGTCACAGGCTGTTGTCTATTTTACAACACAAAACTACATGTATAAATGTAGATTATATGTACACCAAGGTTAAAAAGTATACTGCGAAATACGCGCGTTAAATCTCGTCATTGTATTCTTAGAGAATTTATACAACTTAAATTCTACAGTTTTCTTTTCAAGATGTAAACACAACCGTAAAGGAGGATGAAACGATACCTACAACCTCACAATTGACTAAATCGACACCTTCAACCACAAACGTGCTTGAAACAATACCCACAACCCCAAAAGTTACTGAATTGACACCTTCATCGCCAAAACTTATGGTATCTACACCTACAAGCCAACAAGTGACTGAACCGACAAGTACAACCACAACAGTGACTGGAAGGACACGTGCAACTACAACTACTTCTATACTAACAGCTACATTGTCGACTGCGTCACCAACCATGATAGGTTCATCTTCAGTATCTTCAACTCAAGGAATTATTGGTTCGGTGAAAGATGCAAATAAATCTGATGACAATAGCAACAATACATTTACAATCACTATATCTGTTGTTGCCGTGGTTGTTGGAATATCTCTCGTCGTCATTGTGGTGATGCTGATCACTATCAAAAACAGACAAAACTACAAAGCCAAATATGGAAGTCAAAATAAGGAATCATTCGAACAACACGGCAACAAACCAAGGTCTACCGGTTTATTTAACTAGAAGTAAATATATCTGAAAGAAATTATAGTAAATACGGTATCAAATAAAAATTTAGTTTTCTAATGACGTTTCTGTTTGAATTTTTTAGTGTAAAGACATTTTTCTATAAACTACACAATAAACAAGTAGTTTCTTAGAAAATTCCTGTTGAGACACGTTTTATTTTTGATTATTTATAACACACATGATAAAAGAGGCTAAAAAATGAATAAGTTTAAAACAACAATGACTGGATTTACCTTGCCTTTGTATTAATGTAATGCTTGTAAGCATTTAATTTGTAGCATAAATAAAACATATCTTACATAGACATTAGTAAAGTTTGTTTCAGTATTCACAATTATCCATTCATAAACAATTTTTGATAAAAGGAATATAAAGAGTAAAGATTAAGCATAGACATACTAAAGCAAAACAAACTACTGTTATACTTAAAACAATAAAAAGATATTTTCAGTGAAACGAGTATATGTCGTTAATCTGTGCATCCAAAGTTATTATGCTAGGGCATTCTCTGAAAAATTATTTCTTCTCTTTATACTCCATCCTTAATAGAGATAAAAATATAACTATACTATATATCACTCAAAATTGTTAATTGGTTTTAAAATATTTATATTTTACCTTTGTCCTTCATTTTTTCTTATCTAATACTAAAATTGCTCGGCTGACAAAAGTTAAGACCAGCGCTGTTATAATTATATTTTTAAACTTTAACATTTTTGCTTATCCTCAGCGCGATTCGAATTCCCACCATTGTAAAACTGTGGCATTCATTTGCCTGCATTATGTCTAGCGCTCTAGACCGCTAGACCAAATCCGCGATATAAAAAAATAGCTTGATTAACCGAGGTGAATCTAGAGATAGACATTGTATATGTGTACTAGCGTGTGACGAGGAAATTTTCGTAACCAAACATATTATTCCAACAGAAATCTCACTCAGCATTTTTGCATATATTATATAGGATAACATAGTTACATGTTTTACATTAAAAGTAGGTAAATTATATTCGGACGTCTTAGTATTGTGACAGCCATTTAATATATCTATCCAACGAGTTTCTGAAACATCGGAAATGCAGTGATAATACCGAATATTCATATAAGTCTACAAATTAAGCTCAACACTGTTAGAATTACATTTAAATATTGTAAAATTTTATATATATATGTCTAAAGAGTCTACCAACCAGCAAGCTTATTAAGTATCGGATCGACAAACATGACGATACAGCATAAACAAAAAATAATATACAAGTCTAGAGGATTATGCAACGATACAAATGACTGTGTTTCTTGTCAAAAATTTAGACAAAGACTGACCAACGAATGGCCTTTGTCATTGAATGTCAATAAAAATAAATGACGTAAACAAGTCATAACATATTGATCTTAAACTTCCTCATTTCCAACTTAACCCAAAATAGTTGCTTCCCAAGTCCGCCAGCCGCGGACGTGCCGTGCTGTTACTTAAGACTCATCAGTGGCGTTTAACTCTAAATGCTTAAAGTATTTTTGCATTGGTGATGGAATAATATAAGTCCACTGGGATCGTGTAAAAACACAATACAGGTAGTTCAAAATATTATATAAAAGTCTTAAGAGTCTACCAACCAGCAAGCTTATTAAGAATCGGATCGACAAACGTCAAACATGACGATACACAGCATAAACAAAAAATAATATAAAAGTCTAGAGGATTATGCAACGATACAAATGACGGTGTTTCTTGTCAAAAATTTAGACAAAGACTGACCAACGAATGGCCTTAGTCATTGAATGTCAATAAAAATAAATGACGTAAACAAGTCATAACATATTGATCTTAAACTTCCTCATTTCCAACTTAACCCAAAATAGTTGCTTCCCAAGTCCGCCAGCCGCGGACGTGCCGTGCTGTTACACGATCCCAGTGGACTTATATTATTCCATCGTGTTTTACACGATCCCAGTGGACATATTATTCCATCACCAATGAAAAAATACTTTAAGCATTTAGAGTTAAACGCCACTGATGAGTCTTAAGTAGACGAAACGCGCGTCTGGCGTAATGAATTTGTCACCTTGGTAATTTTGATTACATCTTGTTGGAATCAAAGCCAAGTAACAGCACGACACGTCCGCGGCTACCAGATCACAATGTTTATTTTAATGCATGTACAATGACACTATATTTAGTTTTATCATTGCATTTACTTATACCTAGTAAGATATATTTTACTAGAACTTCCCAGTTTTTTTTAATAAAAGATTAAATCTGTTTTAGGTTTCCAAATTATGTATCTTATCTTATATTAGATTTTGAGTTTAAATCCTACTTTGGACACTTTCACTTTAAGTAGCAAGTATATAATAGTATCTGTAACTGTTTTCAAATTATAGTTCAAAAGTGGATAATCCGAAATGCACCAAAAGCCATAACTGATCATAACTGTTCATTGAAAATACCCGGATGTTTGCGACATATGGTTTGTTAGTATTTACCATTAACAGAGTCATGAAAACTTGAAAGGGAAATAACTTACGCTCGTCCAAATTTAGTTTGGACCAAAGTGTAAGAAGTTGTCCCATCATTCTTTCAACCGTCATTTATCTTTAATGTTATATAGTTCCAGATATTACGCGATAATTTCGAGGTTTTCTTGTTAGGACAAATAACTCTGTTACAGAAAATATATCAATGTAACAGGGTGACACTGGTCATCTTCCACTGTGACCGTTTCATGGTATCAAGAATAGAAATAATTTGTTTCGACAACTTTATGCAAATGACTGCTGCAAAAACAGAAAATATAATCACAAGAAAGGTAATAAGGTTCTTGCCTAATACCGAAAATGTAAAAAAATATCGGTCTACAAAAATCTAAAACCAGTGACGTTGACAATATTTAGGTTAAGGCAAACCCACACGACAAAAAAAAGCCACAAAAAACTTGAGCAGAGGCAGTCAGATGCTCTTAAACAGTGTATTTAAATAATATGGATGCATGTGTACCTAATCAAGGATGTAAGTACGCTAAAATATATATTAGACATTTGCTATAAAATGTATGATATGTTCATATAAAGTAGAACAGACATCGAGGAGAGAAGGAAAGTTATCTTTCAGCTTTAATGTTACAAATACTATATAAAATCGATCAATCTCTGAAGGTGTATGTAACCTCTTACTTAGACCCACTTCTTGGAATAGACTCGGAAAACTGCAAACTAGATTCTACGACAAACGTTGTGAATTTAATTGTCTATTTGTCAACTATCTGTTCATCAACAGCAACATTACAGCAGCTACAGAGCATGGTGTGTATATTTCACAACTTACACATTATTCTAGATCCTGCCTGCGATCGGTATTCCGATTTTGTAGACAGATCTCGACTACCAAACTACTTAAACGAAGGGTTGTTAAATCTAGGTTGATGCTATCTCGTCAGAAGTCGATCGTTATGGGAAACCAATCTCTCAAATACGATTGGATATTTCGCCGTAATAGGTAGTGTAACTCGACGGGTATTATAGTCGGGCACTGCTTGCATGTTTTTATTGGGTTTATGTGCAGACGCCAAATGTACTACTTATAAATATGAAAA
Source organism: Limnoperna fortunei (assembly GCA_944474755.1). Taxonomy (NCBI): domain Eukaryota; kingdom Metazoa; phylum Mollusca; class Bivalvia; order Mytilida; family Modiolidae; genus Limnoperna; species Limnoperna fortunei. The sequence goes on along the minus strand of OX104114.1, from coordinate 26,570,707 downwards.
CATTTTAGCATTTGCCCTGGTACTAACAAGTAATGCTTAAAGCAAAGAACGCTAAAAGAAATTGCAGCTTTAGAACAAACTAATATAAAAATATTATGGAGGTTAAAAATACTTAATTGTCTAGCTGACAGATTTTCTAAGACATTTGGCAAGGAATTTCTATATTCACTTATGTTCATGTTTATATCTAAATATAAGGTCATGGTCGCTAATTTTTTTTTACCAATAAGGAAAATATGGAGTCAAATCCGAGAATTGTTTTTATATTTTCCAAGAATATTTGTGATGCTGCGTTTACAGTTGCGTCTTTGTCACGCTATTTGGTTGCACATGCCGTTTGTACTTGTATATTGTATAATGATTAACTTTATTATGTATCATAGCGCTCTGTGTGACTAGCAATCTTGTTGGTAAATATTTATTGGTTAGTGAGTCTCGTGACATATATCTCACCATGTGCATGTTTCAGTTAAAACATGATTTCATATTTTCTATCCTTAAAAATAAGCGAAGAAATACAAGATGGCAATCAGATTTCAAAGTCCATAAACTCCATATCCATGTAACAAACAACAACACACACACTTGTTTGCTTCAAAAAAACAAATAAAAAATCCTTTTTGTGTTTCCTTATAGTGTCCTCAATATAATGACGGCACGTCAAAGTAAGACTTTATTTGTTTCTCTACCTCCAAATGATGCTGTAACATGGAAGCAATACCAACCTATTTTAACACGAGAGAATTTAGAACTAAAACAAGTTTACAAACAATAAATCAGCGAAATGGAAAAACGTATGTATAGTGCATGACGCGTCAAATTAATAACATTTACCTCGTTAAGTCTGCTCAATATAAACTCTGTTTGGTTACAAATTAATAATATCAATCAAGCATTTGTCAAGAAGCACAAATTCATTATGCTACTATACGGTGTAGTAAATGTTCAACTTTTCACAAAAATAGCCTAAAATCATTCAATCACCAAGTTCAAAACAATTTTCGCATGTGTCAAAATGTAATAAGTTTTTTGAAACAGTTAACTGGCACTACCGTGACCTTGTATATTTATATAGCACAAGACCCCCTATTTTGCCCTTTTGATGTTCTCTCTTTAAAGCAGAAAATACCACAACATAATAAAAACGGAAAATTACCACTAAAAATATAGGGTATGGGTAGGGCCGGACACTTAAGCCTTGTGTAGCAACTACAACGAGCCTACTCTTATCGACATCTACAAAAGGGGTTTTTGTCGTGCAGGGAGCATGGCATTTCCAAACAGGTTACTCACTGTGATCCACCGTCAGGCCTTTCGTATTATGACATGACAACCCCAATGAGAGAGTCTCCTATTCACCACTTGGGGACGCTCTGCAAAGCTCTGTGGGTCGACCTCTGTGAATCATTACAGTATGATCCCAGAAAACTTAATGAATATTACATCATATTTTACCTAAAAATGCATCTGCTTTCTATTTCTCTCTAAACTATCGCAAAGTCAACAAAAGATGAAAGCATGAACACATCACTTAATCATTGATGAAAAGTTAATTGCAGGAAAGGGATGCCACACGTTGTTTAAAATCTAATTAATATTAAAATGTATATAAAAAGCACTAAACCATTGAAACCGCCGATCTTTTCTTGTCCTGCCATACACCTCAACAATTAGGAAAAACGACAACACTAGTTAATTGTATAAATTGTAGATGAGGTCTTCGATGTTTGCTAACAGAGTTATAACACACAATGCAAATAGTACAGTAGGATCACAAACTGCTCAGAGCCTTAAACGAAACTAATGTTCATACATCTATATAAAAGGGCAGAGCAGCAGTTACCTTAAATTAATTCAGAAGGACAATGTGGCGAACGTTATGTAAAAAATAAATGATCTACGCGTTGTTATTAAAATCATGTGGTCACTGTGCAGTGTAGTGAATATGACTATTTTGTATAGGGTTTGCTTGTAGAATTTAGTCAAACATAACGTGACCCAAACTAAAAACCAAACATAGTACCAAACACTAGGTATTTAAAACTACCTAAAGGTGGACCCGGAGACAACATAGTCGGATATACAAACAATAATACGTTTTTACAACATTAAGTTATTTCCACTCCATGTTCTTTAATTGTTACAGATGGTCGTGAATTAAAAGAAACAAGAATACAATTATTATGTACTTTTATTATTGTTAGCATTTGGTTTAAATTTGGTTGGGCTTTTTGTATAATGTAAGAATACTATATTTATAACTAAATATGATTAACTTTACTATGTAATTAAATACACGTATAGTGAAGTTCGATAACAACTCGCATGACAAACATGTTACAAATTATACATAGCGAAATATTACCTTGTTGTTCGGTTGGTTGCCTCGCTATTTTTCTTTTTTTTTGGTACTCGCAAAATGTCTATATTAAATTTTATTTTGTAAAGCATGATATTGTAAAATTTAAGTTTTTAAATTAAACGTGAAACTTATTTATCCAATGAATTACGCCATTATGTAAAACACACTTGTTGCTTTTCCAATAATATTTGGAAACTATATTTTTGGCATCCAATTTTATAGAAAGAAAAAGCCGGAGTATTTTTTGTATACCTACCTTATGCAGAAAAAATCTTTCTCATTTAATGTTGGAGTCAATCACACCCCCTGAGATTTTAGGTTAAACGAGCTTGTGTTGATATCTAGAAGTTATTTTTTACTAATCTTTAAAAAATATTTTCTGTATTTAAAAACTATTGAGTTTTGACTCATACCAGTACAAATATTACTGGTATTTAAGCAAAGGTCATTAAAAATTAAAGACAGGTGATCAATAACAACTGTTTTATGTTATATTTATGTTTAAAACGATAGTGTAATATTCTAAAATATTTGTATCAAAAACGGTAAGTTTTAATGCCAATAAAAACATTTGAGCTTAGTTTTTTTTAACGAAAATGCAGATATTAGGAAAACATTTTTAGATTAGATTTCTCTGAAAGTTTTGTTTGGCTTTCCGTATCTATATTTGGTCCGAGTCTATATGCGTTTCGTTTGTTTTAAACAGATGGCTGTGGCATCATGAAAGTAAGAATTTCGTAACTTTAGTAAAGACACTTCCTAGTTCCTAAGTGAAACGTCCTTGAGTATCGTGATGGTTCTGTTGATATTATGTCCGCAATGTCCATCGTATGTAATAGCTTCTGAAAATGACTAAATACATTGTTTGTCTGAACGTAGGTATAGTACAGATCCACGTATACCGCATAGGCAATTTCTTGGTAAAAGAAAAGTTAAGTAGATGTATTGATAAGATGAAAGACAAAAGAATAGAAGATTCCCAATATCCTAAACCTTTTCCGGATAATAAATTGTTTCTTAACCTGTTCTCGTTCTGAATGTAGCTAAAATATTGCTCTTTTGATCCCCTCCTCGACATAATTACATGTAAGTAGTTGTCTCATTAAAAAAAACTTTAGATTTGTCTTTAGATACATCGACAAGAGATCATCAGCTGTTCCATTTCATATTCAACAGACATTTGCAAATTTATAATTTTAAGAAATCAAAACAAGATGCAAGGGATACTCATATAATGATGTTATCTGAGAGTTCCATCATTTATTTCATTTTACAGATAACCTGAAAAGGATCCGACTATTTCGACCAGATTTAACCAGTGTAATACCGGTTGTTTCTGCTTATTTGCATGTTTGCATGATAACAAATTGAATGTAACATTTGTTTGAAATATGATATATTAATAGTTTTAAAAATACCTGACGTCCAGTACGACAATATCGAACAAAAAGGTTTTTTTAATATAAGTTGTTGGGACATTTACACTTAACAAAATTTTCCTAACATTTTCATTATTATTAGTTAGTAACGAGAATTCATTAACAAATAGTGGTTTCAGCTCATTAATGTTCGAGGTTTTGAGCCCTGAAATGTCACATTTTTTTAAAATACACTGTAGATAGAATAAAGCACAAAATAAATAATTTACACAACACAGTGATGTCTAATAAAACTTTCTGCACTTTTGTTATCATGTCAAGCAATCAGTATACATTTCATTGATGGGAAAATGTGGGCATGTAAGTTAAATTGTTTTCGATTGGGAAACCATGTATAAATAATAAATGTAATAGTATAGGCATGTTTCTCATTATTATTTTTAATTTATAAAAAAACCCATCCTAATAATAGTGAAACGAAATGCATTGTCGTATATGTTCTATATTTATCGCTATTTTGCAGTATTTTCCTTCGATCTTTTTGTGCGGCATTATCCCATCTAACTCTACTAGTGTGAGATGGGTCCATCTCACCTCGTTATCAAGACGTCGTTAAGTAAACACCGTGGCGTCACAGTGTTGCTAAACAGCGATAAACAGATTATTCACGTTTTATGAAACTCGATGCATTTTCTCGTCATCTTATTAGTATCTCAGGGCTGTCGCCCTTGGCCCTTGGATGAGATAGGAATAAAAATGCATCTTGTTTCAAAAAAAGGCAAATATATATATATATTATGTTCGCAATGTGCTACTTAAGCAATAGTTCACTAAAATGAGACTATAAATTGTTTGTCAGAATGTAAGTATATTACAGATACCTCATCTGCATATGCAATTTTGCTGAAAGAGAGTATATGCATTTATAAGATAAAAGCGTTTATAAGTAGAAAAGCTAAACTAGCCCAATCTGTCAATTAAACATGTCGATAGAGATATGATGTCTTTCACAGACAAATAGTTCATTTTGGAGATTTTCTACCTCTCGGTTTTACAGAGTACAACTGAGAGTAACTATTCATATTCTTATTTGCATCTGCTTCTTAAAATAACGGTTATAAAATATACTAACTTAACTCTATCACAAACAAATTTTTTGACACTTTGAACTCTTACTAGAATCTCATCCCTCATTACTTCGTACTTTTTAACTCACAGTTACACTTTGTGCCAATATCCAAGCGATTTGTCTCGTTGATTTATTGTTTGTTAATCTCTTTGCTGAATGTAGCTGAAATATTGCTGGACCTTAAGCATTTTATAATTAATCATTTTCTTTTATGACAGAACAATTACAATTAAGTCTTTATCTTATTTAAAAAAAACACTTGTGATTTGTAATTAGATCCATCGACATGAGTTAGGCTGTTCAGTTTTGTTTTGGTACAGTCACTGGCAAATTTATAATTTTAAGAAATCAAAACAAAATGCACTTGGCTTCATTCACATTTCACCAAACAACAGTTCTGGATACAGGCATATACAATTTGGATGTTGAGTGAAACACAATTATTTAATTAATAAAATAAAGAGCTTATTTTGCATTAAGATAACCTACACGTCATTTATTATAGGTTTGAAGAAAAATATTTTTAGTTCTATGGTGGGTGTAACCCGAGAGTTCTATCATTATTTTATTTCACAGATAATATAAAATAGACCTGCTAATTTTGATGAGATTAAACAGAATAATACTGGCTATTTCTGCTGATGACATTTTTGCATGATGTTATGGTTTCTATTTCCTTCAAAATGTCAAATGTAACATTTGATTAAAAATTATATGTTTTTCTAAAGTGCTTCACGTACCAAAAAACGGAAAAAATTATAGTGTTTTATAACATTTACACTGATTATAATTTGTCAATGATAATTGTTTTCATACTTTCTATTAATTTTTTAAACAAGAAGCCTATTTTCAATTTAAAAAATACTCTAGTTTCAGCATTTATGTAAGGGGTAGACCATCGAAATTACAAATTTTTCAAAAGGATTGTACAGAGAAGAGAAAAAAGCACAAAATAATTTACAAAATTTTGTTCAAAGAACTTTGCAGAATTTTGTTATAATTTCAAGCAATTGTTATGCATTTTACGGATGGCAAAATATGGTTATCTGATGTGATATTAGTGGTAAAGGTCTGAAATTATAATTTGCAATTTTATTCATATTAAGAGTTAATATTAAAACAAATAATATTAATTTTACCATTCACGTGATTTATTTTCTTAGATTTTCACACAATATGGAGAATGGTGTCTTGCATTGAGCTTTCTATTCATAGCATTTAAGAAGTTGCTGTTATTAAGTTTTTGCCGCCAACACTGGCATTTAATAGACGACTGACACAATATTACCGGCTAATTATTAGCTTTAAAATCGATTATTGATCTATGTAAGCAAAAGGAAAAACTTCTTAAAATGCAAATAATTTTAAAATATTGTTACGTTGTGTACAATTGCTTGCGCTGGTTATTTGATATCATGTATTTTATCCCGAAAAATTTCTCTCCAATTTGCTTTGTGTATATAGTCAAAATATGAACAAACCACAAACAGCCCTAAAACAAAAAACCAGTTATTGAATTGTTTACAAGAAATACACAGCGTTGAAAATATGTAAGCAGATACAGATAAAATTATATGAACATTGAAAAAATGCTAACAATGTACTGACAGTTTTTTGTTTCAAATCAGCTATCAAATAATATATCGGCATTGAAATTTGGGCGATAAAAGCTCTACAACATCTTATTCATTTGGATATGTAATATGGGATAGTTTGTTCTATTAACCTTAGTATAGTTGATTACATTTTACTTGCAACCACTGGGCAATCACTTCGGTGCACAGGAATATCATTGATTTTTTCATTGATATAGTCATTGTCTAAATTTACTGATCGATAAAAACTATTTTAATTCTATGGTTTTTCTGTATTCAAGGTTTAGAAAGCCTTAGTCGGATTTGGTATAACGTTTTGAAAGTTTGGCGATAGAAGCTTAACAACATCTTAAACGTTATGATCTTAAACATTTTATGGCATTGATGAGTCTTGATTGGACGAAACGCGCGTCTGTAAATATATTAACCTTATTATCTTTAATTACAATGACATGAATATCATTGATTCTTTCATTGGTGTAGTCGTTGTCTAAATTAAGTGCCCTAAAATATCGAAAATTATTTTAATTTTTAGCTTTTTCTATTTTTAAGGTGGAGAAAGCTTTCTTCGGTTTGGTATTACGTTATGGAATGTTGGCAATAAAAGCTTTAAAATATGTTAATCATTTGGATTTTAAATTTTTTGTGTTTGAGCGGTGCTGGTGAGTCTTGATCAGAGGGAACGCGCGTCTGGCGTAGTAAATTTCTGTTAACCTTTGTAAATTGTTTACATTGTATTATATTGTATTGTGTCGCCAGTCACAATAACATAATATATTGTGCATGATTTTAAGCATTACTTATCAAACCGTGATGTTGTACATTTCATTTCAAAATAACACAACCCAAGTGCGAATTTTTAAGGCCGTGGCTTACAGACACTTCGAGTATACAATACATCAGCTGAAAATCCCGCTTAATATCGATATGGTAGTTTAGGAGAATTCTTAAAGTTTTATAAAGAAATAGCGGATTATGTCTTTGAGCCTCCTTAAGCTATTTTAACAATGTGTGTTATACCATATTTGTATTGAATTGTTTGTTTGTTTGTTTGAATGGTGTTTTAACGCCACTTTCAGCAATTTTTCAGCTATATCATGGCGTTTTTATTGGGGGAGGAAGCCGGAGTACCCGGAGAGAACCCCCGACCTGCGGTAGGAAAACTGTCAATCGTTGTCAATTAAGATTGGAGTCGAGTACACCCTGCCTGCAGTGAGAATCGAACCCGCAATCTCAGTGTTGACAGACCACGTGATCAATAGTAGGCGAACTACCTTGACCACTCGGCCACCGAGGCCCCTGTATTGAATTGAGCTATACGATTTATTGCTTCTGAAATTGTAACGTTTATGTATTTATGTATTGATTTATAAACAAAGCTATTCTAGTAATTTGTACAAATTACAGTAAAAATAATTTCGACATTTCTCAAATATTTTAAATATTATAATTTTAAATAAGTAATATTGCTTACAACAATGATTTAAATACTGAAACCAAGCTTCAAAAGTCGGCATATTCAGTTAAATGCAACCGATTGTTTTAGAGAAAGAGACTTTTTTAACGCAAGTTGAACTTAAGTCTAGCAATATTTAGCTACATCAAAAGTTTACTGCAAAGCAAGTTGAAATAAGAAAATAAAACGTACTTTAGAAACAACCTTATTATATTAAAAAGCTTTTTGAATATGAAATTCACCATTTCAGAAAAATGTTTCTTATTCGGGCTTTAGCAGTTTTACAATATTTTGAAGTCCGTCTTTCTCAGGCCTCAGCAACAAAAACATCAATAAATATTTTCAACTAGAGGCTAGAATGACTACAAGCGTTTTAGCACACATGGTTTTTTATAAGGTTTGGGTTACTCTTTTTCTGTTTTTTTTTGTGTTCTTGGTTTTTGTGTTGCGTTTGTCTTTATCCGGATTTCTGACTGTTCTTTGACTTTTGGCTCTTGTTGTTAGGTCGGTTTTCTTTGCTATTTGTTAAGTTATATATTTTTGTTTTGTACAGAAATCATCTCCTTTTAAAAGTTGAAAAGGAGGAGGAGCATTTAAGGCCCAAATTGGCCCAAAATTTTAAATCGAAAATAATCAGTTTAAACTTTGCTGTAAAATAGAAAACTATCTAGATAATAGTATCTTTTACTATATATGTATACTTTATCCCTATGAAAAAACTGTATGAGGTCATGAAATGGGGTCGAAATCCGTGTTTTAACCAAAATAGTTAAATGTTAACAAAACATGAAGCCATTTTGAAACAATTAAGTACCCCCCACATGCTTTGATTAAAGCCATAATTGAACAATATTTTTCCTCATCATAAAGAATATATATGTTAAATATGTTTTTTTATCTAAGGATGTGGGGATACGTATTTCTTAAATGTAGTTATAAAAATTACTACATTCTAAACATTTTTCTACCAAAATGTTGCTATCAGTTTATTGTAACGTCATTAATTGAGGTTAATTTGTGAAAGATTTTAAAAATGATTACAGAATATTATAATGACCTTTCTATATTTTTTTGCAAAGTCAGAAAATTACAATCAGTTTTAATTTTTTCACAGACACAGCTGTTGTTTATTAAGCTACTCAAACAGGAGTTCGTTGTGTAAGTGGATGTCACATAGTAGGTCTTAATTAAAACGAAATAGTTGAATTTTTGAATTTTGAAAATGGACACGTTTTAGCATAATACCTTTCTATTTGTAAACCAAATTCAAACTGAATTTTTACAGAAAATACAAACATTTTATATTTCAATTTCTGTTAATAATCATAATATTACACGGGTGTACTGGATGCTAAAGCGATGGCACCTTAGACACGAAAAAAAAAAAGAGTCAGTCTCTGCGGCCTCACATGTAATGTGGACTTCTGTTGGTTAATTTGGATGTACACGTAATAGACTAAAGTCATGAAATAAGAAGAATTCATTTTGTGATGTTTTTGGGGTCTGTCACCCTGTTGTGCCATTTGATAGTTTTATTATGAATAACACGAATGAAAGTTAAATTATTCGTTGATTCGTTAATAAAAACAAAACTCAATTTCAATATGAATAAAGTTTATACTTTAATCAGTTTAGAAAACACTGCCGGGCCTTCAAGGCCTGCTATACGAGTAGTATTAAGATTATCGGAATATGGCATTCCTTTAATCATCGTCATGTCTATTTCAACTCCTTCTGGGTACTGGATCGTCATGTTAGAGTTTTTGACGTAGTATCCATCATCTGTCAAGAGTAATGATGACAGGTCCATTGATATCTAAAAAAACAAGAATACTGATGTCCCAACGTAATTCCAAGTAAAAAGTAATTGTGATTTCAAATTATGAGTCACTTATATAGAAATAGTTGAGGCTTACTCTTATCTTATAAATATTTATTTATAACTGTAAATTTACTATTGTTTAGTAATTACGGAAGCTCCAGCAATAGATGTGAAGAAAATATTATTAGACTCTGATAGAACTATAATTTTGTTCCCGTTTGAAATGTGGGGCATTGAAAACTTGAATAGAAAAAGTAGTGCGATTTTTAAAAAGATTACAGAACGATAGAGTACCGCAAGTTTTCGTGTATTTGCTGCGACAGAAAAATGGTATACTTATATTAGATTGTCATAGTTATTGATAAAATCAAAAGTTGTTTACTAAACAGTACCGTGAAATGTGAACTGCAATGGATTCATTATATGAGATCTATTTTATGGTATTTTGGTATAATTTAATATCAAGATGCTTGAATTAAGGATTTCATAACAGTGTGTTTTAGAAACAGAAAAATTAACCACCAGTTTCATCAAACTGTATCTGATTATGATATCAATATTAATTTAAGAGAACAAAAAAAATCGATTGTCGTGGTTTAATTTTTTTGGTTAAATATCTTTCAAAACCAATTCATTAATATTTGTCACTCTTACAATATGTTTACGTTTCAATTTCAAATTGCTTCCATTTTCATGAATTAAGTAAATAAAAGCTATGTTTGCATATCCAAATATAATATAATATAATTTTTTAAAAGGTCAAGTCTTATTTAACAACCCAAGTCATTACGGTATATTTTGGGTCATATGTAGTATTCATAAGCAGATAAAATTTGAATAGTACATTAACGCCAACACGTAATGCATGTATTAAATAAAATACATAAGGAACACATTTCCTTTGTCACGAAATAAGCGATAAGTTCTGAATTGATCATATTAATTCTGAAGTTTAAATATGATCATATTATATTAATTTTATGGATTTCTATGTTGACAAGGATTGCAAGTTTTCCAAACGAAGGGCAGGGATTTTCCCTGGGTATGCTTGCTTCCTTCTCCAATAAAAACAGAACGTCATTGTATAGTTGAAACATTGTTGAAAAGTGGCGTTGAGCACCATTCAAACAATCAATTGAATCCCTAAGGTAAGTAGCTATGTAGCAGAAAAATAATTTGATTGACAGAAAGACAAATCAGACATACATACCTTAATTAATAATTGAGTATTGGAGAGAAAGTTGTATAGGTTGGTTAGAGAGCTTATTTCATTTATGGTAGCATTCTGTTCCTGGAAGAAGTTCTCTCCACATGCTTTTAATTATTAATAAATAAATGTTATTGACATTTTTGTGTATGTTTTCATATTTCCTCAATGAAAAAAGTCTTCTTTATGTTCATTGTTTTATTGCAAAGAAAGAATAGCGGATACAATTTGTTCGTCGCAATTCATAGTTATTAATTTCGTGTGAAGAAAAATACATTAGAAATAGAATAACGTTGGAAGAAGATACTTCTGTAAGAAAGAAGTTTGAGCATCCAATAAGAATATCCATTAATTAAATAAAGTTAATAGATATATTTAACGTGACAAACCTACGTATAGCATCAAGAATTTTATATTTATTATTAAAATTAATACTTAAGTCATTTATATTGTTTTTACCTTTGGCTACTATTTCGGTTCCAGATTTTTCCAGAATGTCACACATTCTACAGGCACAGGATGAATCACGTTTTCTTCCTCGCCAACCTCCGCCTCCACCCCATCCGCCTCCTACAATATGAAAAGATTTGTTTTACTTTTATTTTTATTATTATCATAATTCAAACCTAAACGGATAGATTGAACTAGAACTGGACAATGTAACTACACAAAAAACAAAATAATCTTGATTTGTGTGGTTTTTATTTTGGGTTTTCCGTCTTGTTTGATAGAAAGATAAAATGTTTTTCTTTTTAACTTTTGATTTTGTTAATGGTATTTAATTGAATGTATGTGTATGGATTTGCATCGTACTCTAGCTTGTTATTTGAAAGTAACAGAAGCACGTCAGATGCGATTTTTCTAGTTTACATAGTATTTATTGCCATTTGAATTCAATTGTTGAATGTTTATAGTCGAACTGCAGTTTATTGTTTAAAAGACCGATTATAATCGCAATCTAGTTTCAATAACAGTCTAAAAACGTTTTACAACACCGTTTGAATTGATATAACGTTCAAGAGTGATGAGTTTAGATTAAAAATATAATAATTATAGTTTTAAATATATCTAAGGGCATTATAGAAAAAATGTAAATACAGCTATGCTGAGCTGCGAGGTTGCAAAGTAGGAGCTAAACAAAAGCCTGCAGAAGAAGCATTAAGTCTATTTTGACGTTTTGGTAAACCTTATCTTTGAGTTATTTAATAGATTTGTAATTATGTTGGAAAACTTAATTTTTGCTATAACAACATACAATGGGTATAATTATTTATTGAATTTTTGAACAAAAAACCGCCTTACAGAAATCGGATAGAAAATTACTATCAAAATTGTTTCTGTAAAAATAATGTAACGTCACTGAGAAATATAAATATTTATTTCCACCAGAAAGTTTCATTTATAATTTGTAAGTCTTTTTCCGTCATTGTCGCACAATAAAGCACAAATGAAAAATATCACTTACCAAAACGGGGAGAACTGTAACTAGGGTATCGAATACTTGGAATGCTGTATCGAGGGACGCTGACTATTGGAATGTTGTATCGAGGGACGCTGACTATTGGAATGTTGTATCGAGGGACGCTGATCCTTGGAATGCTGTATCGAGGGACGCTGACGATTGGAATGTTGTATCGAGGGACGCTGACGATTGGAATGCTGTATCGAGGAACGCTGATGCTTGGAATGTTATATCGAGGGAGTCTAATGCTTGGAATGCTTAATCTTGGTAATCCCAAACGAGGGGTCCTGACGTCTGGTAGTATTAATCTGGGAAACCCGAAACGCGGTAACCCCAATCGAGGAAGCCCTAAGCGAGGGGTGCTAAATCTTGGTAATCCCAAGCGGGGAGTTCTTATAATTGGTAACCTAAACCTCGGTTGTATAAATATTTTGTCTTTAAAATCTTTTAATCGTTGACCGACATTACTTAAGCCATCCCCAAGTCCTTTGAAAACTTTTCCAATCTTTTTATTTGTATTTTCCAGCACCTTCAATGACCCTTTCAGTAGTTGTTTACCGCTTGTTCCTAATTGTTTAAGAATTGTTTTTATGCCAGTTTTAGCCTTATCTTTTATAGCTTTTAGCAGTTCCTTTGCTTGTGTTTTTATATTACTCCCTGTTTTTTTCAGTGTTCCAGCTGCTTCTGCAATTTTCTTCACGAAGTCGTTATTGGTCCCACCAAATCTGTCAAGATTTTCACTTGCTGAACCTAGTATGGCTTCCAAAGCTGCCGAACCAAGGGCATTTGCTGAATTAGTAATGTCTTGTGCATCTTGAGCACCTTGTTGTTCCATTCGGTCCTCTTCCCTAAAAAGCATTAGTTGCATTGTGAAATTTACATATAATAGTGTCAAATTCTTAAGACGAATATTTTCATTTCAAAGTTCATTCATTACATAGAAGCTATATAAAATATCATAAAAATACCAAGGGTGTAAAATTTACTACGCCAGAGGACGCGCGCTTTGTCTTTATCAGACTCATCAGTGGCGCTAGACATTAAAAATATAATCTGAATGATTAAGATGTTGAAGAGATATTATCAAAAAAATTCTAAAACGTAATACTTAATTTGGCTAAGGCCATTTTTACTTTTCGAAAAGGAAAACCTTAGAAAGAAAATCATTTTCAAAATTACTTGGGAGTAAATTTAGACTATATCACAAAACCTATCAATAATATTCTATTCGGCACCAAAGTGTGACTACTGGACTATTGGACAGCAGTGGCATTATCGACCCAATGGTTGCAAATAAAATGCCATAAAGAATGCTAAGGTTATAAATTTACTGTACGATACAAGCGTTTCATTAAATCAAGACTAATTAGGGGTTCTTAAACCGAAAAATATTTTCAATCCATAAAAATAGTTCCGTCTTGTTCCGGTAATTATTATACGTACAGATATAAGAAGAAACAGGATGATTGCGGTGATGAAATGAATCGAAAAGACAACATTGACTTCTGTACGTTTTGTAAGAATGAGTATTGGTCGGTAACTTTTTCTTTTAAAAAATATAGTTCTTTTTAAGCTTGATTGTTGTAGCAATTTTGCGTTTAAAAGGAGGCCATGTATTTCCTTGCATATATGTCGATACCATTTTAGTACCATTGCTACATGTAAAATTTTTAAAAGATTTCACAACTTACGGAGTTACTTGAACACGACAAGCTTCTCGGCAATTTTTGCAATCAGCGACGATGGCATATTGCTTCTGTTGGCATTCAACCGTCCTATTATTCTCTATTTCATTTAGCACAGTTATTCTTTCCACGACGAGTGATGCTATCGTTCCTGATAGAGCATTGTTAATTTCTGTGTAAATATAAGTTCAATTACTTTTATTCACATATTGTTTAGCTACCATCTCCTTGTATTTCTAATGTTTGTAGAGTACATAACCGCGAAATTGACTACTCAATAAAATACAGTTTATTTCTAAGCCGGTGCCTTACGAGTAAATTGAAACTTTAAACTTGAAACTTTTTAGAAAAAAGGTCACTATATGTTTTAATGCTAAAAGATTGTAAATTGTAAATAAACAAGAAAAGACTGCTTAGATTATCTCTTGTTAAAAAAAAACTATTCTCTTGTGCCAGTATTACTCAATTGCGAGTTTTGTTTGCTTTTAAAATTAGTGTTTATATTAATATTTTATTAGAATTTGTAGCTCTTCGTCTCAAATTGCCCAGATATCACAGTCAAGAAAACAAAACGTCTAAGCATAAAAAAATGTTTTATTGTCAGTAGCTAAATTAAGGAACTTCAGCATAATAATTAAAAGTACACAATGTACAATTTAAAATACGTTACAGCCAAAAAAATTAATGCTTCCTAATGCTTAACATTACAAGCCAACTACAGCCTCTCGTTTGTTAAAGTAGAGTAAAAAAACCTACGAGAGGTTTGAAATATCGCTTTCATACAAAACAATTGAAACTTCGGTGAGTCGTAAAGCTCATTTTATATTATCGAAAGGACAATCTTGAAATACACAAAAGATTCAAAACTCTTAAAAAAAAAATTCAACATTATCTATCTGAAACTAAGGTTGAATTACCTGCAAGATCTTCGTCACTTACATACTGTATTTCAGCCGTTACATGATGGTACGCACACAGGAACAGTGCTAACATAAGCCATGTATATTTCATAATAGCCACTATGAATTCCTGGAAATTTTAATTTTTATAAGATAGATACATTTTTCAATCGTTATTCTATATGTTTGTTATATTTATCTGCCATCGACGAAGCTTATTCTCAGTTTTATGAAAGGGGGAATAATCATAAATGATTGAATAGAAAAACATCTTTACAATTATAAACAAAACCAATTTATGTACATAATAATTTTATTTAATATGAGATTCGTTTTGCGAACATTTGATGTACATAATTTTTTTCGTGCTCGGATGCATTGAATGATCTATATATAAACATCAGTTTAGTTATCAAAATAAAGGTCTTTTATTTTATGGTCATAATTCAAATGTTTTAGGTATTTCTACTCTAATGTTATCTTGCACCTTTAGCATAAAATACCAACACACGGTAAAAAGTAAAAAAAAACAATACACATGTATGAAGTTACGTAATAAATGAAAAACAATACACAATACATGGCTAACTTAAAAGGGACAACTTCCGTGCTATAAGTATAAGCAGTTTTGCCTCACCGATATGCAAGAAAAACCCTTTATACCAACAGTGCAAAAAAAAGAAAGGGATTAAATACATACTTGTAAAATGATTTATGAAGCAGACAATGGTTATAAGAAACAAATTAATGAAGTCAGTCGAAATTTAAAATATTATATTTTTTCCAATATTTTACTAACTAAAATATTTCAAAAATTGTTTAAAACCATAAAACGCATAAATTATTTGGACCGTGGTTCTTTTGTGAACCGAATCTATCCTTTAGTGTTGAAACATTGTATCATTTCTTATCCAACACAAATTGCTGTATTTAAAAAAATCAAATTTAAGATACAAATGTATAACGTGGCAATTCATGCTTTTTTTAACGTAAAGGTAGATACTTGCTAAGTATTTTTCAAACCAGAAGTGACATTTCTGGGATACCGTATGTTTTTCTAAATCCGTAAATAATTGGTATATACGTTTTGAATGAAAAGAAGGCACCGAAGCTGATACATTATTTTGACTCTGAGACTTTTTTCTAGCACAAATGTCAATATATGGAGAGGACCTCAGGTATTCAAGCGTATTAATTTTTTGTTTCAGAACTGGTATGATTCTTAACTTTAACAAAAATACTTTGACTTGTTTAACACCATAAATTTTTTACAATGCTAACATGTTTATTTTTTAAGGGATTAAGATGTAATTTAGGATAAGTATTGTGAATCATTAAGAGTATTATGACCTTTAGTTTATTTTTACAACCTATTGAAAAAAATACTGCTGTGTGTTTAAAGGCGTCCATTTAATTTCGCTTTTTTACAAAATCGTTACAATTAGTATGCTAAAGGTCATTTCATGCTTCAATTCGACAGATTTGCGAGTTCCACATTGTATCCGACGATCAAGATAAGTATTCTATATATAGATCTTTTGTAAACGTTTTTAGAGAACCGTGAAAAATACTATACGCACTATGTACGTTCTGGGTCACTAAGATTCTTTTTGTATTTTAGTAAATTTTATTAAGTACACACCTTACAGACCTTATCATAGCTATTAATATGCTACTAAAGTAATGGAAGCGGGGGTTTAGCATGCTGTTCAACCTGGAAATCCCACCATTTCTTTTAAATACGGGTACTAAGTCAGGAACATTCCTGTAGTTGCTACATTTTTAGGTTCATGCTGTTGTAGGATTTTGATTTGTGAATTGTCTATTTGACAGTTTCCTTGGTGTTCGGTATTTTGCTATTTTCCTTTTACATTTATCAAAAATTTGCAGATTTAGGAAAAGTTTAAACGTCTTTTGAACCCAAATCAAAACATAATATGACATTTGGCATAGAAAAAGTTCATATTTTTATAGAGGAGATTTGTACTAATTTTGAAGCAAAAATCATAGGCCTGTATAATACTTTAAAATGTACTTATGTTTATATAAAATAGGACAGAAAGCGAGAGAAGTGATCGGAAACTCATCCACCACATTATTGTTACAAATACTCTAAATAGATCATTTAATTTCTGACGGTACCATAAAATTACCTTATAGACAACCCTAACCTAATTAATTCGAATTAGTTCTTTAAAACGACAAATAGCAGCGGACAACCGAACAGCAAGTGACGAATGTCCAGGGACAAACATATACCACGCAAAACAAAGAACAAAAAATACAAAAACGAAAAGTGAATAATCCGAGCACAATCAGTTACACGAAGCAGCAATACGTTGTCGTGTAAATGTGTAGGCGAAGGAATTATCTTACATATATAAATTAAGTCCATTATAAGGTTGTTGCTCGAATATTAATACTTAAAAAAAGTAAGCCTTTGGCATTCTTGCTGGTAGTTACAAATAATAATAAAAGACAGGCATATAAAATAAACTTGCAAACACGCAACAATTTAAGCTAAGACAAAAGAATGTAAAGAAAGTTAAATTTACTTTACCGTTTAAGTTAACAAATTGTATGAGCAATTTAGCGTTGAAATGGTATGTTCAAACATACTCTTGTTTTTTATATAGGTACGATTTAGGTCAGTTCAAAGAACTTTATATATTTTTTCCTAGAATTTGTATTCTGACTTATGTTTTGTACCTATGTCACGCTATTTTAAACGCACATGATGTTTGTACTTGTATAGTGTAAAATTATTAAATTTTATAATGTGTTATTATTGTTTGACCAGCAATCATGCTTAAAACTTTCTTTCAAAACTAAGTCTTTCACTTGCTCCGTTTTTTGGTATTTTGGCGATGCCGCAACATTAAGAAAATTGGGAGAAAGTTATTGATTTAATTTTTAACTTGGTTGTAAAAAAAGTTATTGATGTATGTGTCTAGTGATGTTCAAATTGTTAATGTTTCATCTGTAACCGGATTTCATCTTTTGTATGCTTTAAAATTTTGACGTCAACTGTGCAAATATTTATAGGCAGTCTTTTTTTACATTTTGCTGAAATGAATTTGCATTAATAGAATGATGATACGTCCTAACTGCTATTTAAACAGGTGCTACTGAAGACTTGCTTGGTCTTTGCATTTAATTGATGACAAGTAGAATCTTTTGTCTCTTTGAATGGTTCGAACATTCAAAATTGTTAATGCACTCTAGACTCAAGTCTGCTACTCTGTTATCCCTTATAATTTGTGATATAAGCTCTCCTATCAAGATGCCGCATGTTCATTATTCGCACGAGCTTTGGTACCCATTTCAAGAACTGATGTACCTAAATTATTGTTATAGCAGGCCTTAACTAATATAAAGTTTGCAACTAATACAAGTAGACACAGTAGACAATTTATCTTGGAAATAGGAAAGTTTATTTACGAAGTATGATGTGTTCTTTTTGTCGACAGTCATGTAGACATGTAGATGCTTGATAGCTAAAACACCTATGATATTACGAAGAGGAGTGTTTTTTCAGGTTCTACATTGAACGCAAGATGTGCTGAGCCAACACTGTATAAAAATCAATAATTTTAAAATAGGGTTAGTTTTAAGTTATAATAAATAATAAAGTTGTTATCATAATGCCTTATATATATATATATATATATATATATATATATATATATAATATATTTGCAGACGTATATATATCTATATATATATATATATATAATTATGTTTATATATACTCTAGAATTGAATGTGACTATTTAAATTCGTCAATGTAGATCGAAATATGTTTTTAATTATGAAAATAAACAACGAGCAATAAAGTGTGAATGCCCAAGACTGCTAAAATATATTTTATACACGATTGCACAACGTAACAAAAACATTTTTTCCAAGCAATAAAGATAGCACACCTTAACAATAAGATAAACTTAATTGTAAAGCGATCTTTTGTGAATGAAACAGGAATTAGTATGTTCAAATTTCATTGTAAAATCAGTAGGAGGTTAATAAAATGTTAAAAAGGAAAATGTTGCAGCAGACCATTTCCTGTTGAAACGTAATTAAAAGATAAATGTCTAAAATAGCTGTATAAAAATGCGCATATGTGATGTGGCAGACCAAACTTTACTACTATAAAACCTATAAAAAATACATGTACTTGGAAAAGGTTTCAGATTTCCAAAATATTATTGATAAATGTAAAATGATATGAACATTATTCGACGCAAGTTGTATCTTTATTTTTGCCTTATTGTTCGGGATATTGATTGCAATATTTTTGTAATACTGAAAATATATAAACACCAGTTGTTGTATTAAACTTAAAAAAAACGAAATATGTTATAAATATAAAAAAGGAAATTGTTTGTGTTTAGTATCTATGTAGAATCAGTACGTTAATTATAACAAACAAATCTGAGATTGATGTATATAAATCTCAGATAACCATAAAATATTATCCTATACTGTTTTGAAAATAGTTATTGTTCACATGCATCGAAATAACGTTCATGCGATAAAAATCAATTTTCCTTCTTTGTTGTGTAAACAGGTCGTCAATTAGGAAAAGATCAAGTATAAGTTTTGCATAAGTTTTAAAATACAAAAATAATCGTAGATACCGAGAAGTATCATTTACTTAATAAGTTGAGGAAAAAACAAGGCCATGGTTAAACAAACACCAGGCGACACACATGTTGTCTGTATTGAACAAAAATGTTATGAAAGACGCCATATACGTGTAGACAAATACGCGATATCAGTCTCTCGCACAAATACGATGTTGGTTGTTTGTGTTGTATCTTTCTTTGCCGGACTTGCTTTGCTCTCTATTGTCGCTGTCTTTTGTGTGTGTGTTTGTGTGTTTCCCTATGTTTTCTGTTCGTGTTTTGACATTTGATTGCACTGATGTATTTTTTATTTTTTTAAGAGTCGAATTTCACTATGTGACCTGAACGAAAACAATGCAAAACTATACTACAATCTCAATAAACATAAAAGGCCCTAAGGTTTAAATCTGAGTTAAAAGGGGATATAAAGGCGTTTGTATTTGATTTAAAACATTAAATAATTGAAATATTAAATAACTTTTTATCTATACTAACTAAATATCTATTTTATTTTAGTTTGCAAAATTTGTACATTTTAACATTCTAAATAAAAAAAAAATGGATAACGTCACGTCATTATTCAAAACCAAAACACTATTAGCTGATGTCCGTTGTTTCTTTTTTATTTGGTTGTGGTTTAACACAATTTTTACCAATAACTTCAGCTATATTATAGTGTTACTTATTATTGCAGAGGAAACCGGAGTATCGGGTAAAACTTGACATTAAGCAAAAACAAATAACATTCCTTGCAGTAATGATCGACAAGCAACCTCATTTTATTGGTCAGTGATTATAAGTAGATGACTATCTAGGAGTTCATTGTCACTAACCTTTTATGAAATTTTTCCTAGTTTGAGAAGTATCTATAATTTTTGACTAAGTACTAAAACTATGTAAGATGCAATTAAAACTGATGATGCAAAAGTTATTTTTTAAAGTGTATATGTTTATTACAAACTGCATATTTTTGATGCGAATAAAAAATTATTTGAACTTGATTGTTTTATCTTTTATGATGGATGCTATTATCGAATCGAGTTTCAGAAAACATTTATTGAATGTGTAAGTTTGTAATTACATCAACAGGAATTTAGATGTTTAATTCATTGGAAAAAAACATGCAAATTCCTCATTTTACAATAACAAAATATAAATAAATAAATAAATAAATAAATAAATAAATAAATAAATGAATGAATGAATGAATGAATGAATGAATGAATGAATGAATGAATGAATGAACGAATGAATCACTGTATTATGTGTATTATATGTATGGCCTTGTGGTGAATGCTACTGTATATCACTGCAGTACGTGTATTATATGTATGGCCTGGTGGTGGGTGTTACTGTATATCACTGTATTACGTGTATTATAGGTATGACCTGGTGGTGGATGTTACTGTATATCACTGTATTATGTGTATTATAGGTATGGCCTTGTAGTGGATGCTACTGTATATCACTGTAGTACGTGTATTATAGGTATGGTCTGGTGGTGGATGTTACTGTATATCACTGTATTACGTGTATTATAGGTATGGTCTGGTGGTGGCTGTTACTGTATATCAATTTATTATGTGTATTATAGGTATGGCCTGGTTGTGGATGTTACTATATATCACTGTATTATGTGTATTATAGGTATGGCCTGGTGGTGGCTGTTACTGTATATCACTGTATTACGTGTATAATAGGTATGGCCTGGTGGTGGATGTTACTGTATATCACTGTATTATGTGTATTATAGGTATTGCCTGGTGGTGGATGTTACTGTATATTATCAATTGATAATTTTGCTGTATTTTTATTTGTCCGAAGTCTACCACGTGATATTTTGTACTTTGGCTGATTGACTGATTTATTGCGGATTGACTTTTGCGGATTGCACGGTTACTAAAAATGGAACATACAATTCCAAAAATTGTATGACGTTTCGCAATCAGCCAATCATATTTTACATCCGATTATCAATCATGTGCTGAAACAAAACAACAAACATTGGACAGTGTTGAGAACAAAAGGTGTGCACCCTTAAATAAGAAAGAGATTTTTGTTTTTATTAATTTTTTTATTGATATTTTTATTTTTTTGTGTGACAAATTAAAATACAGCAAAATTATCAATTAATAATATTAAAAATACAGCCTTTCTCTTAATCAATACAAGTTATATATATCGACCTCGAGTTGTATATCTACCTCGGACTACGTCCTCGGTCTATATACATATCTCGGTCGATATAAACTTGTATTGAATACGAGAAAGCCTGTATTTGTATAATATCACTGTATTACGTGTATTATAGGTATGGCCTGGTGGTGGATGTTACTGTATATCACTGTATAACGTGTATTATAGGTATGGTCTGGTGGTGGATGTTACTGTATATCACTGTATTATGTGCATTATAGGTATGGCCTGGTGGTGGATGCTACTGTATATCACTGTATTACGTGTATTATAGGTATGGCCTGGTGGTGGATGTTACTGTATATCACTGTATTATGTGTATTATAAGTATGGCCTGGTGGTGGATGTTACTGTATATCACTGTATTACGTGTATTATAGGTATGGCCTGGTGGTGGATGTTACTGTATATCACTGTATTATATGTTTTATAGGTATAGCCTGGTGGTGGATGTTACTGTATATCACTGTATTATATGTATTATAGGTATAGCCTGGTGGTGGATGTTACTGTATATCACTGTATTATGTGTATTATAAGTATGGCATGGTGGTGGATGTTACTGTATATCACTGTATTATGTGTATTATAAGTATGGCATGGTGGTGGATGTTACTGTATATCACTGTATTAAGTGTATTATAGGTATGGCCTGGTGGTGGATGTTACTGTATATCACTGTATTATGTGTATTATAAGTATGGCATGGTGGTGGATGTTACTGTATATCACTGTATTAAGTGTATTATAGGTATGGCCTGGTGGTGGATGTTACTGTATATCACTGTATTATGTGTATTATAGGTATGGCCTGGTGGTGGATGTTACTGTATATCACTGTATTAAGTGTATTATAGGTATGGCCTGGTGGTGGATGTTACTGTATATCACTGTATTATGTGTATTATAGGTATGGCCTGGTGGTGGATGTTACTGTATATCACTGTATTATGTGTATTATAGGTATGGCCTGGTGGTGGATGTTACTGTATATCACTGTATTATGTGTATTATAGGTATGGTCTGGTGGTGGATGTTACTGTATATCACTGTATTATGTGTAGTATAGGTATGGCCTGGTGGTGGATGTTACTGTATATCACTGTATTATGTGTATTATAAGTATGGCCTAGTGGTGGACGTTACTGTGTATCACTGTACTACGTGTATTTTAGGTATGGCTTTTTGGTGGATGTTACTGTGTATCACTGTATTCTAACTCTAAAAGTCTGTTTGTATTAACGACACAATAAATGCAACAGTTTAACATTAAAATCTGATAATAATTAATTAATTAATTAATTAATTAATTTATTTATTTATTTATTTATTTATTTATTTATTTATTTATTTATTTATTTATTTATTTATTTATTTATTTATTTATTTATTTATTTATTTATTTATTTATTTATTTATTTGCGTTACTATTACAAAAAAAAACTGAACTTGTATCGGTGACATTCCAAATTGCCGAATATGTTACACATTGACACACTTCCAGAAACGATCATGTACTTCTGTCGTGGTTCTGTCGTTATAATCCGATACATCAATAATAATAATGTTAACATGATAGATGAAAATAAACCACATAAACAAGAATTCGGCAAACTGGGTTCGGCAATATGGGTTCGGCAATTAGGGACTCTCGGTAAAAACTAAAAATAAAAAAATGTCGGCAAACTGGGGTTCGGCTATAAGGACTCGGCAACTTGGTGATCGGCAATTTGGGGTTCGGCAATCTGGCATGAATTCCAGATGTAAGTTCATGTGACGATTCTTGTGATGTTTATGAATAATTGATAAACAATGTGCGCATTATTTCTTTTTCACTTTTAACAGCTAGTATAAAATATTTTACTACGGTGTCATCCTTGTTTGCCCACTTTTAATTAGGGGTATATATAAACATAAGGTGTTTTGATGTTTTAGCAATTATAATTCATTTCTGGAAAATAGTCTAATTTTTCGGTGTCATCCTGGTTTGCCCACTTTTAATTAGGGGTATATATAAGCATAAGCTGTTTTGTTGTTTTACCAATTATAGTTCATTTCTGGAAAATAGTCTAATTTTTCACCTGTATTTTATACCATTAAAATGATGGCATATATAATAGAATTCATTGGTATTTTATATAACAAAAAACAGTTTTTTATACTTTAAGAAAGAACAGATTTAATTTTAAAAGATAATAATTGATAACAATTTATAATATTTTTTTCTAGTTGCCTAAGCCCTTATTAATGATCAGTAGTACACAAGCTTAACTGTTACTTAATACACGTACTACGGACACATGCATTAATATCCACCACCAGGATAACGCAATACACGTACTGCAGTGTCAAGTATTATCATTATTATAATAGACACATTTATTTCCCTATTCTTAGGCGCCGCGAGGAAGAATGAAAAGTTCAATTTTAAATATATATAACCAAAAGTTCACATACTAAGAATAATATAAATAACTGGACACGTATCTTGAGTTGGGGACAAGATGCAGGAATAGTTTGTGTGGAGATAAAGCAAAAACGACAAGAAACAACTTCTTTGTAATTAAATTTTATGAAAGAACGATACACTCGTTTAAAATATATATAATTTTCCATCAGCAATATGGAAAATATGAACATGGATTTCCTAAAATATGGAATATGTCGAGTTGAACAAATTATAAGTCAATTATGCCTAAGTCATATGTGGAAACTATACTGAAGATGATTCATATGGTTAAAATAAACCAATTATTTGTTTACATTACACCGGTAAATTTTTGATAGTAATCAGAAGAAAATACACGGTCCATCTGATTGGATGTTGGGGTTCTGAAAATAGCAAAATTTAAAAATAGAAACATAACTGATTGAAAATCTTCTATATTTGGGGGAAATTTAATATGAGCCAGGAAAATAGAGCTCTTTTTTTTAAAAAAACGAGGGAGGTTAGACAGTTTGTTAGTTTCATTCAGTGCTGATTTTCATATGCAACTATTAGTCATAATTAGGTTCGATAACTCTGTTTATCAATGTACGACTTTTGTGTATCATCTGGGACTAGTATAACTATTTATAGGTTCCTGGTATCATTAACACCAAAATTTTATAATATATCAAATTGCTGTTATTATTAATAAAATTATTGTATGTTTTTTTAAACATATTATTAATATTTGACCATTTTTTCATTTTTTATATATACTTTTATTTTTTACCTTTATCATTTATATAGTTCCTCGTTTATTCTTGTTTCCCCGTGGCATCATTATTTTTTATACTAAAAAAATACTACTAAAGTTCATAATCTAATAAAATTATTAATGAATTATGGTTACCTAATAAACATTTATGACATGCGTGTTATTTAGAACACCTTTAATGTATTGAAATTTAACCCATGCTGTGTCTTCCTTATAAAGCTTGTACTGCCATAAACTTGTATTCTCTGTACAGGATGTTTATTGAACAGCTTTTTCCTTAAAACTTGAATTTTGACTACCTTTATGACTGAGAAAAATGTGCCCAAAATGGGGATATTTTTGTAATTATCATTTACATAAATACTTTATAAATGTTTATCACAAAGTTCATTACCACATTTTCAATTCAGGACAATGCAATTGCAGTTAGTTTTTTCTATTAGTCAAATACTCTTAAAGTATTTTTGTTTAATTATTAAAATATTTACATCTAAATTAAACATGTTTCAAATTTCTGAGATATAATTAAACCATAAATATGCCACACAACCATGTCCCTTGTCTGAACCACGTGGTCTGAACTCCGCCATGTTAAAAATGTAAAATGAGCTAATTTCAAATGAAATGGGAAGTATGAAGATCCGAAATTAAAGTGTTAAAAATGTGAAAATTAAATACATCAATATGTCTACTTTTTGTATATATGTGCAAAACTATGTTTATACGAACTGTATTTATGCAATTTACTTCAGAAGTGGAGCATATTTGACAATTTCCCATTGGGTCCGTCTAAATGGTTTAGTGCCAATTTGCCGAATCCCAGATTTTCGATTCCCAGATTGCCGCGTCCAATTAGCCGATTCCCAGTTTGCCAATTCATTGATATTTTACCATTAAAGAAAATATTTTGCTTAAGTTCAATAACTTGAATGCAATTCTTTTTGAAATTTTCTTTTTTATATCAATTTAAATTTTTAAAATCACTAATTGTTAGCTTTTATATTAATTCAAAACAATAACGACCCAAGCTGATAATTTATAATTGTGCAAGATTGCCTAAATTAAGCACCCATATTTGTCGGTAAAGTTCAGTAACTTGATTTTTCTCAACTTATCATATTTGTTTAAAGCAAAGAATGTGCCAAGCCGATACTTTATAATTTTATAAGCCGATAATTCCTTGTATGTCACTTAAATTATTTAATTTATATAATTAATTTTTTTCAAACACACATTGCTCTCGATACAATTCTTTTTACACCATTTGGATTGTTCTTAATTGGTTTAATAATATATAATCGGCAAACTGGGAATCGACAAATTGGACGCGGCAATCTGGGAATCGGCAATTTAGGATTCGGCAAACTGGAATGCACCCGTCTAAATACTGCTTAGCCCGGGCTAAGTGCACTTAGCCCTAGATATGCACCTAGCCCATGAAGGAATGAATTATTTGTTAATTTTTTAATGCTGATATATTAATTTGAAGATGACAAGGCACCGGTCCAATTTTGGTGACTTTTCATAAAATGGTTATTGAAAAAAATAGCATATAAATATTTTCATTGGACACGTCAACCGTTAAAAATTACCACACTTATCTAATTAGGGCATGTAATGTACATAAAACAAAATATACATGTTAATCTTTAATTATTTATCAGTTAAAACAACATTAATAAAGATAGGGCTAATTGTTCAAGAACAAAAAAAAATAACATACAATGTTTCAAGAAATGTACAGTCTAAAATGCAAATATATACAGAAAATGCTCCAAGAAATGTACAGTGTATAATACAAATATATACAGGCAATGTTTCAAGAAATATACAGCATAACACAAAAATTATTTAAAATCGTGGTTTTGTCCTTCAATTTTTTGGTCTACATCTCTGGTAGGGTTTTGTGGCTATTCGTTTTGTTTTTGGTATTTCAAAATTTTTGTACGAAGATTTTATGGTTTCTTCTTTGGTATAAGCGTCTTTTAAAAGTTTGGATAACATATTTTCTTGCTGCGTAGATGATTTAGAATTCCAGCTTTGATATGAGTGTAAATGCCTTCTGTATTGTCCAAAAAGTTCAAAATTGCCAATTCCATATAAAGAGCGTTTAAAATCTGCAAACTGTACCCTCACAATATTATGCAGATCTTGTATCAGTTCCGGTATAGGTTTGGGCTTCCAGTCAGTTACCTGTTTCAAGACATATGGTTCATGGATTCACAATTATTGTTAGTCCATAAGCGGTCCTGTTTAAGCTGTCTCTTAGGAATAATCACATATAAATAAAAAAAAAGAGATGGAGTCGAGTCCAAGATAATTGTCTTGAAGCAACAAAACCTTTTCAAGATTGGGGCCTATCACTCCATTCTTGTAATACCTGTATGAGCGTTAAGATCCGTGCAATGGGAATGCCGTCAGCACCTGACTGGCGAGCTAGAAGCTCCGTCATGCCATGCCTACATGCAAAGATACTACCAAACCCGTCCTTCATTCAGTACGTAATAATTGTACCCTGAAGAGTCGGTTTGATTGTACCCTTCCCTGGATCTAGCAATACTCCGCTCAAGGCAGTGTATGGTGAATGGAGTTTATATGTATGTGTGTGCAAGACTTGAATAGGTTTTGTTCGCCACCAGCTCTCCGTTATTTCCTCATTACTGTTACAAATTTGCAGGTGTTGCAAGCAATATATTTCAAAATTTAGGTTTAAAATAAAATAAATTAAAATTTCCGGGAATTTTCCAAATTCAGTCCTGCATCTAAACCCAAAAATCCGCATCAAAATGATGTTGGGGCTTATCAGTATCATTTGGTTACATGAGCTGTATGACCAATTAAACTGTCAGCCCAATTATAATTTTTGCTGTTGATAAATACCACATTTTAAAAAGGTACGAAATTATCTAATGTTACTGTTAAATTTGCAAGATATACCAGGTACTTGTGGACAGAACCCCCCTCTTTTGTATTGTGTTGTAAGAAATCCTGAAATTATATTCTGTTCTTTGTTTTATTTAATTTCTAACAAAATAATTTAATAAAAAAAATAATGGATTTGTTAAAGATGATTTTCCTTAAAAAAAATTAAAGCAATGAAAATTGGACATTGTCTAATTATAAGCTATCATTTACAAACAACAAACAATACAAACAAGTGAATTCCATAAACATCTTCAAGTTTTAAATGTTTGACAATTTGAAACTACTGTTTTAGAGTCATCTGGTATTTATCATTATCAAAAATTATAATTGGACTGACAGTTTAATGGGTCATACAGCTCATGTGACCAAATGATACTGATAAGCCCCAACATCATTTTGATGCGAATTTTTGGGTTTAGATGTAAGACTGAATTTAGGTTTAAAGTAAAATAATAAATTAAAACTTCCGCGAAACACAAATCATTTTAATTTTCCCGGCAAATAAGTAAAACAATAATTAATTTAATTGTCCATAAAACATTATCATTAAAAAATTTTCAGCAAATAAGTTTATAGTAAAACAATAATAAATTTAATTGTCCATGAAACATTAATCATTAAAAATTTTCCAGAAAATAAGTTTAAAGTAAAACAATAATAAATTTGATTGTTCATGAAACATAAGTCATTAAAAATTTTTAAATAGTTGACATCGTTTCAATTATACATATATGTAATACCTCCTGAAGCTTTTGTAATGTATGGCTAAATTGGCAACAAAACATTTCTATTGAAGTAAATATTGTTTCCTTCAAAATTATTTATGATAGAGTCAAATTGAACAGTTAAAGTTAACTAACAAATAATTATAGCAATTAACCTGTTTATTGTCACTAGTGGCTTCCCGCAGCGCTTGGGGATTGTTTTGTTATTGCGCGTGCCAATAAAATGTTAGATATCTCACTTATTTTTAAAGATTTCTTTTTAAAAATAATAATTCTACATGAACATATCAATATCTTTCATATGAAATGTTAAAAAGCGTAAAAAATATTAGATTTGATGGGCTAGGTGCATAATTGAGGCTAAGTGCACTTAGCCCAGGCTAAGCAGTATTTAGACGGACCGTTTCCCATTGAAACAATGTCACCAGAAGGCAGAAAATAAGGCTTTTTTGTCAAACAAAATAGGAAGTATTTTGCAAGTAATTTAAACTGATAAAATTTATATCATTCGAAAGATAAGAGACTGTAGAACTGGGAACAATGTGCAAAACATATATATTCTATTTATTTAACAAGATATCGGCGTTTCTTTAAATCGTCCCATTGATTTTCTATTGAGTGGAAAATCCAATATGGCTGACAAAAATACGTCACAGGAGTCGCGTGATATCGCTAATAGTTGTATATGTCACCCAAAATTTTCGGTCATTTTTGCCGCATCACCTATATTTTTTTATTTGTTAATAATGTAGTCTAACATTTCAACTGTCACAAGCAGCTGCTTTCGGGGGTTTAATTTGAGAGGATTTTCACACATAAAATCTTAATTGCAGGTACCCCATATGGGAGACGCAATGTTAAATATTTGGTTTATTGTTACCATAATTATATATTTTTTTCAAGCGCGTACACAACACAATTGAGGAATCTCTAAATGGAAAATTTTATCCGATGCAATCCTTTCTTCACACAAGCACACACACACACCCTACTTCGCACACACACAAACACACATACACACATGCACACATACACACACACACCTCCCACACACACACACAAACCCTCACACACACACATACACACACACACCCACACACCCACACACACACACACACATATATATATATATACACACACACACACACACACACACACACACACACACCCTCACACACACACACACACACACACACACACACACACACACACACACACACACACACACACACACACACACACACACACACACACACACACACACACACACACACACACACACACACACACACACACACACACACACACACACACACACACACACACACACACACACACACACACACACACACACACACACACACACACTCTCACACACACACACACACACACACACACACCCCCTTACGCACATACCCGGGAAAGTCACTACATGTGACAAATACCCGGAAAATCACTACCCTTATTTCCAAGGAGTGTAAGGCGTCAATAGAGTCGGATTAATGAAGAATTACAGTTATGAAGTGGTTTGGGGGGTTCATAAAGATGAAAAATCCTTTTTTTGTATTTATGTTTTGTAGCTACAAACCAACTTCCAGAAGACATACACACCGGTAACTTCCTAAATTTTGAAAAAGTAGCGCATACTCACTACCTATATCAAATACATACCGTAAAACGACGACCTATAAATGAGAAGTAGTTTTTTTTAATCATGATAGACAAAAGGGCGACGGCATTTAAGATTAAAAAGAGATCTATAATGTAATTTCTGGTTTTTGTTCTAACAGACAGACAGTGCATCCGATCTTTGATCATAGATTTTGATTATGATTGTACATGTATAATGTAACGTATTCTACATGTGTATTTCTTTACTGTTATCTAATTGCAATATGCATGATATGTCCAAAAAAAAAAACTAAAATGTGTACATGGAAACTCACTACATACACTAGTACACACACCGACAAAGTCACTACATACCGGAAACCCACTACAAACACAATATTAACACACACTGCAAAGTGACAACCATTGTAATGTTCATATTCTGTGCGGATATCCCGCCGTCAATATAGGAAGTTGTATTTAAAGTTGAAGTTGAAATTTATCTCGAGATGAATCCCCACCGTAGGTTATATGTACATACATAATGGAAGATTTCTAAATTTAAGCAGCCGTAATAAGTAGTACACTTCTCCGTTTTGGAATCATAAGCTAAGAAATATAAATTACAACAAAGTTCCAGACAATAAATTTTGCTACGCCTGACGCGCGTTTCGTCTATTCAAGACTCATCAGAGGCGCTCTACCAAAAGTTAAAAATGCCAAACATTATATGAATATGAAGAGCATGTCAAGCGTTCGTGTCTATTTCTTTACTCGGTTTTTAACAATATTTATATCACAAAAACATATATCATTCAAAATGATCAGTCCCATAAATCTACACTGCTGCAACTTTTTTTTCTTTGCTTACAGTAGATGCTCGGTCTTCCTTCGTAACTTATAAGCTTCTTCACTTGGAACCAGGTGGTATACCTAAATACGATTGGTTGACAAAACAACCCAAACAATCAACGAAACAGAAACATGTATTTATTTAGGCTCCCTCTTTTATTTTATTATAGTAAATTTCTTTTCTAAAATCTTTTACATATATAGTGAAAACAAACGTAATAGCTCCAAAACAGAACTTTAACATTAATAATATGTTAACAATGGTATAGACACTATAGGTATCATTACTTAAGGACCAGAGAATCTTTTAATGTGTTAATGGGTCTTGAATGGTAATGAAGTTTAATTAGATTATGATCACAGGCAGAGATGCAACTGTACGTCACATTACACCATTGGTTTTAGTGTTTTTCGTGTTACTCGCTTTAGGTATACGCTTCAACTACATTCCACTAGATCCAAAAACTGCATTCACAAATTTTATACTGAGATGAACAGGGAAAACCACTACATACACAGTGAGAATACACACCAACAAAATGACTACATACTGGGAATTCACTACATACACACTGTGAATACACAATGCAAAGCGACTACCAGTTGTAGTTTTACTGCACATATCAATGGCAATATCTATATAAAACGATAAGTCTATGAATACGTGCTACATTTCCCTAAATGTTATACTTCATAACAAAAGATGAGATGGTTCTTTAGTTGGTCTGAGCTATATCATGTTTTTTTTTATTTTAGTCTGAAATAATTAATCGAAATTCACTATTCGGTGTAGCTATTGACATCCGAAAGTTGATACTACGGAAGAAGTTTTGTTTCTTACGAAATTAAGGTTACGGTATACTACAAGAGAGTGGTTTAACATTATAATGATTTAGACAATCGTAACTTACGGACCATAAAATGCATAATTTTTACTCTTGGCCTTGAATATGGTAATAAAGTTTAGATTATAATCACACAAAGAAATGCAGCATTAAGTTACACCATTAGTTTTGTGTTACTCGCTTTAGTTATAAGCCCCAACTTAATTCCACTAGATCCAAAAACTACATGTACTTCACAAATTCCACAAATTATAAAGAGATGCACAGGGAAAACCACTACATACACAGTGAGAATACACACCAACAAAATGACTACATACTGGGAATTCACTACATACACACTGTGAATACACAATGCAAAGCGACTACCAGTTGTAGTTTTACTGCACATACCAATGGCAATATCTATATAAAACGATAAGTCTATGAATACGTGCTACATTTCCCTAAATGTTATACTTCGTAACAAAAGATGAGTTGGTTCTTTACTTGGTCTGAGCTATATCATGTTTTTTTATTTTTGAGTCTGAAATAATTAATCGAAATTCACTATTCATATCCGTATTTAAGGGGGGGGGGGGTGTTCGAGGGTGTCCGACGAACCCCCCTTGGACAAAATAATTTGAAAAATATTGGTAAAAACCAACTGAAAATTGGTTAAGCACTATTAAAATAAGGAATATTTTGCAAATCGAACACCCCCTAAAACAATTCTTGCTACGGGTATGCTATTCGGTGTAGCTATTGACATCCGAAAGTTGATACTACAGAAGAAGTTTTGTTTCATACGAAATTAAGGTTATGGTCGCGGTAACGGTATAATACATGTACTACATGAGAGTGGTTTAACATTATAATGATTTAGACAATCGTAACTTACGGACCATAAAATGCATAATTTTTATTCTTGGCCTTGAATATGGTAATCGAAAGTTAAAATTTAGATTATAATCACACGGAAAAATGCAACATTAAGTTACACCATTTAAGTTTTGTGTTCTTCATTCGTGTTACTCGCTTTAGTTATACGCCCCAACTTAATTCCACTAGATCCAAAAACTGCATTCACAAATTTCACAAATTAAGAGATGCACAGGGAAAACCACTACATACACAGTGAGAATACACACCGACAAAATGACTACATACTTGGAATTCATTACATACACACTGTAAAGCGACTACCAGTTGTAGTTTTACTGCACATATCAATGGCAATATCTATATAAAACGATAAGTCTATGAATGAGTGCTACATTTCCCTAAATCTTGTACTTCGTGACAAAGATGAGATGTTTCTTGAACTGGTCTGAGCTTATATAATGTTTTCTATGAAGTCTGAAGTAATTAATCGAGATTCACTATTTCGTGTAGCTATATAGACATCCGAAAGTTGATACTACGGAAAAAGTTTTGTTTCATACGAAATTAAGATTACGGTATACAACATGTACTACAGGAGAGTGGTTTAACATAATAATGATTTAGACAATCGTAACTTACGGACCATAAAATGCATAATTTTTACTCTTGGCCTTGAATATGGTAATAAAGTTTAGATTATAATCAGACAAAGAAATGCAGCATTAAGTTACACCATTAGTTTTTTGTTACTCGCTTTAGTTATAAGCCCCAACTTAATTCCCCTAAATCCAAATAATACATTCACAAATTTCACAAATTAAGAGATGCACAGGGAAAACCACTACATACACAGTGAGAATACACACCGACAAAATGACTACATACTGGGAATTCATTACATACACACTGTAAAGCGACTACCAGTTGTAGTTTTACTGCACATATCAATGGCAATATCTATATAAAACGATAAGTCTATGAATACGTGCTACATTTCCCTAAATGTTATACTTCATAACAAAAGATGAGATGGTTCTTTAGTTGGTCTGAGCTATATCATGTTTTTTTTTATTTTTATTTTAGTCTGAAATAATTAATCGAAATTCACTATTCGGTGTAGCTATTGACATCCGAAAGTTAATACTACGGAAGAAGTTTTGTTTCTTACGAAATTAAGGTTACGGTATACTACAAGAGAGTGGTTTAACATTATAATGATTTAGACAATCGTAACTTACGGACCATAAAATGCATAATTTTTACTCTTCGCCTTGAATTTGGTAATAAAAGTTTAGATTATAATCACACAAAGAAATTCAGCATTAAGTTACATCATTAGTTTTGTGTTACTCGCTTTAGTTATAAGCCCCAACTTAATTCCACTAGATCCAAAAACTACATGTACTTTCACAAATTCCACAAATTATAAAGAGATGCACAGGGAAAACCACTACATACACAGTGAGAATACACACCGACAAAATGACTACATACTGGGAATTCACTACATACACACTGTGAATACACACTGTAATGTGACTACCAGTTGTAGTTTTTAAACTACAAAAAAAGAAAACTTTTTAAGGCATGACTTAGTCGTATTTTCTAAAGACTTGATCCGAAAGCCGGAAGCACCTCGTCTTACTTACCCCGCTACAGTTCTAAAAGGGTTGGCTATTGTTAATTGCATATAGCATGCTGCTAGAAATATCTAACTATGGGATTAAATCTGTTAATTTCCTAGAGAAACTGTCGGTTGCTGAAATGATATCGGTACAAGAAGATTTACAAGAGTGTCCATTTTTCGATGATGACCCTTTTTAGCGGTTGTCTCTTAAAATTTCCAAAACGTGTCCTTGTCTTATATGAAGAAAAATATTGAAGAGAATAGCTGCTGTTTGCTTTAAAAATTGTTCAGTTCAAGGTATCAGATATCCCTTTTATGGGTTTTGGTCCTATTATGGCTTTTTAAAATGAATAGACAGTGATATTGTTGCTTAATAAATGTTGAAGTGTGAAGTTTCTTTGTGATGATACATCTGTATGATAAATCATGTTTTGTAGGAATTTTTGAGTTGATTCGCTGGATTTAAAAAAAATTATTCGATACTACCTTCTATAAAGGTAGCTATCAGTGACTGAATGTTCTCCGGTGAAACGTGTTGTTTTTAGTTGTTGTCACAAGTTCTCTCTTTCACCGATTTGATTTTTATTGTCATTTTATCGCTTCGTTTTGGATTATTTATAGGGAGTAAGTAGGGCCAACAAAAGTTAAACCCTGTCATATTTCAAATGTGACTGTCCTAAACAATCTAGACTACTGCTTTATGGGGTTGTGTCACGTTCAGTTATTCCACATTTTATTATTATCTATCAGTTCAAAAGGCTTTTCATAAGACTGGTGCCGATTTGGTGACACATGAGATAAAATATGAGGATGCATCTGTAAGTGTAGCACTGATACATATCCATACTAAGTTTTATCAACCTATGACCTAAGATATGAATGTGTTCATATAACTTTTACATTGATATTATATTAAGCATTGCTTAACCCACCATTTCATTTGAAATGCCTATTTAGAAAGAAAGCTGTGACAACACGTATAGCTTGTACTGTTTAGGAAGAAAGCAGTGACAACACGTATAGCTTGTACTGTTTAGGAAGAAAGCAATGACAACACGTATAGCTTGTACTGTTTAGGAAGAAAGCAGTGACAACACGTATGGCATGTACTGTTTAGGAAGAAAGCAGTGACAACACGTACAGCTTGTACTGTCTAGGAAGAAAGCAGTGACAACACGTATAGCTTATACTGTTTAGGAAGAAAGCAGTGACAACACGTACAGCTTGTACTGTCTAGGAAGAAAGCAGTGACAACACGTATAGCTTATACTGTTTAGGAAGAAAGCAGTGACAACACGTATAGCTTGTACTGTTTAGGAAGAAAACAGTGACAACTCGTATAACTTGTAATGTGCAGGAAGAAAGCAGTGACAACACGTATAGCTTGTACTGTTTAGAAAGAAAGCAGTGACAACACGTATAACTTGTAATGTGCAGGAAGAAAGCAGTGACAACACGTATAACTTTTAATGTTTAGGAAGAAAGCAGTGACACCACGTATATCTTGTACTGTTAATGAAGAAAGCAATGACAACACGTATAGCTTGTACTGTTTAGGAAGAAAGCAGTGACAACACGTATGGCATGTACTGTTTAGGAAGAAAGCAGTGACAACACGTATAGCTTGTACTGTTTAGGAAGAAAGCAGTGACAACACGTATGGCATGTACTGTTTAGGAAGAAAGCAGTGACAACACGTATAGCTTGTACTGTCTAGGAAGAAAGCAGTGACAACACGTATAGCTTGTACTGTCTAGGAAGAAAGCAGTGACAACACGTATAGCTTGTACTGTTTAGGAAGAAAGCAGTGACAACACGTATAGCTTATACTGTTTAGAAAGAAAGCAGTGACAACACGTATAGCGTGTACTGTTTAGAAAGAAAGCAGTGACAACACGTATAGCTTGTACTGTTTAGAAAGAAAGCAGTGACAACACGTATAACTTGTATTGTTTAGGAAGAAAGCAGTGACAACACGTATATCTTGTACTGTTTAGAAAGAAAGCAGTGACAACACGTATAGCTTGTATTGTTTAGGAAGAAAGCAGTGACAACACGTATATCTTGTACTGTTTAGAAAGAAAGCAGTGACAACACGTATAGCTTGTACTGTTCAGGAAGAAAGCAGTGACAACACGTATATCTTGTACTGTTTAGAAAGAAAGCAGTGACAACAGGTATAGCTTGTACTGTTTAGGAAGAAAGCAGTGACAACACGTATATCTTGTACTGTTTAGAAAGAAAGCAGTGACAACACGTATATCTTGTACTGTTTAGAAAAAAAACAGTTACAACACGTATAACTTGTAATGTGCAGGAAGAAAGCAGTGACACCACGTATATCTTGTACTGTTTAGGAAGAAAGCAGTGACAACTCGTATAACTTGTAATGTGCAGGAAGAAAGCAGTGACAACACGTATAACTTTTAATGTGCAGGAAGAAAGCAGTGACAACACGTATAACTTGTACTGTTTAGAAAGAAAGCAGTGACAACACGTATAACTTGTAATGTGCAGGAAGGAAGCAGTGACAACACGTATAACTTTTAATGTGCAGGACGAAAGCAGTGACACCACGTATATCTTGTACTGTTTAGGAAGAAAGCAGTGACAACTCGTATAACTTGTAATGTGCAGGAAGAAAGCAGTGACAACACGTATAACTTTTAATGTGCAGGAAGAAAGCAGTGACACCACGTATAGCTTGTACTGTTTAGGAAGAAAGCAGTGACAACTCGTATAACTTGTAATGCAGGAAGAAAGCAGTGACAACACGTATAACTTTTAATGTGCAGGAAGAAAGCAGTGACACCACGTATATCTTGTACTGTTTAGGAAGAAACCAGTGACAACTCGTATAACTTGTAATGTGCAGGAAGAAAGCAGTGACAACACGTATAACTTTTAATGTGCAGGAAGAAAGCAGTGACACCACGTATAGCTTGTACTGTTTAGGAAGAAAGCAGTGACAACACGTATAGCTTGTACTGTTTAGAAAGAAAGCAGTGACAACAGGTATAGCTTGTAATGTTTAGGAAGAAAGCGGTGACAACACGTATAACTTGTACTGTTTAGGAAGAAAGCAGTGACAACACGTATAACTTGTACTGTTTAGGAAGAAAGCAGTGACAACACGTATAACTTGTACTGTTTAGGAAGAAAGCAGTGACAACACGTATAACTTGTACTGTTTAGGAAGAAAGCAGTGACAACAGGTATAGCTTGTAATGTTTAGGAAGAAAGCGGTGACAACACGTATAACTTGTACTGTTTAGGAAGAAAGCAGTGACAACACGTATAACTTGTACTGTTTAAGAAGAAAGCAGTGACAACACGTATGGCCTGTACTGTTTAGGAAGAAAGCAGTGACAACAGGTATAGCTTGTAATGTTTAGGAAGAAAGCGGTGACAACACGTATAACTTGTAATGTTTAGGAAGAAAGCAGTGACAACACGTATAACTTGTACTGTTTAGGAAGAAAGCAGTGACAACACGTATGGCATGTACTGTTTAGGAAGAAAGCAGTGACAACACGTAGAACTTGTAATGTTTAGAAAGAAAGCAGTGACAACACGTATAGCTTGTACTGGTTAGGAAGAAAGCAGTGACAACACGTATGGCATGTACTGTTTAGGAAGAAAGCAGTGACAACACGTAGAACTTGTACTGTTTAGAAAGAAAGCAGTGACAACACGTATAGCTTGTAATGTTTAGGAAGAAAGCAGTGACACAACGTATATTTTGTACTGTTTAGGAAAAAAAGCAATGACAACACGTATTGCTTGTACTGTTAAGGAAGAAAATAATGACAACACGTATAGCTTGTACTGTTTAGGAAGAAAGCAAGGA
Organism: Limnoperna fortunei; assembly: GCA_944474755.1. Taxonomy (NCBI): domain Eukaryota; kingdom Metazoa; phylum Mollusca; class Bivalvia; order Mytilida; family Modiolidae; genus Limnoperna; species Limnoperna fortunei. The sequence goes on along the minus strand of OX104114.1, from coordinate 26,532,388 downwards.
CAACACGTATAGCTTATACTGTTTAGGAAGAAAGCAGTGACAACACGTATAGCTTGTAGTGTTTAGGAAGAAAGCAGTGACAACACGTATAGCTTGTACTGTTTAGGAAGAATTAAAGCAGTGACAACACGAATCGCTATTTTACCGAATTTATACAATACATGTAACTCCAACTTTGAACATTAAAAAATAAAATGATGAAATAATATCTTTTTAAACCTGTACAGTATTTAAATATTCTGCTTAGTTTCATATCGACTAATTTTGGGACCGAAATCGACTCTTATTGTATCTCATCCTTGAAAAAAATTTACGATTCTGTCTATTTGACCACAGTCTAAGACCATACTGTGAGAACCCCAGTGCTCGACGCATGGGGCTACGCGAACCCCAGTTACGCATTACATTTATGAATTTTACTTGTCAATTTACGCCTAAATTATCAAAAATAGAGTTTAAAATTGAAAAAAATAGCGCGTTATTCATATATTATATTGCGTAACTATTTCTTAAATATTCAGTGCGTGAAATCTAAACTCTTACTTTGATTGCTTGCCCTTGGTCCTTAAACCTTGTTTTATCAGTGTCACCCAGGAGAGTGGCGATATATTTGTATTCACTGCTAAGTATGGGTTACGGTGAACATATTTCAAGGTATAAAATGCTTGGGTGATATCTATTGTTTATATAATAATAAAAATTTTGGTAAGTTAATAAAACTTGGTACAGTTTAACATACACATAATGTTCATTTTTTTAGTTATAGTTTTATTATTATTCAAGTAGGACATTACTTAACGTATATTGTTTTAATAATGCTCATGGGAGGCGGGTCACGGTGGGGTGGGTCACGGTGAGGTAAAGGTCACGGTGAGGCGGGTCACGGTAAATTTGAAAAATAATACACGCAGATATAATTTCACTCAATAAAATGTTAAATGTAATTCTTCAAAACATAGACTTATAATAGATGTGATTCAGTTGTTTTCTAAATTAGAAGAAGTAACTGTGTTTGTACTATTGCAAATATTCATTTCTGTCGCCATTAAAATTTGTTAAAGGGGATAATTATGAACGCGTCAAGCAAAATTGAAAACATACAAATATACAACAAACAAGTTAGAAAAATGAATCTCTATTGACAAATCATCTTCGTGTAAATTGTGTGATAGCTAATATACATACACATTATGGAATTATCTCTGAGAATTAATGTTGCCCAAAAAAGGAAAAAGTAAACTGCTTGCCTGGACTGTAAGTAAAGTTTTGCAAGGGGAATCAAGTTGAACAAACACGTTTTTGTTAATTAATGTCTCTTTCAGTCTTTCACCTCATATGATACATTCATTATTTGGGAAGATACCGACATGAACATGAGATTTACATGTAGTTTAAGATTAGTCCCTGACATTTCCCCAGTGTACATAAAAGCTATTATGATCCTACAAGAAAGTTACATCATAATTTGTTTATGACCCCTAATTTAAGGATATTATATAACTTTTATTTAGAAATCTGTGTTGGCAGTTCTGTTCCCCCTGAGTAAACCTCGTTACAAAAACATGTACATGTAATAGATCAGGTTATGATCAGGATCTATATAGATGTATGTGATAACTTTGAAATGTAAACTTTGGCAGTTGTTTAAAAAGCAGTTTAAATTACATTTTTGGACCACAATTAAAACATTGTTTGTTACCCCCAATCCTAGCTTTTCTATTCGACCAGCCACACAGGTTTTTCCTATGTGTATTTTGCAATCATAAAAATTAAGCTTTTAATAGACATCTTACATGTACTAGTAAATCATGGTCTTTACTAAATTTGTATATGTTTTCTAACCAATCACAATGTAAGATACTGGTTTAAAACTATTAACTAAAGATAAACTAAGTGGGTTTTTTTAAATTGGGGATGTTTTATATCAAAGACAGGGAAAGGAAACACATTAACTTTAAATTTAATTTAAGTCCTGTATTTAGGGATGTTTTTGATATCAAAGACAGGGAAGGGAAACAAAGAAACTTTTAATTTAAGTCCCGTTGATAAATTTCTTATTACATGCCTGAAACATACCATAGTTTTCACACATACACATGCACATGTATGTAGGGCTAAAACAATACAGGTAAATCTTTAATTTTCATACATTTTTCCTTTAAAATTTGATAAATACAAAATGTATTCATCAAGTTTTGACCTTAAAATTATGGTCTAAGATTCATTTAATAAAAGCCTTTATCATGTTTATACACAAATGTTCTTTTCAAGTTTGGTTTATCTTAGATATTTTATTCAACTACTTTCTTTTTAAGAACAGATTTGAGTTTAAACTTTGAATCTTTCTGATCTTATTTCAGATAATTCAAATATAAACTGCTTACAACAAATTGAGGATATTATTACAAGTTGATCAATCTTTTGAGGCCCATTTATAGCTTGCAAATCAAAGAGATAACTGTGTTGAGATGGCTAGGCTCATTCAAGTTGGACAGCCATCTTTATTACTTATTTTATTATTTTGTTTCTACCTGCGTTTTTCATTTTTGGTAGGATTAAACTAGTGCATTGGTAGAATTAAACTAGTGCATTATTTGGTAGGAAATGGTAAGGTGTTGAATAGTATAAATTGTTATTGATAATACATCCTTTTCCTGAACAAATATACTTAACACCAGTTAATTTACATGTATACAGTTTGTTTTCAAAATTTGTTGGAAACCACGTTTATTATGTGATTTAAAAAAACCTGTCCTAAATACATGTATTGCTCGCTGGACGTTGAGCAAAAAATCAGTCAATCAAATACTCTTTCTTGTATCAATGCCTTTTCTTAATATAAATAAATTGTCATACTGTGTTAAACTTGATTATTGTTACACCCTGTTGACCTGATTGATAGCTATGGATTAAAGTATTGGATTATGTCCAGCCATCTGTCTGAACCTACACAAGTTATGCAATGCCGTTAATGCTGGAGTTATCAAAGACGTATCTGAAAAATCTTAAACAAGTAATCATCTCAAAACCACTTGAAAATTTATTTTAATTGTATGCTTCGTCAGTTTCATTTGAGAGACCACCTACATGTACATTTATATTTTAATTTACAGTCATTGCGTTGGACAGGATTTCCTTAAGAAAAATTTCAGCTATTTGTAGGTGTAAACAAGGGTTTTGCAAGCTGTTGAAGTTTTCAGGAGATGCCTGCCTTCCCTATAAACATCTTTTATTTGCAAACAAAGGTTTTGAAATTTTCTGAGTTTGTCAGGAATCCTACCTCCTACAATAAATGTCTTCTTTTTATGAGAAGTTTCACCCATTTTGTGGCTTTCTAAAATCATGACCGTTCTAGTAATGTTAGCATATACTACACACACAAAAACCTTTATTTCCTCCGATGTCTCTTTATTTTCTTCAAGGAAGTTTGTGAAATTCATTAATGAAGAAAAGTTGTTAATCATGTTAATTGTGCCCCTTGGTTGATTGATTTTATGCCCTTAGGCAATAGTTGAAAATTGGTTCATCATCACAGTTAATCCTGTATAGTGTAGGTGTAACACATAACTTCAGCTTAAATTAAAGTAGTCCGAGAATCTTCTGCCATCCAACGTTTTTTTTTTGCATGGGACACAAAAAAAAAGCGTTGGACGGCAGAGGATTCTCGGACTAAAATTAAAGTGAGTTAAAATTAAAGTAAATTAACGAGTGTAACCAACTAAGGTAGATTTTCTGGTTAATCTTCATATAATCCTGTTTAGTACACTTGTTTGTATAATTAATATAATTAATAATTGTAATTTCAGAATACCAGTCTCATTTGCCGCCCATTACATGTTAGTATGTCCATCCAATTTAAGCTTATCCAGCTTTTAGTAGATGTCATTATTGTTTTAAATGCATACTTCTGGCGGCTCTGCAGTTTTAAGTTTATATTGCAGCTCTACATGTATATGATTATGAAATCATTAGGTTCCAAATGTCATAATCTTAAAAGAATGCATACTTCTATAAACATCTGCAGTTGTACTGTATATAAGTTTATGTTGCAGATCTTTAGATCTATATAAAATCATTGCTTCTGTCAATACACTAATGTACAGAATCGTTATTCCCCAGTCTCTATATTTAAGACACTAGTCTATACTACTAATACTAATTGCATTAGATGATAATTAAGCTTGTGATAAATTCTGTAGGCTTAGCTTAATTTGTTCTCTTTTACCACCTTTTTAGTGCTGTTTAGAATGCAATTTTTCTTCTGTTCAATCCAGGTAAAAAAATAAAACACGTTTATAAAAAAAATTATATATAGATCTTCAAATATGGTAATTTTATCAGTACATAATTTGAAACACAGATATCTGAAATAATAAAAGTACAATGTGGAAACTAATTTGGCTAATCCTGTCATGCTCACTGACACTTACTATACTAAGTATACCTTTATAGGGTCATGATCACTCAGCAAATATTAAATCCACAACTTTTTTTATAGAAAGCCCTTTTCAGAGCTTGAAAGTCATGCTTCGTTTTTCTTAGAAGTTTGGGGTTTCTCTGACAAGTTCTTACTATATTAAATTAACGGTACGCAATTAATGAATTGTATATATTTAATGCCTATATTATTACTTTTATTTACTGGTTTGAAAATTTGATCTCCACATTTTTTCTGCCTTTTGTCATATACTCCATTTTCATTTCTAGTTAATATAGAACAGCTGAACATATCGGAACATGGTCCATCTATTTCTAGTCATCCTAAATCAGCAAGTGTCAAAAGGCGGGACTCGGCCAGAAGGCATACCTTGACAAGTGGTGTCGATTCAAATATGGTAAGTATCTATATATTATTTTTAATTGGGGCTAGAATAGCAGATTGTACTAACGATGCTATGAATGCTGGTCGGAATCATGTCGCCCTTTATAATAATATTGAGACCTCAAACTTTTTAAAAGAATATTTTAGTGCCAAATGATCAGACACATGGGACTGTAGATTCATCGTTATTCTTTGGATACAAATCTGTCATGGGGGACTATTCAATTATGAATTCAGTATTCAATGAAATACAGTTTTCCAGTTGCTGTTATAGAAACCATTCAATTAATTTGCATTATAAAATAATAATATTTAAAAAATGGTGAAAATTGCATTGATTATTTATTATTATTAAAACCCATTGAGTGTATCATTTCAAAATCACAAAATTATGAAAGGTCACAATGAGACCAGAATTATAAATTATGTGTTTCTCCATTTTTGGCTTGGAGTAGCTTGTCAAGTTAAAATAAAAAAAAAATTTCTGACAAAAAGCAAAAGCAAATTTCACACATCAAATTCAACCAGCTGCAGACATGTAAATAATTTTTTTTTTAAATATTGTTAACATTAATTGTACATTTACACTATGAGAATTATGATAATTGGAAATTTCTTTCTGTGGTAGGAAATTCTTATGAATATCTTTGATCACTACACTTTCAGCAGCCTTTTAAATAAAACTTATTTAAATGTACTACATTAAGCCAGTTCTTAAATTATACAGATAAGTAACAGCAAACAAAGTTTATTTTCATGGTGTCATACATACTAATAATTTTCATGGCTTATTTAGTTAAAACGAGCAAAGCAATTTGATGAAGAAAAACAGATCTTAATGCAGGGGTTAGCCATGGTAGACCAAGCTAGATTGTGGTACATAAAACAGATTAACTTGATTGAAGAAAAACAGAAGTATGTCAGCAAAACATCACACAGCGTAAGTGGTTTTTTTAAACAAATATCCAGACAGTTTTAATTTAACCACTTCCATTCAGAAAAATGGAATTGTGAAGTTTTCATACAAACTTTAGAAAAAATTTTCTATTTAAGAAAAATATATGGCTGTTTTTTTTTCAGATTTAAAGGTTCATGTATTATTATATTATATTTATTTTAATCTCGCAAGTATCCATAAGAAGCTTAAATATTTCATAAGATTTCTCATTAAAAAAAAAGAATTATCTCCCTTTGTCTATTAATTTAAAATTCTTGAATTATTTTTTTTTGGGTAATACACCAAAGCCATCTATTCAGAGGTTATTCCAGTCAGGGTTTTAACTTAAGAATTTTACCTTGGTAGCCCACAACTAAATTTAAAGTAGTCCTTTCATATGGTTCTATACAACTAGTAGCCCACAGCAAATTTTAGGGGCCATTGGCCCATGGGCGAGTGCTTATTTCAAACTCTGCCAGTACCAAAGACCACTGCATAACATTTGTATAATGTTTCATAACAAATTTATTAGGGAGGCCACCATTTTAATAAGCCACATTTTCTTTGCCTTGTATATGAGAGGGACTACTTTATGTTGCCGTTTGTTGTATATTGAACAATAATTGTTATTTTTAGGATTACAATTTAGAAGCAATGCAAGAGAGAATGAACTTTGAGAAAGCTAGGATCGCAGAAGTCAATCACCAATTGAAAACATTGGTAGAAAGCTCTGAAAAGGTAAAAATTTTAGTTCACAGACAAAAATATGTTATTGATACATAGAACAAATTGATCAAAGAAGTAGGATCTCCTTATACATTACACACTATATCTAGGCTATTTGTATTATATAGAATATATAAAAATAAAAAAAAGATCTGGTGTATTATTTTACAAACGTCATTTTTTGTTTACAAACCTTACAAGCAGACGACAAATGTAGTCCTGCAGTAAATGGGGATTGATGTGTGGCAGAGGTTATATCTGGGAACCAGTATGTTCTCTGTGCCAGAGAGTGTCAAAAACAAGAACATTGTTATAGATAATAGGTACTTTTATGCACTTTTGGGAAAGCCCATGTTATCTTCCACTCATGATAGACATTTATAATGTCTTTTCTCTCATGCTGCTGCACTACACAGGGATGAAACTTAACAGTCGCCCAGTCGCCAATGTGAGTAGAATTTTTGTTGGGTGACCAAAAGCCTGTGTCTAGATCGCCCAGTTGGTGAACGTATCAAGTGTACACATTTTGCGTTTATACATGCATTTCAAGTTTTGTCCCTTAAAAATGTTATTGGCAATATTTTGTGCGTGTAGGATATTTGGTGAAGTGGCGTAATTATAATCCAGATCGGGAATAGATAGAACAATTTAATTGACATTTGCGTCAGGAATCGTCTTGAAATATTTTACGTGACATTTTTTGTCAAAGGGGAATAATCAAAACTGCCTAAGCTGGTTCCCACCCGACTTATCTTTTTCAATAGGATACCACCATGGAGTTAATACTGGCAGAACCCAGTACAAAGCAAATAAATTACGAAAATCACCGGGAGTAAATATGATTTCGATTCTGGAGGTTTTAAATACCATGTTTTCTATTAACTGTCAAGATTAAAACACAATAATAATACTTAGTATTTTGGAATAATAATAGCACATTTTACATTGAATATACATATTTTTGCAATGATGTCATTTTCTACTTCATGTTCAACACAAAGAAAGATTAAATTTATTGTACATTTTAAATATAGAAAACATTCATTCTTTTGTTTAATGCAAAACAAGACAGACAACACATAAAATTAAATCCTACTCATTATCATAGCAAGTTTATAGTTTAAATATCAATTTTTTATGAAAAAAACATAAAACAAATACAATAGTACTCTATACCAATTGTAGCTATTTCAATCATACATTTGTCATGTTTGTGTGTGCATTGTTAGCATCTGTGGCAGTCTTTTCTGTCTTACAAATCCTAAATCTAGAATGAAAATGGGTGGACATTTTCCTGCATACTTAAAATGGAAATAAGTTCATTTGTTTGATAAATTCATAATATTGAAGAATAAAGGTAGCTAAAAATGCCAGAAATGTAGGATTTTGAGTCAAATAGTCCGTAGCTTTGGGGGGAGGTTCCTACATTCTGAGAGATAATCTTAATTTCTGGAAACAAAATACAAGCGTCCAAAAGACTCAAATATCTAATTATGTATGTAGTGATCCAAGGTAGGTAGTAGCAATATCAAAGACAATAACTTCTGAATTCATGTACATAAGCAAATTTGTACACATGATCATATAATTTATAGTTAAAACACACTTGCGCTGAAAAAAGTTGGGCCCCTAACTATATTGTTGGGCTCCTGGATTTTTTCAGGCTAGGGACCCACCTGGCTACTGCAGGAAAAAAGTTAAGCTCTATCCCTGCTACACTTGTGAAAAGACATAACATTTCTATCCCTCCTGGAAGATCACCTGGTCTTTCCACAAAACGTATGCTAGAACTTATTAATCATTTGATCATGACAACACATAAAAACAATTGAAGTCGACTGGGTTAATTAAGTCTTCATTGTTCTGATTTATTGTTATTTGGGGAGTAAAGTGAAATAAAACAATATATTTCAAAATTTATATTTAGTACATTGTAGTATTACTGTTTCCTCCTTTAAAAGCTGTGGTCATGGGTAGCAGTGGTTATCTACCTGTACTGTTCACCTGTCAGGTGCAAGTTTATGTCACCTTTTATTTGACAATATCATAAAGAGGTATGCTAGAGTTACAAATGATGGTCAGTGATACCATTTACAGTAAAAATAAATCTAATTAAGTCTACAAATAATAAAAATATCTTACTGATATAGCTGAAAATAACTTACTGATCTCATTAAACCTATAAAATTCCATGTTTTAGGGTTTTCCACTGCATATGAATCTGGCTATGACATCAAGTGCTCAACAACTAGAACAGAACACTATTAAACTTATAAAAGATCAGAATAGACAGTTAACAATAGTAAGTATTATAACCCTATAGTATATGCTGTATTTTTTAGAGTAATTTTCACACAATTTTTAGAAATAGCTTAAGGGTTGTAACAGTTTATAGCTTCCCTACTTCTGGATTCAACCTGTCGCATGCCCGACATCTGTGCACAGTTAATGTCTTGTCAATGGCACAGCCGAATCAGGTCAGTTGTGCAGAATAAATAAGACAACAAGATTTATAAATGCTTATATCCTGGTTATTGACCAAAAATTAAGACTTTTGAGGCATGTCTATGAAGTCACTTGGGCTAGTTCATTGATTTATTTTTGCCTGTAGCTTTTTCTTTTTTCACACAATATCAAAGATAATAATACCGCATTGATACAGTCAGAGTAGTAATTCATTTATGAAACATTATTAAGAGCAGTTAAACTAAACTGTTCCAACCTGGTAATTTATGCCCCAATTTTTGTCTTTATACCCCCCGCAAACTAGTTTGGGGGGGTATATAGGAATCACCCTGTCTGTCTGTCCGTCTGTCCACATCCCTTGTAAGCGCTTCTCCTACTAAACCGCTTGACAGATTTTGATGAAACTTTACATGAAGGAAGTACATCATATGTAGATGTGCATGAAGAATTTTCGTCGCTGTCAGATATTATTCAGGGGAGATAATTGGACTTGAAGCGAGGCGGGGGGTATCCCTTTGTGAGCTTGCTCACAGTCCACACTTGTTTCTGATTGGTTTTATAAATTTTTGGTGATTCATTGTTTTGCTTTTATTAATTAAATTGTGTTTTTTTGTATAATTTATCTCCTTTTTGTACATGTATATAATTCATGAATACACAATTACCAACTTGGAAAATTCCAGCAGCTATCCTACCTTTATCAATATAATATTTTGTCTATTTTATATTTCACAATTTTTTAATATTTGCAGGAAATAAGCCAGAAGAGTGATAAAATTACTCAACTGGAACAAGAGAAGGCATCTTTAATCAGAGATCTCTTTGAAGCACGCTCACAGAACAAGACTAATTACGATGATACAACATTTATGTAGAAGCTGATGCTGCTTTGGCATGTTTTGATGCATGCTTGTATTTTAGTAACAAGACACAAAACAACATTAATGATGTCTGATCTCATTAGCATACAAATCTGATATTTGTGGCATGCTCAGAGGAGATTTATTATTACATTTATGTAACAGAAATTGATCTCATTATAAATTAGAGTGTGCTAGGCATGCTCATAGAACTATTACACTTATAATAATGATGATGCAATCTCAAGTAACAGAAATAGATTAGGCAAAGTTATTACTTGTTGTTTAGGTGTATTGTAAGAGAAATTTGATACGAGAGAGCAACTTTCTTCAATTTGAAAAATGAGGTTTTTAAATTTATTTATTAACATTAGTTTTCCTTACTTTTAGAAAGTAATAAGAAGTATGTGAGATTGTTTTGGTATTTGGAAATTTTATCAAATTAAATACTGAATTTTTTGACATTGCACTTTTTTTGAAAAATAAAAATATGGAACAACTGAAGTAAGATTGATTTTGGATTTAGGAAGTTCAGTCAAAATCAGTGAGAGTTTTAACACCAATAAAACATAACTGTGGGAAACCAGTTCTGAAAAAATGTAAAAAGAAACTTGTGATTTGTTGATGTGTAAAAATGTACAATGTAACTGAGGATTTATTGTGAGAAATGATATCTTTGGTACAAACCACTTTTTCATCCAGGGAGGTAATCATATATGTATACAAGTTTGGAGAAAAAGTTATGTTCTTAAGAAAAATTTGTAAATGACAAAATAACATGATTCAGACTTTCTGATAATTGTGGAAAAACATAAAAATTATGATAAAATATTTGTTTTAATAAATTGAAGTTTCTAATTTAACATGTAGACATAATTATTATTAATTGTTGTTGAAATTTTTTGTAACAAATTTATATGGTCAGTATTTTATATATTAATCTTACACGGGCAAATTTTGCTTACATGAATTCCATGTAAAACGGCATTCTTGTAAAATTCATGCTGTCAAAATTTGCCTGCATATTGAAACATTGTATTCATGAAATAATTTTTTCTCAAAACAAAGCGTTACACACATGTAATGTGCCTTTGATATGTATTTCATATAAGTGTTTATTCCTAGTCAACAGCAGTTACTGTAATGGTATTTTTATGTATTTATCTTCAACAATAGATATATATAGGCATTTAAAGATTTTAAATTTGTATTAGGTGGAATAGTGTGTATTGTTAGATGAAAGTCTGCTTTATATATATGGTGTATAGTGAATGGGTATTGATGACCAAAAAAAAAATAGAACTACATTTCCTATTCCCCAAATTTTTTGCAGAAAAGACAAAAAATCAAATAAATACTAAACAGCTGTCAAAAAACGTCTCTGAATGACTTCAGATAATTTTAAGATTTAGCAATGGTATGAAGTGTTGGTATTATTTCCTGATTGTTTTGTTTAAAGATTGCTGAATCAGTTTGCAACAACAGTTGAAAACAGGTTTTTATTTCTCTTTAAAAAGTACAGTCAACCCTCTTTACAACGACCATGTTAGTTTCCCACCAGCATTGACGTTAAACTGAATTTGCTGTTGTAATGAATTTGTATATTTTTTGTACTTTGATTATCTCCCCTTTTTATTTGCATCTATTGAAAATCGTTCAAGTCTGCTCAATACCCAAGCTTAATAACAAAAAATTATAAATTGCTTTTTCTCTTGCCAATATTTGTCGGAAATTCCGTTAAATCGAATGTGGTTGTAAAATGGGTTCACTCTAGCATATGAAGTTGGTAAATCTGTAACTGTAATGTTTAATTTTCGCAAGTTAGAAATCAGAAACCCACAGTAATAGCCTCTTAAAATTAAGAAAACAGAAAAGAACCATGACAATAAGTATATAACACATAATAATTGTCTGCTAGTCAAATTAACTTAAATTATTGTTTGCATTATAAATGTTCTTGTCAAAAAACAGGAACTAAATATAGATGTAAGGGATCTGTTGTAAGAATTAATGGATACAGAAGATCCGCGTTTACGTTAAATACAAACAGTGTGTGTGTGTGTTTTAAGAATTAATAGATACAGTAGATCCGTGTTTACAGTAGATACAAACAGTGTGTGTGTTAAGAATTAATGGATACAGTAGATCCGTGTTTACAGTAGATACAAACAGTGTGTGTGTGTGTGTAAGCATTAATGGATACAGTAGATCCATGTTTACAGTAGATACGAACAGTGTGTGTGTGTGTGTGTTTGTGATAAGCATTAATGGATACAGTAGATCCATGTTTACAGTAGATACAAACAGTGTGTGTGTGTTAAGCATTTATGGATACAGTATATCAGTGTACACAGTAGATACAAACAGTATGTGCGTGTGTGTGTTTTATTATATGTTTTCTAATCACTATACTTGACAAATTTCTATTCTAACAAAGATTTAATTTTTAATGATATCCACAGGATGGGGCAATACTTTATTTATAGCATCTTTCCACATTTAATCCTCTGTAGGTCTTGCCTTAAAGTGGAATAGAACATGTTAAACTTGACTTTATGCTGGATAAACCATATCATCACTATTTTTAACTAGGTAACAATGTTAGCATTTACATGGCTCTACGTGGGATAAACTATATCAACCTTTACTTTATATCGGATTAAGTATATGAACCTTTATTTTATGTGCCATAAACCATTTCAACCTTTACTTTATGTGGGATAAAATATATGAACCATGACTTTATGGGGATAAAATATATCAAACCTTTAATTTGTGTGGGATAAAATATATGAACCATGACTTTATGTGGACTAGAACATATCGACCTTTACTTTATGTGGTATAAATAAATGAACCATGACTTTATCTGGAATGAAGCATATAAACCTTTACTTTATGTGGGATAAAATATATCAACCTTTACTTTATGTGGGATAAACCATCTCAACATTTTTATGTGTGATAAAATATATCAACCTTTACTTTTAATATGTGGGATAAACCAAATGACTAAAAAACCAAATAATGATATTACATGTATTTGTACTATATACATATATATTACTGTTTATGCAATGATATAAATTTTATTAAAATAAGCTTTATATCCAGTTTAATGAAGGAGAAATATATTTTATTCTGGAAATGTTGTTAATTTAAAGGAATAACATTAATAAATCTATTGTTTATTTCTTATTTCATTGTTTTGTTCTGTATTTTTTTTGTTAAAAGGATATTTATTTCAGATACTGATACAGATTTTTAAAAAAAGGTAGTCCTTAGCATTCTTAATAAATAAAGGTGGCCTAGATCAAAATTTCGCTAAATAATCCCATAAGTTAATAGCAAAATCCAAGACTCTGTTTTAGACAGCAATTTTAGTCATTCTGCCTTTAAACAGAGTACCTGGAGAAAACCCCTTACCTTTGGTAGAAAAACTGGCAATCATTGTCAATTAAGATTGGAGTGGAATCATGCCCCCATTGAAACTAACTACCTTAACCACTCGGCCACTGAGGCCACAACTAAATTATATGTTTAATGGATAATGCTTGTTTGTCTGCTACTTGTTTTTCCAAATAATAATTGACAATTTCCATATATTTGTTGCCTCTTGTGCGGAAAGACAAACAAGGTGCAAGTTTTTGTTTCTTTGAATGGTGTTTAACGTAACTTTCAGCAATTTTTCATCTTTATCAAGGCGTCAGTTTTTATTTGGGGAGGAAGCCGGTACCACGAGAAAACCCCTGACCTGCGGTAGGAAAACTGGCAATCCTTGTCAATTAAGATCAATTCGAGTACACCCTGCCTGCAGTGAGAATTAAATCCCCAATTTCAGTGTTGACAAACGACGTGGTAAATAGAAGACGAACTACCTTAACCACTCGGCCAACTTGCAAGTTAATTTTATCTGAATCAGGTTGCTTATCGCTAATTTTCCAGATCAGCAATTTTTGTTCTGAGAGTGTGATAAATATTTTTTTATCAGCCATAGGCTGGAGCGGGTGATAATTTTCCCGTTTGGTAATCTCAGGTCTGAGCGGGTGTGTTCGTTTGTAGAAATATTCAGTGTATAAACAAGACATTGGCTTAAATTTACTACTTATCTCATAATATAAATTTTCGGAATCAATTATGTCATTATAATAATAAATTTCATCACCTCTTGTCAACATCAAAATGAATCTGGTGTCTATTTTAAAGACACGGTGTTAAGTCGTTTTTGGTGTGTTTGTGTTAAAAGGGGGCAGGGGAATGATATCTATATTATATTGGTTTACTTTTGTAAATAAAATGTCACCAAAGATCCCAAAGTTAATAAAATTTACTACGCCAGACGCGCGTTTCGTCGAATCGAGACTCATCAGTGGCGATCCGGCCCAAACATTATTTACAATCCAAATGATTAAGATGTTGGAGAGCTTTCATCGCCTAAATTCCATAACGTTGTTCCAAATACGGATAATAAAATAAATAAATAAATAAATAACTTTTATTTAGAGTCGGCATATATTACACAACAAGAGTTGTTTTCTACATCTTGAAAACAGACAAACCGGAAAATTTAAGTAATTTTCGAAATTTCAGGGCAGTAAGTTTAGACAATGACTAGCACTGAAAGAATCGATGACTGTCGATATGAGCATGCGCATTACAAATCAATTAATTCAATTGCGGGTCAATTAACGCGCCATAAAATGTGCTTGCAAGACTTTATTATCATGTATCCCAGCAAATGTATTGTCCTCGCTCATACGGGTGATGAACAATTGAATGACTTTCTACCCCTTTCGTTTGGCCTGAATCAAAAGGCTATTGTACTTCTAGACTATAGAATTAGTTTCTACCAACAATAGGAAATGGTTATGAGGGGCCTCGGTGGCCTAGTGGTCAAGGTAGTTCGTCTACTATTGATCACGTGGTCTGTCAACACTGAGATTGCGGGTTCGATTCTCGCTGCAGGCAGGGTGTACTCGACTCCAATCTTAATTGACAAGGATTGCCAGTTTTCCTACCGCAGGTCGGGGATTCTCTCCGGGTACTCTGACTTCCTCCCCCAATAAAAACTGGACGCCATGAAATAGCTGAAAAATTTCTGAAAGTGGCGTTAAAACCCCATTCAAACAAACAAACAAACATACCATTTGCGGTAATCGGCAATTATAATTGAAAGAGAAAACGATTGATTGATTAATTGTTCGATTGAATGTCTAGCGAACAACATTACAGCGATATTCAGAACGAGAACAAGTAGGCAAACATTAATCAATGGGACTTAAGGGATGGACTACATGGAACAAAATTATGACTGCCTCTGGAAAAGTATTGAATACTCTATAGGGAAGGACAATTTTAGTCTTAGGTAGTGTTACCTATTCCTGGATTTGACTTTTCCCTAGACATGACAACGAGTAATTCGACAGGTGTCTAATTAGAGAGAGGCACTGCTTACTGGTCCGAAGCACCTGAGTGCACCCATGGTTTTTATTGGGTTTGGGTTACTCTCTTTCTGTGTTTTATGTTTTTGGTTTTAGTGTTGTGTTTGCCTTTATCCGGATTTGTAACTGTCCCTTCGCTTTTGGCTCTTGTTGTTCGGTCGGTTTTCTTTACTATTTTCTTAACTTTTTCCAAACCGTACACATGTTAATTTATCGTACATGGAGCGTGTTACTTTTCAAACGTCTTAGTATGGTCCGTAGTAAGGCCTTCCGTATTTTAACCTGGCAAGAAAGTCTCTCATATCCACTACCTAGGGACAGGCTGGGTGTCATGCACTGGGAACCTCCCAGTCATGGTCCCATATGACTTTTCATATTCGTCAATCGAAATAGTTTTTTAATCAGTATTGAATACGCTTATATAATTTTGGCAGGTACTAGAAAAAACTGATTCTGAATCGGAACTTCTGGCTGCACATAATTAGACCTATAATCAAGAAATCTTCAGAAATATAAAAATGAGGTAAACCAGATCCCCATATAAGTCTAGTTTTTCTGATAATAATGTCATAATATAAATAATTTCTTTGAATGAGGTTTAGCAATTTTCTTGTTATATCGTGGCTCCAGTTTTAGAGGGTGAAGATGAAGGTTTAGTGAAGTGGAGGGGAGCAGAAGTTTCCGCTGTAACCCTCAGTAGGAAAACTAGCAATCTCTTATTATAATACAGCGGGTAAAACGGCAGAGAAAAAAAATATATCAACGTTTGTTAAGCCATTAAAAACCTACCCACGAGGGATGTCAAACTTGTGCATTGCTGTCAGTAAGACATTTTCAAATTAATTTATTACATGTACTTCTGAGGGCATGACTTGTGAGTCTGATATATTACATATAATGTATGACTATATTTCTTCGCTAGCAACTAAAGATGTATTGTATTTGTATTTACAGACTATACAATCCCGAAACGGAGCGGTTTGTCAATATTCTGAACAAGAATTCCTCCATTGATCACCAGACATATGGAAAGCAAGCTATTGAAAACATCTGACTAATTAGTTTCGTAGCAGACGACGGAACAGCGCTGTCTGCATCGTCCTGTGTCTAGTTTTACTGGTTATCTGCCCCTATCAAGTACAAGATATTTTTAACATCTGCTATCATTTTAACTTGACAGGTCGGATGCAGCAGACGAACTAGGAGCGAGTTTAGCAATATTTTCTACACGTGACAGTAAGTTTAATTTAATTTTTTATATGTTGTTACTATTGAGGCGAAGTGTCTAGAAACGTCGTGAGAAACATTGAAATACAAGCTAGTAAATTTTGCCAACTGTCTGTCCAGTTCATTTGATACAATTAACATAATAAAAGAACCACTGTAGGTCTGTATATATTATTGCATTGTGATTATTTTTATATGTGAAGGTCGCAACGTATCTAAGTGCTTTGTAATTAAAATTAAAAATAATCTAGTTTGTTTAGTAGTGGTATGTTTATGTAGGTTAGGCGTTGCTCACAACACTTAGAAATAAAATCGACTTGGACGTAGAAGAATACTTGAAATGACCATTCGATGAAAAAATTCTAAAGAACCAGTCTGATACCGCCATTTTGTATATCGAAAAACCGGTCAGTCCAATGCTGGAAATATAAAAAGATAAAATGTTACTTAGAAACAGACGAATAGTTATAATTGATTAATTTGTAGAGGATTTTTTATAATTTTATGAAGTAACTGACTGGAAACTTCATTAATAATAGTAAATCAATGCATCTGGTTCATCGACTGCTGGCATATAATTGATAACATATTCATTCTGTCTGTCTAGTGTGTGTGCGTGTGGTATTTATAAATTCTATCTAGCTGTCTACACACATACACCAAGCAGTCGGTAGCTACGTGTATTTCTGAAATGTCGATCTAATGTGTCATTTGTGATGCAAATATTTTCAATATAAATTGCATTTTACTAATTGTTTTACTAAATACTTATTTAAAAAAATTGAGTTTTAATAAAAAAAAATCTAGATTATTGGAAATAATTTGACGAATTAACTGGAAGTCTTGTTTGTAGAAATGCGCTGCAGGCGACAAAGCACTGTGTCGTCTGGTAAAGAATTATTTATACAAATAATCAGTAATCAGGGAATATTTGTACAGGAGATAGCTGTCTTATTATCGACCAACCGTTATGTATCGGTCTGCAAACTAGCAAAGGGATAAATAAATGATTAATATAAAATATCCGCAGGAATATATGAACTGTCTGCAAAATATGTCAACTTATATTTTAAATATATTAAAAATAGACTTAAAATGGTGTGACAAGGATTGTTTATAAAATTCACTGTGTTTATTGGCGAAATGTTCGTACTGTTTTTGAAAACGTTATTAGGTACACGTGACATATATGTACTAGTCGGATTTAGAAAAAGGGGGTCCGATAAACATTTTGGGAGTCTAAAATGCGGGGCCTTGACTAAAATTTAGCAAGACAATATGCGTATGCTTAATAAGCTTCCACATAAAGAAGATTTGGATCCTACCTAGAACGAATAATCGTACCCTCGCTATTTTTTTTGGTTAATCCGACAAATCGCAAAACTAACTTCGGGATTATAATGGCAGTAAAATTCGGCCTAGATCCTACCCACACATCCACCATTAAGTGCATTATCATCTATTTTATTATCAGTTCTTATTGTATATGTTTTAATCCTCAAAGCTTTAAATTTACAGAGTGGCTATTCGTCCGGCCATTAAAAATGCGCATGTCACGAGCGTCCAGCAGCATCAGGAGCCCGCGTCCTTCTCTTATTTCTCTTGCTATATCTGAAAATGGTGAACTTCATATCGGCGATAAAGTTTCTTCTTATGAAGAATTACAATTAAGAATCCGTCAATTTGAAATTAGCAAAAATTTAGAATTTTACAACAGAGATTTTCACACGATATTTTCGACAAAGAAATGGGGCATTAACATTAGACCTTTAAGATTTTAACCAATAAAGCTTGAATTCTTTGAAACGTAGCCATGGGTAGAGTATGACAAAATAAGCTCAACCGACAAATACACCAGAAGTTAATCTTTAGATCATATATAGCCATGCAGACAAATAGCCTAGGGACTACTCTTCCGGCTAGCCGGACAAATAGCCAGACTAATTGTCATAGATATTTTTTCGGCTTGCAGAATTTATTCATAAGTGCACATCTTGTTTTAAACAGTTGTAATAAGTCGAATATTTTTTTTTACTTTTTAGAAAGCTGTATGCGGAAGAAGGCAAAGCTGAACTGGAGTCATAAGAAGCGAAGACGATTCAAAAGTGAGTTTAAGCTGGGGATTTGTGTTATCTTATAAGCTTATAAAACAATTTAACTCATATAATGTATAGGCTGAGTAGTTTTAGGGTACAGAGGTGTTTGTGTATAATTTGTTGGTTTGCAACTCCTTTTTGTAGTGGCTCCATAAAAACCCATTAACAAATACTTTATTTGAACTAAGAAAAGTAAAAAATCGTTTTAATTTCCCCTCCTCCCTTTTTAAAAAGTAAATTTAAATTTGTGTCGAGTCATAAGGCGAATACAACTTTATTCCCGGTCTAAGTTAACAGCACCACCCACCCTTTGAATTAGATTGATAGATCTCTCAGTACACAAGAAAAGAAAATACAATTTTAAAGTAAGAAAAAAGAAATAAAAAATGCATCATTTGTAAAACAATGTTATGAAATTAATGAGAACACAGCACTTAGCAGATTTAAATGAAAACGAGGCATTGCAGCATGTTTGTACAACCAATAGAAATGATTCAGAGGCGATTGTATATCAGTTGCAGCTATTTTCCGGCTGTATCAGGCATACCGCCTCTATACACACCGCCTGTTGACAAAACCATCACACTAACAGTTGGAGGCAAATGTGTAAGTTAAACTGTCGCAGTTTCTCAGTAATTACTCAATAGCTATTTATTTAAACTTCGAAAATCGTGCTTATTTTGTAGAAATTGTCATGGATACAGAATCAGAAGTACATACAAGCCTCGGCCGAACTGAAGTTCTAATTGATTCCGATGAATCACCGTCCATGGTTATAACTTCAATCACATCTGAAGCTGTTACATCAGATCAAGACGAAGAACCACAGCCAGAATCACCAGAAGAACCGAACGAGGAATCGAGCGCGCTCCTCGACGTTCCACAATCACAGAACCCATTACAATGCCGATATTGCGGAAAGGTTTTCACACGATCATTTTATCGAAAAGAACACGAACGCATTCACACTGGTGAGAAACCGTTTTCGTGTGGATTTTGCGGGAAACGATTTAATAGTCAAGGAAGTTGTAGGAAACATGAAAGAACGCACATGCGCAGCAAAAATCGTACACATGAATGCGAACATTGTGGGAAAAACTTCAAGGATATGACAACTCTTAGAGCCCATCTCCGAAGTCACACGGGAGAGAAACCTTATCCATGCGAAATTTGTGGGCGTTCGTTTAGTTTTGAAACTGTCCTTAAGAAACACATGATGTTCCACAATGGACAAAAACAATTTCAGTGTATGGTTTGCAACAAATCATACTTTACAGCTTACGATCTCAGAATTCATGTTCGCTCACATACGGGTGAAAAACCGTATAAATGTCGTTTTTGCAACCAATCGTTTGCTACCGGGAGGCGTAGGAATCTTCATGAAAAGTGCCACGAAAGAACCGGTGCACATCATTGTAAACAATGCGGTATGATATTTAGATCAGTTAATTCTTTAGCCTTGCATCAAGTTAAAAGTCAATTAGCTGGTGGCTGCAGTTTTATAAATAATTCTGATCAGGTTGACGACTACAATAGTTCACCAGAAACGGAGCAACCGTATTTAAATCACAGCCTTGGAGAGACACGAGGTCAATACAATGCGTTTCACTCCGTCAGTAATCCTGAGGAAGTCGACATTGAATTTCTTGGCCAGTCATTAAATACCGGAGAAACATTCGGTATCCCCGGCCTTTCAGCGAGTTTCCAGGTGTCACAAAATAATGTTTACCCAACAAGTTTGGTGAGGTCAACAGATCGGATTAAGAGGGAACCGTTTTCTGAACACGATTTTTCAGGTCCACCGTATTCAGGCGAAATTAAAACAACCGAGCAGTTTAATCGCACATCAAGAGCAGTTCCATCACGAAATTGCTCCGACAGAGCATCACAGGAGCCAATGGGCTCGGAAATTTCCGTAATTTCAACAGATGAAAAATCCGTTCAAACTAGTGTACTATCCGACACGGACAAATTGTTGTCCGACTTGCAAATGTGTGGACAGGTGCATGAGTGTAAGCACTGTCGCATATATTTCCGTGAATATAGTATGTATCTAGTTCATAAAACGTTGCATATTAACCCAATAAAACCATTTGTGTGTCACCTTTGTGGGAACGAGGCTGAAAATCGTGTCGATTTTAACGCTCATCACATTTGGCATATGAAATAGACAAAATGTGTAATGAACATTTCTATAAAAAGTTTACTGAACAGACAAGATTATTAATGTTTTTGTTTCTTTTCGCTTGTTTAGTTTTAAAATTTGAAAAGTGTTGTTCTAGCATGTACGCATGTATGTATTCAGTGGTACTTAAATTAAATAAAGCAACATTGTACAAAATTATAAGTATCGTTTTGAAACGGGTCTACACGTTTTATCATAGATTTTTCTAAAAAATGTTTATAGACATCTTGGATGCATGCTTTAAGAAAACTTCAATGGTTGCCCATCATCTAGACTCGTAAAATCGTAAAAAAGCCTCGAAAATAATGAGTACTTTTTAACATAGATTATACAAGTGAAGATATGGCCATTTAATTTTATTTGGTCAATATTGCTAACTGGTAAGCAATTCAACCTTAAATATGAGACTCAAATCGAATTTGTGAGTATGAATTATTTTAGACCAAAGCAGGGACGGATCTAGGATTTAGCATTAGGCGGGGGGGGGGGGGGGCAGAAAATCGCTCAAGATGCCCCCAGGAAGCTCAAGCGATTTCAACATTTACTGGGTGTTTTTGATAGTCATTTTTAATACCAAAAAAATTAATAACTGAAAATAGAAATTTTAATGAATTGGGGCAGGACGTCAATAACAGTATAAAAATAAAACTAGCACTTCTTTTTTTTCCTGCTGTACAATACTTGACCAAATTTTCACATATTATTTTAAGTCGAAACTCACACATTTTTATTTTCCGCTGTAATTATTTATAAAAGCAGGAACCTATAAATTAGTTATACTAGTCCCAGATAAAAGTTAAACAATTAATTGGACATATTTAAGTCAAAACTCCTATACATCTTTCGTTTGTTATCGGTTAAGCTGAATAAGTGTACAAAGTTTGATGAAGTTCCAATTTAGGTTGTATGTTATCGTATAGGCGAACCGTGGTGTGACGGACGAAGGGACAACTTGGACAGACTGAAAAACAATACGTCCCGAATGGCATATTGTACCTAACTTGTATGTTATTTAACAAAAATATTTCGTTTTTCAGCACAATTAGAAATACTGGTTTTGACGGACGGGGATCAGAGTTGGCTACATCACCCGCCCTACCTATTTCTCTCTCCCTCTCTCTCTCTTCCTTTTTTTCTTTTTTAGGGGGGGGGGCGCACGCCCTCCACGCCCCCTCTAAATCCGCGCCTGCAAAGCGTCGCTGTTCGTCTGTATTTGTTTAAATGCCGTTTCGTCAATTTTTTTAGCTATATCGTGGCGTTCAGTTTTTATTGGGGATGACGCTGAAGTACATGGAGAAAAGCAGAGAGACCTTCGGTAGGAAAACTGGTAATGCTTGTCAATGAGGATTGGAAATTAGAACACCATGCCCGGAGTGAGATTCGAACCCGCAACATTGGTGTTGACAGACCGCGTGATAGTAGATGATTTACTACCTTAACCACTCGGCCACCGAGGTCCCGTTGTTTCTGTTATATTGAACAACTAACAATAACGTTAAAATTTTAACTAAAATTTGTAAATAATGACAAGAGAGCAAAGTTTATTAAAATTATTATGCAACAAGTGGCAAAGTGGTGATGAATACCAAAATTTGTTGTAGCGGCAGATTGATGATGAATAGTATATTTGTTCGAGTGTCAGCATTTTAATCAAAACGTATATAATGTTTGCCTACTTTAGAATGTCTGATAAACGTAAACTAATTATAAAGAAACTTAGTTGTTATTTAACAATATATACAGTTGTAACTTTACTGAATTTTCATATATTGTAAATAATTTGTGTCTTTTGTTTGCAGCTATTGAAGTATATAGAATAGTGGCGACCGTATTAATAAATTTCAGGAAAGAGGCAGAAGACATCTCAGTTTTAAAACGTCAATTTGGTTTAAATAATTTGTTAATATCATAAATATGTCTGGTCGAATTTTATTGTCAAACGCATTGTACAGTCATGGCATTAGAACACGTAAAAAAATAAAATAGCACTTTTCAGTATTTTGTGCTAAATTTAACTTTAACATTAAAAAATTAAAATTCCAGTCTTACGCAATAACTAATGAATGGTTTGCAGAAACACAAAAAATTCAAATATTTGTTTGAACAAATTCTAAAATTAAATGAACTCAATTTTCCCATGAAGACATTTCCCTACGCAATTCAAACTATGTTGACAACTTAATGTAATATTAGTAACCGTTAATTTTCATACCTATCATTTTATTTTGCGATAAATCGTATTATTGTTGAATAATACACGGTGTAAAAGTTAAGGTAGTTATCACCCTTTCAACGACTTTATAAATGAGCAGCACGTTTTACGTGACGAAATATATGACCTCGGGGGAGAAACGTCAAGCGGGAAAGGAAAATCAAATTAGACAGAAATTATCGATGTCAGCTACTTGCTATTTCTTCAAGTTTCTTATTTTCTTAAAATAATACTTGTTACGATTTTTTAAAATGTCAAAATTAAATTACCCGTTACAATTGATAAAATATAAGAAACGGATGTTCTTTCTTTATATAACAATAAGAACTTGCATTCGAAGAGCACGACTAGGAATGTTTTCATCACTTGAGTTTTTACACACCCACGTTTGTCGACCAAGTTCAAATTCAAAGCAAAGTTTAGCAGTTAAAGCAAAAAGAAAACGCCGGCATATCCCACATTCGGAACTTCCAACGGAACTGGTTAAAAAGCGGAACAGTAAAGAAAGACAACGAATACACGCTGTCAACGACGCATTTGAACAACTTCGGAAACACATCCCTTCATGTTCTACTCAACACGACAAAATATCTAAGGTAAACATTTTAACAGATGCCATCTCGTATATCCGAGCATTATGCAGGATTTTGGAAAACAGCAACGAAGAACACATTTATACGCCATTTATGGAACACTGTGAAAATGTATGTGCTAGCATTACTAATGGCGTACATCAAGAAGAGTTAATGCGTGGTTGTATCACATACACTCATGTTACCCATGAAGACGTTGCCAAATGTTGTACTGCTAACATAGATTGTAACCAACTATTAGAACACAGTTCAAACGAAAGAACTCTAGCTCCGGCAAACTACCCAGACTATCAAACAGAGAAAGCAACAAGTTGGAATATGAATTCAAACGTGATCCAAGATCCATATTGTGTAAACACACAAATAAATGATTTTCAGCTTGACCCGAGAGACACTACATTTCAACACATCCCGGTGTGTCAAAAAGATTTCCGAAGACGACCGCTGGGAGACTTAACAAACCTACATGAAACACAGCTTAATTTTGCAAATTTAAAACAATGTTTAAATGCAAAGAGTCCTTTAATATGTGAAAGAAATCCCATGCGAAATTTGACAAATAATCATGATTTCGGAAACTTACTGCAGGACTATTCTAATTGTATTACAGACATAAACACAAGTTATACACAACAGTATGGTACAGGTTTGTGTGATTTATCTACAGACTTTCTTGACGATCTGATACCGTCACTGTTGTAAAACTTAATATGTGTGCCTATTAAGGAATATAAACATTACAACTCCAGAAAGACAAGGAGTTGAACGAAGAGATAAGATTATGCATGCATTTACATATTAATTAAAATGTTATGTACAAATTAATTAGTTGAAGTTGAATTTGGTTCATATTGTCCTTTTTGTGTCTATCAAAGTAAAGAATGAGTGATAAAACTCAAAAAAGACTTAAAAAGATATCATCTCAACTTGTCGGACATTTATTTCTATCCACTTTAGATTGCATAATAAATTGAAATGGATGTGTTTTACAGCAATTGTTCAGCAACCTGTTTTGTTTACAAGCTTAGTACCCCTGCCTGTAACTGGTAAACTGCCACATTAGTTTGACATGTTGACTGCACCATGTTTACCAAATGTACACAGCGGTATCGTGATAATTGTAAGAGTGTAATAGTAATTTATTGTCTTTCGTTAAAACAATTGTCGGCTTTAGTTGTGGGCATTTATATGTATCGTATTAGTTTTCTACAAACCTTGGGTGTCCCATTACCACCATCGGTAAAATTACAGATCATTACAGTGAATAGTGCTCATTTAGTAATTCAAATCACCAGAATACATATTGGTATGCTAATGTAGATTAGTATTTTTCATACTTTCGTATTTTTGTAAGGAAAAAAAGTAGATTAGCAATATATTTTTTTATCTAAATTTATTCCTCTTTAAACACTTAAAACATTATTTATGTACGTAAGTCCACCAATAAATGTATTTCACATAACTAAACAAATATTTATTATTTCAAACTAACATTTAAAAACTGATTTACGGCCACTTGTAAACACGAAGAAATTAACAAGTTATAGGATTTTTATTGAGATATGTAAGCGTTTGCTGAATTGAATTATTTATCATCTGTTGAACTCGACAAGTAACACTCCCCTTTTTGGCTTTGAAAGTATATATTTTTTCCCCGGACAGCACAACTACTTACATATTCCCTTTTGGGTCAACATTGACACGGAATTTGTATTTTACTTTTCAAGCGTCCACTCGAACACGTGTACGCTAATATTGTTGTGCTTGTTTATATGTGAATTTAATGTATTCAGCATTAAATTCCTTTATCGAAGGAAGACTGACTAGTATAGTTGTTGGCTGTTGTTGCTTTCGCTCTAGTATTCCTTAAACACATGATTGGGGATTGGTTAAACCTGTCTTAAAATAGAAAAACCAAATCGAGGTTCGGTCTTTTTGAAAATCGTCTGCAAGGAGGTGACAGGAAAAATGTCGGTTTGGCAATCTAAATTTTTTAATCCTTATTAATCTTCCATTCAACAACATTTTTTTGGAAGAAAAAATTGCTTAATTATCTTCCAAACCCAGAAATCTCGAAAAATGTTATTTGGTTTCAGGATGGTTTAACAATTTCTTTAATTTTAGCACAACGGGAAGCATCGTGGAGCTCCCGACATTTTATCAATATCTTGTAATTCTAGTTTCATATTTCCCCTAAACAATAATAATAATAATAATGTTATATTATGGACATATTAATACGAGTAAAGCATTTCTATTTAAATAAAAATAGGAATAAAGCCCTGCTCCCTCCTATCACGGTCACAGCTTTTTTTGACAGATAAAAGTGGTAAACTTCTTGAATACGTGTCAAGAATCTGGATTAAAAATACTAAATGGTAGAACAATTGGAGATTTATTAGGAAAATACACTTTTGTGTTACATATAATGGATGTAGTGTTGTGGATTATATTATTGTTTCTAATGATCATATTTTTGCTGATTTTACGGTACATGATTTCACTTCTTTATGAAACCATTGCATGTTAGTTGTTCATTGTTAACAAATTTTCATGTAAAGAGCAGCTTTCAAAATTCATTGGAACCACTTCCATGTAAATTTATATCGACAAAAGAATCGGTCTAACTGTATTCCCAGAATATAAATAGCATTGAAAGTAAACAAAAACTTGATCAATACATTTATGAAAACTAAATTTAATGACATTAATTTGTCTACTGATTCCTTAACCACAATTTTACAAGAAAATGCAAAAAAATCAGCTAAAATTGTTAAACCCCTAGCAACATTAAAATAATAATAATAATAATAACATAAAATATATATATATATATATAATAATATAATAAAACTAGACACTGGTTCTCAGATCCATGTAAAGATCTCAGGAACACAGAAAAAATTATGAAAAACTTGTAAATAGATTTCCTGGAAAAGATTAATATAGGAAAAATTCTATTCATTTAGATCAAAATACAGACATCTTTGCAAATTTGAAGAAAAGTCATATAAAACAAATTTGTTCTGAATTGAGTAACAACTGTGCTAAGATCCAAATGTATTTTGGAACATGATAAATAAACTTGAAAGGGAATCAGCTGGTCAAATTGAAGACACTGATATTCCAAAGGAAGAATTCATATCATTTTACAAAAAACTAAATAAAGCTGACACTGCATATAGTAATAAACAACAAAATATCACTCAGGAATTTGAGACCCTAAAATCAAATATTAACTTCTCAGTCTCGGGTGAGTCAAACAATGAAATCACCTGTGAGGAGATGATAAAAGCAATTAAATTACTTAAAAATGGTAAAAGTGCATCATCAGACCTCATCTCTAATGAAATGCTGAAGAATAGTACCACAGCATTAATTAAACCACTCTGTAAACTTTTTAAATTTTTTTCACATGGTATCTTCCCTAAATCTTGGAATGAAAACTATTTAGTTTTATTACATAAAAAAGGTAATAGATTTGACCCTAATAATTATAGGGGAATATCTATCAGCTCAAACTTAGGAAAATTATTTAATAAGATTATATACAATCGACTTTTGGAATTTATGAATAATCACTTTCTAATAAGTAAGAACCAAATAGAATTTAAAGAGAATTGCAGGACTTCTGATCACATTTTTACTCTTAAAAACTATCACAGATAACTATAAAATGAAAAATCAAAGTGTTTGCAGCCTTCACTGACCTAAGAAAAGCCTTTGACACTGTGGATAATCGGTTTTTATTTATAAACTGCTAAAACATAACACTCCTAATGAAATATTTAAAATTATATACTCCATGTATACTGATACTATGTAAAATTAAATTTTCAAATGATCTAAGTGAGCCATTTATATCTGAAAGAGGTGTTAAACAAGGTGATGTTTGGAGTCCTCTTCTCCTTAACTTTTTATAGATGATATAACAAAAAAAAAAACTGGAAAAGAACATATATTACCCAGTGGTCTTGGGTGGTATTAGAGTAAGCATTCTTCTTTATGCTGATGATATTGTACTAATATCTCAAGAGTAAGGAAGGGTTGCAAAACTGTCTCATTGCCATGCAGGAATACTGTTCAATATGGCATTTACATGTAAATACTGATAAATCCAAAGTAGTAGTATTTAATTCGAATGGTAAAACCTTTTTAAACCAATTAAAATATAAAAATTTATATATCTAGAAACAGTATCTCAGTACTGTTATCTAGGCATTTTAATAAAATGTAATGGCAATTTTAATCTAGCTATTAACACATTGATGGAAAAAGCCAAAGAGCATATTTTGAAAATTAAAACGCTAATTGGATTAAATAACCCTTGCAAATTATTAGAAAAACTCTTTGATACACTAATTTTACCCATTATCACCTACTGCAGTTAATTATGGGGTATTTTCTCCAACTTTAAAGATACTGAACCATTTTAAAGATTACATCTTAATTTATAAAAGAAATTTTAGGTGTACATTGCAAAGCTACTAATGATGCATGTCGAGCTGAACTATGTCGACTTCCCTTAGAAAGTAAAATTCTGTACTCAAGCATCAAATATCTAGAATATATTATTGACTTGGAAAATTCTTTAGTAAAAACTAATTTTGAAAATTCTGTTCACTCAACCAATTGGTTTATCAAACTGTAAACAGTATTAAATAATTTAGGTTTTTCATGATTTAAGCTCACTTGAACAATACTTAAATCAAATAAAAATTAGATTAAATGATCAAAATCTCCAAAATCAAAATACACTTATAGACACATCTCCAATACTAGAATTTTTCAAAATTTTTGTTTTTAAATGGGATGCAGACCTCGCTATTTAGATATCTTAAAGAAAGTAAAGACATGGCTGCTCTTTGTAAAATGCGTTTCAGTGCTCATAATCTAATGATAGGAAAGGGAAGATACCAAAAACTAAATAGAAAAGATGGAAACTGTCTAGTTTGCAATGCAGGAGAAATTGAAAATGAAGAACACTTTCTGTTGCATTGCAAACATTATAAGCTGATAAGAAGTACATTTCTTAAGAAAATCAAAAGTTTAATCCCAAATCTTTTAACAAATCCCTATTATGCTTTTTGTTGAATAGCAAATCTGAATTTTGTCTAAAACTTACTGCTACATTTATTTTAGAATGCTTTGAATTAAGAAGAAGTTGTATCATATAAAACGTAATTTTAATTGGTTATATCATCTGTATACTATATAATATAATATAATATAATAATAAATACAATTAATGTAAAGAATTGTATTACATTTGTATAACACACTTTGTATTGATCCTTTAAATTGTGCTGTACCATGAGTTTGTGCTAGTAAATATTTGTATTCGTATTTGTATTTTGTCCACATTTTCTTTTAACATATATTATTGTTCTGTATTCACAGGAATGAATACACCTTAATTTTCTGCAACCATTTATGTTAATAAAGGCACCAGTCATACCGGACCCACCTTAACTAAGACTGGTTACAAAATTTATTGAACTACCGGCATCAGTTTCATTTTACATTTTTTTTATGGTAACCGTTGTTTTTGCAACAATTTATGATATGGCCAGTTAAAATAAATGAATTACATGTATCTCTGGCAATTTTTATTATCAAAATGATTTAACAGCTTATTTCTTGGCACACGCAAGCTGGGCGTCTATAGTTCTGCGTTTTAGAGGCCCAGACTTGATTCAACACGCAGTGGGCACCGGACTACCTGTTTAATTCAAAGACTAATTTCGCATTGGTATGGCAACACATTCCTCCATGGAAATAATTGTCAACTGAAGATATAAAATCTCTTGGAATGCAGAAATCCAATGTTTTTTCAAAAATTATATTAGAATCCCTTCATGTAACTAAATTTTAACTGTTTACACATAATTTACACTTTATATCTTTATAAACGTTTGTTGCTTTTAATTCTAGTATATACATGCATATTAGCAAACTACAGATTCCGAATGCTATACAAGTATGGCAGGTCAAACATCTTGTAATATATTTTGCTAAATCGTTAATGAAATTGGTACTTCGCCTCCTTTTCTCGAATATTTTCAGGTATTGGGTCAGCTTGGAGCTTGTGAATTGAGGAGTCCTCTTCTCCTTAACTTTTTATAGATGATATAACAAAAAAAAAACTGGAAAAGAACATATATTACCCAGTGGTCTTGGGTGGTATTAGAGTAAGCATTCTTCTTTATGCTGATGATATTGTACTAATATCTCAAGAGTAAGGAAGGGTTGCAAAACTGTCTCATTGCCATGCAGGAATACTGTTCAATATGGCATTTACATGTAAATACTGATAAATCCAAAGTAGTAGTATTTAATTCGAATGGTAAAACCTTTTTAAACCAATTAAAATATAAAAATTTATATATCTAGAAACAGTATCTCAGTACTGTTATCTAGGCATTTTAATAAAATGTAATGGCAATTTTAATCTAGCTATTAACACATTGATGGAAAAAGCCAAAGAGCATATTTTGAAAATTAAAACGCTAATTGGATTAAATAACCCTTGCAAATTATTAGAAAAACTCTTTGATACACTAATTTTACCCATTATCACCTACTGCAGTTAATTATGGGGTATTTTCTCCAACTTTAAAGATACTGAACCATTTTAAAGATTACATCTTAATTTATAAAAGAAATTTTAGGTGTACATTGCAAAGCTACTAATGATGCATGTCGAGCTGAACTATGTCGACTTCCCTTAAAAAGTAAAATTCTGTACTCAAGCATCAAATATCTAGAATATATTATTGACTTGGAAAATTCTTTAGTAAAAACTAATTTTGAAAATTCTGTTCACTCAACCAATTGGTTTATCAAACTGTAAACAGTATTAAATAATTTAGGTTTTTCATGATTTAAGCTCACTTGAACAATACTTAAATCAAATAAAAATTAGATTAAATGATCAAAATCTCCAAAATCAAAATACACTTATAGACACATCTCCAATACTAGAATTTTTCAAAATTTTTGTTTTTAAATGGGATGCAGACCTCGCTATTTAGATATCTTAAAGAAAGTAAAGACATGGCTGCTCTTTGTAAAATGCGTTTCAGTGCTCATAATCTAATGATAGGAAAGGGAAGATACCAAAAACTAAATAGAAAAGATGGAAACTGTCTAGTTTGCAATGCAGGAGAAATTGAAAATGAAGAACACTTTCTGTTGCATTGCAAACATTATAAGCTGATAAGAAGTACATTTCTTAAGAAAATCAAAAGTTTAATCCCAAATCTTTTAACAAATCCCTATTATGCTTTTTGTTGAATAGCAAATCTGAATTTTGTCTAAAACTTACTGCTACATTTATTTTAGAATGCTTTGAATTAAGAAGAAGTTGTATCATATAAAACGTAATTTTAATTGGTTATATCATCTGTATACTATATAATATAATATAATATAATAATAAATACAATTAATGTAAAGAATTGTATTACATTTGTATAACACACTTTGTATTGATCC
Organism: Limnoperna fortunei; assembly: GCA_944474755.1. Lineage (NCBI taxonomy): Eukaryota > Metazoa > Mollusca > Bivalvia > Mytilida > Modiolidae > Limnoperna > Limnoperna fortunei. The sequence continues at coordinate 26,501,326 of OX104114.1, read as the reverse complement.
TTTAAATTGTGCTGTACCATGAGTTTGTGCTAGTAAATATTTGTATTCGTATTTGTATTTTGTCCACATTTTCTTTTAACATATATTATTGTTCTGTATTCACAGGAATGAATACACCTTAATTTTCTGCAACCATTTATGTTAATAAAGGCACCAGTCATACCGGACCCACCTTAACTAAGACTGGTTACAAAATTTATTGAACTACCGGCATCAGTTTCATTTTACATTTTTTTTATGGTAACCGTTGTTTTTGCAACAATTTATGATATGGCCAGTTAAAATAAATGAATTACATGTATCTCTGGCAATTTTTATTATCAAAATGATTTAACAGCTTATTTCTTGGCACACGCAAGCTGGGCGTCTATAGTTCTGCGTTTTAGAGGCCCAGACTTGATTCAACACGCAGTGGGCACCGGACTACCTGTTTAATTCAAAGACTAATTTCGCATTGGTATGGCAACACATTCCTCCATGGAAATAATTGTCAACTGAAGATATAAAATCTCTTGGAATGCAGAAATCCAATGTTTTTTCAAAAATTATATTAGAATCCCTTCATGTAACTAAATTTTAACTGTTTACACATAATTTACACTTTATATCTTTATAAACGTTTGTTGCTTTTAATTCTAGTATATACATGCATATTAGCAAAACACTACAGATTCCGAATGCTATACAAGTATGGCAGGTCAAACATCTTGTAATATATTTTGCTAAATCGTTAATGAAATTGGTACTTTGCCTCCTTTTCTCGAATATTTTCAGGTATTGGGTCAGCTTGGAGCTTGTGAATTGAGGAGCCTTGCGAGGAAACAGTTCTGCCTTGTTTGCTTATACATCATAAGGAATGCATTAACTCAATGGTTATATTGGAACCTTTATTAAATTGGAAGACCCTCCAAAAATTTATTATGATAAATATTGGGCGGAAAGATCTTGGTAATGTATTGGTTAGAATGCTATTCTGGATGTTATTATTCTCTGGTCGCTGGAAATTTTTTAATAATTTGACAAATTGTGTTCGTGTTATTGACCAAAAAATGTTACATAAACAAATATTTAGACAAATCTACATGCTGCAATTATTTAGATTACTATGACATATACATACTAAAAATTCGTATTAAATTGGAAGACCCTACAAAAATTTATTATGATAAATATTGGGCGGAATGATCTTGGTAATGTATTGGTTAGAATGCAATTCTGTATGTTATTATGCTCTGGTCGCTGGAAATTTTTACATAAACAAATATTTAGACAAATCTACATGCTGCAATTATTTAGTTGACTATGACATATGCATACTAAAAATTCCTAATTGTATATCTGTTTTGCAAATATTTAGTTAAATTTATATACTAGAGCAAGTTTTCCCACCGTAGGTCGGGATGCTCTCCGGCTTTCTCCCCCAATAAAAAACTGAACGCCATGATATAGTTGAAAAATTGCTGTAAGTGGCGTTCAACAACATTCAAACCAACAACATAAGTATACTAGAAGTTCTGAATTTGTATATACATTCAAGCACAGACATTCTGTGCTATTTCAATTTGTTATTCACATTTATATTGATGTAGATATGCCATATATATACTAGAAATATATTATATTGAATATAACAGTGCTATTTGAATTTCAATTTATTTATATAAATAAATATGCCATATATATACTAGAAATACATTATATTATATATTAGTTATATATCAGTTATATATTAGTTATAGATATATATTTAACAGTATTGGCACAGCTGTGCAGTTCAAACCCCCCCATTCTGTGGCGGTTGCCTGAAACGACACATGACGAGCATCTGTCATTTCAGTCAATTTGGCAGATTTTTCACTGCACTGGCCCCCCTTTTTATTAACTGTCAACTAGCAAATATCTAAATTCTGGAGTAACCTCTGTTTCCCAGGGTTGCTCATCCCCCATATATATCAGTTGCTAATTCATTTATGGTCTGCCATCAAGTTGCGGCGACCAATATATAGACTTGAACTTTAATCTTATCTTATATTTCAAATATATATATTTATTTATTTATCTATTTATTTATCTATTTATTTATTTATTTATTTATTTATTTATATATATATATATTATTGTACTTGTATAATAAAGCTGTGGCCAAATACTGCCAATCTAGATCTTTGTTTTTATTCAGCATTCTCTGAGATAAGTGAATTTAATGTATTCAGCATTAAATTCCTTTATCGAAGGAAGACTGACTAGTATAGTTGTTGGCTGTTGTTGCTTTCGCTCTAGTATTCCTTAAACACATGATTGGGGATTGGTTAAACCTGTCTTAAAATAGAAAAACCAAATCGAGGTTCGGTCTTTTTGAAAATCGTCTGCAAGGAGGTGACAGGAAAAATGTCGGTTTGGCAATCTAAATTTTTTAAACCCTCCCACCCACCTCCATTACATAAACGCACAACGTTAATACATTTTGTAATATATTTTGCTAATAATCTTGTTAATGAAATTGGTACTTCGCTTCCTTTTCTTGAATATTTTCAGGTATTGGGACAGCTTGGAGCTTGAGGATTGAGGAGCCTTGCAAGGAAAAAGCACAGTCTTGTTATCGCCGTGGAGTGTGAGAAGAGTGCAAATGGTGGTTTCGGACAATAAGGCAGATTTTTCACTGCACTGGCCCCCCTTTTTATTAACTGTCAACTAGCAAATATCTAAATTCTGGAGTAACCTCTGTTTCCCAGGGTTGCTCATCCCCCATATATATCAGTTGCTAATTCATTTATGGTCTGCCATCAAGTTGCGGCGACCAATATATAGACTTGAACTTTAATCTTATCTTATATTTCAAATATATATATTTATTTATTTATCTATTTATTTATCTATTTATTTATTTATTTATTTATATATATATATTATTGTACTTGTATAATAAAGCTGTGGCCAAATACTGCCAATCTAGATCTTTGTTTTTATTCAGCATTCTCTGAGATAAATTTAAAATAGACCATAAAACATATAGTTCAGACACCTTACGAACCAGTCTGCTTCTAGTAGTTTATTCTTCTCTGTTGTCATGTCTTATTTTACTTTTATTTTATTTTTATACTATATTGTATAGTGTAATAAAAACTGGTTTTAACAAAAGGCACCAATCTGACTGTCTAATTATAAGTCATTATCATATACTTATTAAAATAAGTTAAATTTGTTACTGTATGATTAAACGAATAAAAGGGCAAAAACTTATTGTTTTCACTGAATTGCAAAGCGGGCTGATATTAAAATGTTATTAACTGCTGCCAAAAGTTATTGCACGCTTTTCCGTAAAAGTTATAACATGCCTTTCCGTAAGTGACTGGAAATTACCGGGATTATTAACAAATATGTCGTTTAAGGTAGATCAGTAGTAAATGTTTTGGCTATAGTCGAAAATACTAGCATTTCTGGGATTTCCATACCTTTCTAACATTCCTCAGCATTTACATGGACTGGGAAATTAATAAACTTTCATTCAACATTAAAAAAATATATGCCTTATATATCCGTAACCTATTCCTTTTTTTCAGTAGTTAGAACATTTTGAGAGGCTCCCACTGTTACAAGCAATTTCTAATGCAGTGAATGTAAAAATACTAAATTGTATACAAATTTACCAAAATGTTATCTTGCAAGGTGAAAAATGTTACCACTTTTTAAAACTTAATTTATGCAGGAGCTTACAGACACAAAATTGTACACATCTAACCACTATTGACCAAATCAGAACACAACGTATTATTCAGTACCTAATGTAGGGAACGCAATCTAGTAACCTGTAACTGGTACACATTTAATACTGGTATACCTTAAGGCGTAGGACCACCATTGTTTTTGAACTCTTCGGCTATATTAAATTTGATGATTTTGACTTATCCTAGAAAAGTTAACTTTTTTTCAAATAAAGTGACACTTCTGTCCCATATTAGTATGCGCCGAGTCAAAATTCTGTCAAAATTTCACAATATGTTAACAAATAGCATCCTCGAGTGGAAACGCCTGCTTCACACAAATCACATCAATAAAGTCTTGCTTAGGTTTATTTCTCTCATAAAAATGCAGTCTGCACCGGAGTTTAAAATTTTAATTTCTGCCAATGACAATCAAGGAAAGATTAATTGAGGAAGCCGAATATGATTTTTTAAGAACTCTACATTGAAAGATGACCGCCGACAGTGATAGCTGTGTGTTTTCTGTCTCGTCAAATACTTATGGTTTTGTAACAAGTAGCCAAAGTATGAAAGAATCACACGTCAGATACAGTCATGAAAGTATTTGTGATCATCAGAATGATACAATTGGAAAATACTCACTCCAGAATACGGAGTTTGTGACACTTTTAACTGGTACACCTATATCAAAACAAAGACCGATGAGCTGTCATCATGATCTTGCATGATTCGTCCCTTTTACAAATAAACCAAGTCAGTCAGGACCAAAGTTATATTCATTAGCAAGACTTTGTAAATTCACTGTATGATGCTTCCGAAACTTATTCATTCAACGAAAAACACTTACGACAGTATCACTTGGTATATGAGGGCCAGGGGTAAAGAGGGCTTCCCCCCTCCAGGAAAGCGTGTCACTAAAAAGTCCACAACAAATTGTCAACAAATGAAAAATAAGCCAGAGATGGTTTTATCATGCAGATGTTTATTATGGGCGATTTCTCTATTATAGATAAGGTCATAAAATGTAATGAACAATCAAAACCATTAGTTGAAACTACCTGACATACCCATTATGCAGTCATGTATTCAATCTCTACTGGAAAGAATCTCAACTAGAGAAATCCGATGCAAAAAACTCGAACATCATACAAACGTTACAAAAGAACAAAAAACATTTAACATCAACCATAAACGAACTCAAAGAAAACTATGAAACACTATCAACCGAAATCTCACGAAGAACTACAAAATACGACTCGAAGTTCAAACTTCTTCTTCAGAACAATAACCAACTTGAAATAATTGTCTTAACAGACATGTCTCAGAAAATACTAAAAACATGCAGTGAACTAGAACGACTTGACAAAATTCAGATAGCATAATTAAAGACCTTTAATGAACTTTAGTTGTGTGCTGAACCTTATTATCGTTATTTTGCTGTATTTTCCTTTGATCTTTATGTGTGGTATAATTCCGTCTCACTCTACTAGCGTAAGATGGGCCCATCTCACCTCGTTGTCAAGACGTCGTTAAGTAAACACCGTTGCGTCTCAATGTTTCAAAACAGCGATAAAAAGAATACTTACGTTTGTTGAAATCTCATGCGTTTTCTCCTCATCTCGTTTCAAAAAACGTAAATAATCTATATAAGTTTATTGGCCAATTATGGGCCCTCGAGGGGCAAATACAGCACAACATGTATGATTAGTACAGTACATAAATAACATAGATTATACATTTCAATGGCAAACAAATATTAATCGTAGAGAATGAGAAAAAATTGGGGCATCATAGATATTAATGAACCTTAAATAGAACATAGCTTAACATAGCTTAAGTTATATTATAAGTATACAAAAGTGGCTAACCCTCGTAGTGCCACTTTAAATCCTGACAACAACAAGGAACCTATAAGTTAGTTATACTAGTCCCAGCAACAACAGAACACCATAGAATGATATCGTTATACACAACGATATGAATACTACTCCTTCACTACAAAGGCTTAACGACTCTGCTCAAGTAACCCGTAACGGAAATACTGAACACTCAACATATCATGTGACACAGTAGCAGTAAAAATGTCAGAATTTATACAACATTTAAAACAGGATCCAAAGCAAAACGAAACGATTTCTGCTCAGCAAAGAGCTACTAGTATTCCTGTCGTAAATGACCGATGACATCGACCATGCACGAAAACAAGAACGTATTCGTAGGCGTAGCAAAGCGTAGTCAAACTACTCGCTATTATTTATCTGGCATTGACACTCGCTCGTCTCGTAGTGGTATTCTCAAATTTCTCGAAGCCAGGAGCATTAAACCGACTTATTTACAACTATCCATTGGAAGTACAATTCCTAGTTAAGATCAACAAAACTAAATTTACCTTCAGAATGTGCAGCAACCTTGGAATCCGACAATTGTTGGTCCGCTGGTGTAAAGTGGCGTGAGTGGTTCAGTAATCTGGAATGGTCCAGCAAACGTAATAGCAACGAACATAACTATTATAATTAAAATGTCCTACAAAATTATTTCTGTCTTCATGTTTGTCAACAGTTTTGTAATATCATATTTTTTTATAAACATGAACATTAGTATATGTAGTTGGAACGTCAGAGGAATTATGTCCTCAACGATGTGTGTAACCAACATGATCGCAGAGGTTAACCCTGATATCATCATACTTAGCGAACATAAGTTAAAACCAAACTTTTTTTCTTACCACTCTAGTTTAGATAGTAGATATAAGTCTCTTGCAAAATCTCATCCAATACCCGAAAACTATTTTAGTACACACGATAAAGTGGGCATTGCAATTCTTAATAAGAAAACTTTACAGTTATCAATTGAAATTTCTCAAATAAACTCTGACAGGGTAGTAGGTATATGCATTAAGGGTGACAATTCAAACTCCTTATGTGTTTTGGGACTTATTTACCTTTCGATAGTTCGATTGGTAATAATATAGAAGTACGTAGTACAAAAGATGATTTGTACCATAATTTCAGTAATTATGGTAATGTTGTAATTGCTGGGGACTTAATTAGCACAAGATTGTCACTCTACAAACATGTATATAAATCAAATGACCTGAAAAAATTATTCGTAATTAGATCCGTTCTGTATCATTATTATTATGATGGTCGCGTAGATTTTAAGGGACCTATGTTTACTTTTCCTTTAAAGCGAACTATGCTGGATTATATTTTGTTCCCAGAGAACATGGTCAGGCAGGTAAGTCGCTATGAAATACTTAGAGATGGAAATGCAAGCAGCACCTCAGACAATTTACCTGTTATCTGTTCTATTAAGTTACCTTACAACTCACAGAGATCCACAGCATTTCTCAAACTAACTGTTTGGAACAAGATTACACCTGAAATAATTACACCTTTACGGATTCTATTTTCGACAAAGACTGTAATTTGGACATCGACAGTCTTTGTTTCTAAACGACACTGCAGATAAAGTGATCCCAAAATCTACATTCAACAGCCATACAAAACCATACTGGAACTCTGATGTAAAAGCTGTACATAAGATTTAAAGAAACATGCGTAAAATTTCTGAAGGAAGACCACGTGGTATGTCTCATAAGTCATATTACGGTTATAAACGTTCCAAAAGTAATTTTAGGAACATCCAAATGACAGCGTACGACAAATATATTGAACATACTTTTGAAGACATAAATAAAAAAAAATAAATAAATAAAAACAGTGCTGCAGTATGTGACATAAGACTTCTCTGGAAGACTATTAAACGTCAAAAGGCCAAGCAGAAACAATGCTTACCAGAAATAACAATTTCCGAAACATCGTACAGGACTCCAGAATCAGTTGCTGACGGCTTTGCTAGTTATTTTGAAAAGATTAATGATCACTCATCTGATGTGACATTCTATGATGAATATTTTTACCATATCTTAAACAAATACTATGAACTACTTAAATACTGTACAAATGATAGTGGAAACGTGCTACCTGGTGGTATCATAACCGAAGACGAATAGAGCAATCATCAAACAAGGTAAGAAGAAAAAAGCCTTCGGCCCGGACAAAATACAAAATGATTATTTTTATATGGTGGCCAAATAGTTGTAAGATCTTTGACTCTACTTTAAAAAAATAGTATCTGTATCGAACGTACTAAAACAAAAGAAGAAAGGCTTATTAGTCCCGATTTACAAAGGAAGAACCAAACCTAAAACAGTTACAGACCGGTTTGTCTTTTGTCGTGCCTTCTGAAAGTTTTTGAGAATTTGCTGTTATCTCGTTTACAGTCTTATGTTCTCTCACCCGATACTTTCCCGAATCCTCTCCAACAAGGATTTCAGAGTGGTCTTGGCTGCATGACCACATCGTTTATTTTTCACGAAACCATATCCCACAATATTGAAATAAATAGCAATGTTTATTGTGCTTTTTGGATAGCTGTAAAGCATTCGACACTGTGTGTCATAAGGCTTTTCATGAATAAACTATTTAAATTGAAGGTCAGGGGCAAAGTCTGGTGCATTATTGATGATATGTATTCTAATACTGTAAGTGCAGTTGTAATTAATCAATGTAGATATAGGTATTTTAATGTTAATGAAGGTGTACGACAAGGTGGTGTATTATCTGGTTTGCTTTATCTAGTTGCTTGTTCATCTTGAAAGATGTAATCCAAAAAATGGGTGTTGAGTATTTAACCTCTTTGCTCCATGTCTTGCTGACCATGATGTGTGCTTAGCTGCATCACCTGCAACACTTGAACAAATGCTTGATATATTCTCCAATTACGCTAGCAAATAGAGATTTTAATACAGTGCGTCTAAATCTTGTATAATGTGTTTCTGTAAAAGTGGATTCAAACCAAAATATCAATGGGGTTTAAACAAACAAAGCATACCGATCACTAACAATCATACTTACCTTGGAATAGAGGCGTCTGACAATTTAAAATCGACAAACAGAATTATTTCAGCATGCAGGAAAGGTCGTAATGCATACTTTGCTATTGCCAATATTCGAGCTGAAAATATCTATCGACTTGCAAGACTATAACTGTATAAAACGGTCGTTATACCTACCTGCCTTTATGGGTGTGAATTCTGGTATGGATTAAGAATTATGACATTAAACAACTAAATCGCCGTCAATACTTTAATGCAAAAGGACATGCAGAGGTTTCACCCTAGAACCAGATCTGATATGTGTGAAATTATATTATTTCTTAACCTTTTAAGATGTGATTTGGAAAACCGTAAACTCTATCTGTTCGGAAAATTTTGCAGAATGGAACCGAACATTCTTCCAAAGAAAAATGTTCCTTTTACGACTTTTTACATGTTTTCCAAACGTTAACATCAGAAATGGTTTCATTCCGGACGTTTTACATATTGTATTAAAATACCATTTGTGTCAACATTTGGAGAGTTAATTCAGTTTGGGTGATTTTCCGAGAAAGTCTGACTGGAAGGAAATAGTGTCAGTCGCTATTAACTCTACCTGACAAGGATTATGGCAAACACGAGTTACTTCCGACCCCGTGATTTCTCAAGATTCTACTAAATACATTCAAATGTAGATGTCGCAAATATATGGAAATGGCCTCCGTCCACATCTGAACTCCGGACATCTTTCTTGATCGCCACGTTAATCGTCACGATTCCAACTTCTTACAATAATGACTGTAAATTATGTCATCCAAGTTTTTCCGACGTAATGATGCATTCATCCTGTGAGTGCCCTTTTACATCTAATCAGCGATACTTTCTTCGCACTTATTATTGAGAACTTTTGTTTAGATTGATATGTTGAATTAGTTACGACTCAACGTCTTTATATTGTGTCCTACTCGGGAAAGCGTCCTCTACTGATCTTGAAGACTTTGGTTTATCGGAATTTCGTGCCTTGTGCTACACACTTGTCATTCGAGCTGCTGCCGATTACAACCGTATGCTAAAAAGCATTTATAGATTCTTATTAACGACGTTGTTGGCAAGACATGGTTCTTAAGGCATATTCATAACCTCAGTGCTAATTACGGATATATATATAGATTGATATTTTGCAGAATGGAACCGGACATTCTTCCAAAGAAAATGTTCCTTTTACGACTTTTTACATATTTTCCAAACGTTAACACCAGAAATGATTTCATTCCGGACGTTTAACATATTGTATTAAAATACCATTTGTGTCAACATTTGGAGAGTTACTTCAGTTTGGGTGATTTTCCGAGCAAGTCTGATTGGAAGGAAATAGTGTCAGTCGGTATTAACTCTACCTGACAAGGATTATGGCAAACTCGAGTTACTTCCGACCCCGTGATTTCTCAAGATTCTACAAAATACATTCAAGTGTAGATGTCGCTAATATATGGAAATGACCTCCGTCCACATCTGAACTCCGGACCTCTTTCTTGATCGCCAAGTTATTCGTCACGATTCAAACTTCTTACAATAATGACTGTAAATTATGTCATCAAAGTTTTTCCGGCGTAATAATGCATTCGTCATGTGAGTGCCCTTTAACAGCCAATCAAAGAGATTACAACCGTATGCTAAAAAGCATTTATAGATTCTTATTAACGACGTTGTTGGCAAGACATGGTTCTTTAGGCATATTCATAACCTCAGTGTTAATTACGGATATATATAGATTGATATTTATATATCTAATGCACATTGTAGTTATGTTTACTATGTCATTCTATAACTTTAATTACTTATATTGCACATGTATATTATTAATTCATTTATTTGTTTACTTGTAATCTCTGTTTAGAGGAAATAAAAAATTGATTGATTGATTGTATGCTATTTAAGCTTATTTGCTTTATATGAAAATAACATTACTTGTTCGAAAATGTTATGGACTATTTGATGACACTCATTCAATATAGTTTTGTTGGTCTCGCATTTTATGTACAATATGTATATGCCGTTTAAATCAATTTGATATATAGATATAGGGGTTATAATAAAAGCACTTCATTTGCATAAAAAGAATAAAACAAACATAAAGCTTTCGAATGAAATAAAAACAGTATTTATCAGACAAGGAAGTTTTTTCTGGACACAACCGGTTAAACAACCCTAAAAGTTAGGTAAATATTAGCACTACTAAAGACGCCAGGAACGAAACATACAGATAGTGTTGCACTTAAATAGTACTGAATCATAGCTATATATTAACAAATGTAAACAGTCACTATGTAATTTTGTTGTTGAAAGCCTACTCAAAACAAAACATCTATTTTACCGTCACAAATGAAATTAGTGTTTCAAAGTAAAAGTTGAAAACATTATCTCTGGTTTAAAATATATTGAATTGTTTTCAATTTCTATCTATATTAAGGGTATAATGCGTTTTTGCAGTTTGTTCATTTTTTTAAGGGAACGTGTGATACAATTTTACATTTAACTGTTTTGTATAATGTGACAGGTATACTTAAAGAAACTTTAAGAACCCGTTATAGAAAGCAAACGTAATTGGAAAAAATTACATCATACACTCCGGAAAATTCATTTTTCTAAAATATACCCACTCAAAAAAGAAACGCAACATCGGATAAATTTTTTCAAATCATTTTGTCGGGCAAATAACCTATATAAATATTCAAATATATACACACAACATCATAATTACACATTAATTAAAAGGTCTCCAAGGATAAAGTTCATCCACCCGTGAACGATTGTGGTCGAAATCTGGAACATACTATGAATTACACATTGCTAAAAACAGGGTCCACTTTGACGTGCAAATCATGGGTATTTTTTTGTAACTCAGACAATCGGTATAAAACCCTGTTATTTCTTTTCTTGACTGCATTAGTAAAAAAAAAATTCTGACGAGGTGACGCTTTGCCAAGGTTAGATGCTGCAACCCGGAATATCGCTATCGGTCGAATCGAGGCCGGGAAATCACAGAATACTGTTGCCAGAACGTACAATGTTCATCGTAGCACAATTTAACGCCTTTGGAGACACTACCTACAGCTTGATACTACGACAGACTGACTACGTTCAGGGCTTCCGCCTGTTACAACTCGGGCGCAGGATCGTTAAATTAGATTATTCATTGTACGGAACAGGACTATTGATGTAACAGAAACAGCTGTAAACGTCCTGGGTTGCGCCGAATATCACCACAGACAGTACACAATCGGTTACGCTCTCATGGATTGCGGGCAAAAAGACCTTACGTCGGAGCAACACTAAGACGCCAACACCGCCGAGCAAGGGTTAGATGGTGTATGGAATTTACTGAACTGGAGAAGAGTGTGGTTCAGGGATGAGTCACGTTATTAGCTTGAATAGGGAGATGGCCGCATACGAGTGCAGAGGCGCTGAAATGAACGTTTTGAGCAAAACTGTGTTGTAGAATTAGAAGCAACTTTAGTGTTATGATGTAGGCCGCTATCTCTTACGCCAGGAACACACAGCTGATACATATCCAAGGCAATCTTAACGATGTTAGGTATAGAGACGAAATTATACGGCCGCATTTATTGCCCGTAATTTCAACACGACAATGCCCTACTACACACAGCACGTGTAACAGTAGATTGTGTTAGAGCAACATAATGTCAATGTAAACGTTGTCCATTACGATCTCTGGATCTTAACCCAATTGAACATTTTTGGGATGAACTGGATCGGCGCTTGCGCCAACGACAACCACCGCCGCAAAATCTGCAACAATTAGAGCAGGCACTTCAGTATGAGTGGCAAAGGATACCGCGTGTTCGTACTCAACGTTCAATTAAATCCATGCCAAGAAGAGTAAGGCTGTGTTAAAAGCAAATGGTAGGCACAACAGATACTGAATTTTTTGCGTGATTTATTGACAATATGCGACAAAATGTTATGTTCCATGGTAAAAGAACTCATGAACAAGAAGTGTGCCATGAATTTTTTACATTTCTGTATCAATTATTTATATGATAAATTGTTAAAATAATATATGCAGTTAAATTCCCATTTTTGTATGTTGCGTTTCTTTTTTGAGTGAGTATTAACTGTGAAGAGACGTTACAACATATTTTATGAACCAATAACAAGAACGCATAAATAACAATAATTTGCGGTTTAAAGTAACAAACAGCATGCTCGAGTGAAAACGCCTGCTTCACATTTTAGAAATTGAAGTCTCACGAAAATCATGTTTTTTGTTTATCCACACGAAAATATAAATCGTACCAGCTTGTACCAAACGGCAAAACATTTTGACTTTGAGAAATTATTTTTGTGTTTAAATTACAACTAATCAGAACAATTTTTGACCGTTTTAAATTGTAGTACCGTACTTAACAAACATTTTTCTACAAAGTTAAAAAAACATTGTTGCATATCTAATAGATACAATCCGAGATAAGAAATCCCATGACGGTCATGTTTTCTTCTGATCAAAACAAAATAAGAAATCTTTGCAGATTATGTCACAGAAATAATTTGTACCAAGTAATGAAAACATTGGATCTGTAGTTTTAAAGAAGCAGAGAGATATTTCAGTTTCAGCCATCAAGAACAAGAATTGTTAATGGCGGCCAGATTTTTTTCATTGATCAAGAATTAATTTTGAATCGACCTAACAAACATCTTATTTGCCAAATAACAAAACATGGAACATAGTTTTTAATTTTAGTCGATCAAAACCATGGATTTCTTATCGTTGCCATGTTTTTGTCTGACCGAGACGAAACGAGGAATCTTTGTTACAGTCCTGTCTAAAACTTTCGTTCTTAAAAAAAGATATTGATGCCATTATCCTTAGCAAAGCTTACATCACAAATCAGTAAAAACTAATTCCTCCATATTGTAAAAATCAATAAAACCTTATTTTTTCTTTTATACCTATACCACACCCATGGCAACAAAAATCTTGAATTATGGGCGTGTATTGCATAATCTCAATATTGACGACTTCAAAACTTGTTGCAAATACCACATTCCAGTATAATCCTGCTGGCTTAAACGAAAATTAATGGCAAAACTAAGTACAAACATCTGATTTTAGTCGAGAGTAGTCATATTTCGTAAAAGACCAGTCTGGTTTTCACAAAATGTTTTCTGGTATTGAAATCAATCATAAAGCTTTACTTTCTGATTGATAAATTATTTTTCATTATACAAAAAATGTGTGCCACAAATGATCATTTATTTGTTATGTTTGTCGTAACCACTTTCTATCCTTCCTATTACATTATGACTTCCCCCAGAATGACTAAAGAGTGGACTTCACGAGTGGAGCAGGAGTTTTATTCTTTCCCGAGATTAGTGGGGTTTGTATTACTCAAGTATGGGTTTACGTGTTTTCTGTCTGTTTGTTCTGTTGTTGTCCCCTCTTTTGTTTTACCATTAGTTTGTCTTTGACTTATCGTGTTTTGTATACTGCTTGGGATATGCGATGCTGTTTTCTTACAGGTCCTCACAAACATCATTTGTACCAAGTTACATGAGAGTTAAACAAGAGGTTACAAGGGAGGGGGACAAAATTGTAAACGTTTAAGGACGATCAGAAGCCAAACGAAGGGAATTGCAATACACCACACCAACAATTAAAACATCTTTCAAATATATTTATTATTATTTTATTATTTTGTTAAATTTTATTTTTTACGTTCCTTTTTAACAAGTACCCTATGTACACAAAGTTGAAATAAAAAACAATATATCGGGTGCAAATATGTTATGAAATGCTATCTTTAAAGTTGTACATCAAGTGTTTTGCAATTTTTTCACGATCCATGTTTGATACAATTTTATTTTTTAACCATCTAGTTAATGTCAGAGTTATACTTACGTATACTCGAAGAATGTTTAAGAACCATTCGATAAAAGTAAATGCAATTTAAAACGAAAATACGATAAGGATTAAGGAATGAAGTGGATTTGAATCAAATTTTATATCAATACAAAGTAAGTTTATACAAAACAAAACTATACACTCCTTTCATATGATTTTTAATTTCTTTAACATTAGCATTGCAGAGTGTTGCAAATTATTGTACGAACGATCAATATGAACAGAATGATAAAACTAAATAATATTTATATTTTATTCAACAAAAGACGAAACTAAATTAATGATTTTTGTGTTGGGATCCCACAAGTCGTAAAAAATCCTCATGGATAGTATTTCATTGAAATCAGCACATTAAAATATGCCTAGAAATAAAAATTCCGTTGAAATCGGACAAAATTGACTTTTTTTCACAAGGTTCAAACAATGTTTGAACTCCGTCAAAACGATGTTTAAAACGACCAATTAATTATTGGCAGGAACGGTGTAGGAATTCTTTCGGGTGACATTCTCATTATATGCCATAGCCATCTCATTTTCCGTTGTTTGATCTCAGTAGCAATGTTTTTGTTTTTGCTTTTCTCGTGTAACTCCTTGTTTGTGATCTTGTTTGGCCAGAAAATGTGGTTTATTTTCATAAGGCAGGTGTTGTGGAATGATGCCTCAATCTTTCTCATATCGCTGACACGCCAGCATTCAGACATTAGTGTTGTATAGCTGTGTGTTGGTCCTCAAACTGTAGCTATTTGAATTCCAAATGGTCTTGAGTTGGGCAAATTTAACACGTGTTTTGTTCAGTCCAGCCTTAATATCTTTCCTAGTTATATTGTTCTGACTTAGTATACTGCCGAGATAAGTGAATTCATCTACATCTTCTAGTTCTTCTCCATTTAAGAACACAAGTTCTGCTGGCGCATTGATTTTCTCCACCTTAGTTTTCTTGATATTCATGTTTAGCCTAGTTTGTTGTGAGAGGTGTTAAGATTATTTGTTTTTTCTTGTAGGTGGTTGGCATTCCCAGATATCTCTGCAAGGTCGTCTGCAAAATCAAAGTCCTCTAAGTGCCTGAACATGATCCATTGGATACCTCTCTTTTTTCACACGTTGTATTTCGTTATATCCAATAAATTACAAGCAAGACTTCGTTATATCCAATCAATGACAATCAAGAAGATGATTGGCGATAAGATGCATCCTTGTCTTACCCCATATTTTACGCTGAAAGAATCGTTGATTTTTTCCCCAGGATAACACTGTTTTCAAAGTTGAAATAGAATGCTTTAATGAAAATGCAAATCTTAACTGGTATTCCGTGGGATCTTTTCCACAATATTTCCCTATGTACGCTGTCAAATACCTTCTTCAAGTCAATTAAGTTGGTGTATAGCGGCATTTGCCTTTCGATACACTGTCCGATAATGTTTCGAATAGCAAAAATCTGATCTTTACATCCTTTTTTCTATGTCCAATTTATATTTCTGCATTTCATTGGCTACTTGCGCTATCTTTGATGTTTCGTACATTTTGCGAACATTTCATGCTCAACACACAATTTTTCTTTCGGTCTCAGAAAACTCTTAGGAGATGTCATACTACCAGCATCTTGGTTGGAGTCTCTAAAGAGAGCGTTATTAATTATGACACTCGCTGAGGTTTCTGTAACTGGCTGCTTTTTCAGTTGGTAGGGTATTTGACCCTGCGCCAAACCCCCGCTTCCGCGAACCGGGTTTTCTTTCAGACTTGTTCTTCCCATAGATGATTGCATACCATTGCTAACGAGTTCCTCCTGTGCAGATTTTCTGTCTGGGTTTACTCCCGTGATTTTGACTCCCGAGTAATCCACAAGGCAGTCGAGCTTTTGATACCCATAGCTTGGCCAAGGTTGAAGAGTGCAAGAGAATATCCACACAACGGTGGACCTACACACTGCATCTCTAGAGTCCTTGGTACTCCGAGGTGTTCTACAGTTTAGCCTAAGGTTATGAGACCCCAGTTACCGTGCATTGCCAAGAGGAGGCGCAGTACAAGTGTAGAGGCTATGTACTGGCAGGGAAAGAGTTACGCACTCGACTCACCTTTTCACCAACATATAGGCTAGCTAGTAGATCTAGAGACATTTGATCACTGCCACACTAGACGCATATCACTACCTTGTGGTAAAACCACTAATGCACTCTGGCTCATTTATATCACACCATTTAAGGATATGCAGTTTAAACGGAAAAATATATATTCTGTTGTTTCAAATGTCTTTGCTACAGTAAGAAAATATGCATTTTATTTTGATAATGTATCTATTTGAGTGATAACGTTTATAGAAGTCTGGAGCAAAGAGGAAAATTTAACCATTGAACAAAAAACAACGCAGACATCGGCCAATGGTACCTGATCCTTATGGGAAGTAGAAGACCGAAATTGGTATTCGTTTACTTTTGTCAGATGATTGATGCATTTGTTAAATTTATCAGCAAACGATGTCTAAAGCGAATTGTGGATAACCCTGGTCATGTGTATGCCTTACCAAGTCCAACAATAATAATAAGAATAGAAGAGATAGGATTTCCATTTTCACCTTGGTCTAGCATTTGCGCCACTTGACAGACCGGGTGTGGTAAAATGCAGTTTGTCTACAAAATCAGAGAATCTGAAAAACATCTACTAGAGGCCGTCTTGAATTGCTACGAGATAAATCAACCGTTGTTTAGAGAGATTGAGCGAACCATAGTCGCCTCACCTTTCACCGAGGATTACTACAATTTAAACGATACAACAATTCACTTCGAACAGAACACATCAATTGATGGTCTTTGAGGATCTAATGCATCACGTAGTTTGTGACCTCAACATGGAATTATTTTTTATACAAAGATGTCACCACAGGCTACTCGGTGTATTTTTCCTTATTATAAAGTCAACCAACAACACTTTCTTCGCTTGTTACCGGACACCAAGAAAAAACAGTGGAAAGCCTTGATTATGGCCATCGACAAATCGTAATTGAAAGGTTAAAAGGAAATCTCACACAATCATCAAAGGAACAATCTCGCTCACATTACGGATGAAACGATTTAAAAAGATCATCAAAGAAAGACTTCGCGCACTACAGAGAGGACTCGCCGCCGTCTTTCACCTACTAAACGTCGTAGATATATAGAGAAAATGAATCTGGTGCCTTACAAACTCTACCAAAAACTCTGATCCGATCTGAAAACGCAAAAGGAAGAAGAAACAAGAAGAAGAAATTCAAATTAGCCCCAAATAGAATTCCAAAGAAAGTAGCCAAACACAATTTCCCTTTAACCATATCGATGTTTTTGTAAATGAAGAGTGTAATAAAACATGTGATAATATCTTATTTTGTTATCAGTTATTTACAACGACAGAAAACACATTCATATAAAAAGTCGACGAGACACAGTATATATACACATTCCATTGTAAACGTTCACATTTCATTTTCGTCTTCCAAAAATCACAAATTTTAAAATATTTTATACAGAAAAATAAACGGTGAAAAACAAATTAAATTAAAAAATATCCACGTTATAATGTTATGTACATTTATGAAAAGATCATTTTCATTAAATTTCACATTTTGATTGTTTAAATAAACAACAGCATTTTTACCGTCTCAAATAGATACATAAAATGGATATTTCTTACTATAGAAAAGACATGGAAACAACACTATATAGTTTTCCAGTATCAGACATAATGTGACTAACATATGTTAGAAAAGAAATTGAGGATAAGTGTCACATTTTGATTTATTCAAACAACTGACCGAGGAAAATTAAGATTAGATCCAGTTAAATTCCATGTCCTTAAATGGTGTGATAAACATGAGCAAGACCAAATATACGAATGCATAAGCTGTGGGAAGAAATATGGATACAAAAAGGATTTAAAACATCACAAACGAAAATGTGTTGAAACGGTAATATATATATATTGTTTTTATCCTTACAATATTTTTATTTAAATTGTCCAAAAAGTATTAACTTAAAATTCATTACGTACAGGGACATATGTCCTTAAATACGGAAATATTACGGGTCATATGCAGGGTTAAATGCGTTTCCTTATAAGGGCATGCTAATGTTAACTTGCCACCTTCGGTTTTTTGGTTGACTAAAAGATCACACACTCTACTACTCTTGTATTCTTTCAAATGTATGCATTTTAAGTTTCGCGTGTAAAAGTTTATTTTGCAGTAAAACAAAAAAATCTAAATGTTTTAGCTTGCCGACAAACTGTTTGTTTAAGTGTTAAATTTCTATTGGTATTTTAATGGACCAATCAAAACGCACTACACTTTTTGACCTTTTAACATCATTTATATATTACTTTGCCGTCTATATTTTCTACGTTTTTCTTCACTATACGGTGATGGAGGTTCATTCAAAATTAAAGCTGTGGTTTATTTTTTTTATATTGTTCGTCGACCTAGAAAGTGTAGAAGGAATTTCCTTGGATGATTTCTATCCGTTTGGTCAGCAGTTTGGCGACAACAGAGCGCCAACAAACGATGACGGCTCTACTCCTCCAATGCCTATAAGAAGTTTATTTCCATTCTTATATAATCAGCACGACTCGCTAATTGTAAGTAATACCTTCTTTAAAATAACCGTATTGTATTCAGAAGACTTGCTATCATATCAATTTTATATGCACATGATTACTTTGCCACTCGATTAGTGGTATCAAAGCAAAAATAAAAAAAGGTCTTACGAAAGAGGCGACTTTAATTGAGTCCTTAAAAGTTCAAATGTTTTTTACGGAAAAAATTTCACTTTATACAACGTTTAATATATATTAAAAAAAATATTTATAATTATGAAATGCAACAGTTACAGAATGTACTACATAACACAGAATGAACGATTCAGCACAACGTCCTTATGTAGACTCTTTTAGGCTTACTGTTTAAATTGTTTTTGGAGGCAGTTAAACTGACTAGCTTATTACAATCTTTGGAGTTGGTTTGTTGGTTTGAATGGTGTAAATTAAGATTGGATTTGAGTGCAGCGAGACTCGAAACACGTGATCAATAGTAGACGAATTACCTTAACCACTCGGCCACCAAGGCCTCTACCGAGTTAAATACATCCTAATTAATTCATTGTTTTTCATTGTAATTCGTGTATTTCACATCAATCACATCAATCACAATTCGCGATTCATCTAATCGGCATTATTATTAGGTTATCTTCAGTCATAGATCTGTTTTGATTTTGTGTCACATTACAAATCGTAAAATTACTGGATTGTCCCATGATTGCTATGTAGAGATTTTAGTAAATTTATGCGTGGAATATAATAACTTGATATATATTATCATATTCAACAATATTTTTTGTGATGTCCATAAATTAGCATCAACATTATGGAAGCACTCTCTGTTATATCACCTTCTGCAGTAACACATTTCAATACACTCGCGAGATAATTGAGGTTATTATGGTAGACAAGCGCAGTCTAAAAAATATCACAGTGGAAAAATGAATATCATAGAAACATTGTTGATAATTTTTTCTCTCATTTGATAATAAATTATAACACTATCAGTTAAAGGCAAAATGTTTATAGTCTCGTCTTTACGTACTTTCATAATCGATACCAAATACTCGACATAAAATATATCTAAGCACTGTTTGCAAAAGTTAACAGTTTAGTAGAATATATATGTTTGAGGTTTGAGGTCCTTAGAAGTTGGTTTATAGCAGATCTATGTTAACCAAGGCTTGGTTTCCAGACAACGGATAGGTACGGGAATTTTCAAAATTCCCCGCACTAAGCATTATAAGTGAACACCTTTTTGCTGGAAACTTTGTGATTTATTGTAATCGTTTGAGGTGAATACAAATGGCGCTATTTCGTTTCTTGGAACAATGAGCACGTATACACCTTCACCATTTCCGTTAGATTCCAAGAGGAGACTAATAGCCCCATATTGGACTGATGTAGATACAAGAAAAGGAGGAGACATTTGGTATCGGGAATCGACAGATATATACACTACGCAAAGTGTTTCAGAAGAAATTCGGAGAATATTTCCAGAACAGTATCGATTTCAAGCTTCTTGGATCTTCATCGCTACATGGGATAATGTTGCGTTTTATGGAGCAGATGTTGAAGGTGTTCAAAAGCAAGTTTAAAAACTTTTCTTTTGTAACAGACGGTTAAACGTGAAATTGATGGTTGATTAATTTTAAAAAAAATTGTTTTGTCTTCTACGGTTCACAACATAGTGCGGAAAAAACGCGTCGAATCATTTTTATTTTCCAAAGATAATTTTTGACAGACAAAGGCTATTCAGATCCGACCAATGGAGACTGTACGTTTTTCAGCTATATTGTGGTTTTATTGGGGGAGGAAGCGGAGTATCTGGAGAAAAAATCCGAATTTACGTAGAAAAACTGGTAACCGTAGTCAAATACGACTGTAATCGAGTACAATGACACTCAAACCGGCAACCTCAGTGTTGACAGACCGCGTAGATAACTACCTTAGCCACTTGGCCACCAAGGCCCTACTCTCAAAAGGTAAGTGGTAAAGTTCCTTGCTATTGATGTTTTGAAATTCAAGCTTGGCGACTTATGTCTGAAATTTGGGTTTTTTAATGGATTTAAACTATTTTATTCTTATTTAATATTAAGATCAATGTCATAATAGTTCAAATTTGGGTTCGAAAAAGATATCTAAGCTATTCTTTGGCAATGTTCACCTTAATTTAAATATAACCGAAATGATACTTTCAATTTGTGAACGTATTTTTGCCAGCTTTAACTATGACTATGTATGGCAGAAAAAACACGGCACTGAAAGCATATTTGTTTATGCCAACATTAACGGATTATTTCTTTACAATTTTTTGTATGAATGTAGCAACTTGTTAAACTTTTCAAAGTACAACAATGAGTTGCCATAATCAACAGAGATGTCTTTAAATTTGCTTTATTTTATATTAAGAGATGTACATTTCAATGCTTATTGATCACGAACGGAAGACATTCGTATGCTATGTTTCGATATGACAAAATTGAATGGACAACAGGAACAGCTAGCCAAGGCAATAGCTCTACAGGTCTTGGTGGTACACCTGCTCAGGTAATTCAAATTTATTTAATTTTAATAACAATAATCACCATTTTTAGTTGTTTAATCTAATTTCACAGTGAACCTAAAAACACAATTAATCATTATAAATATTTCAGATGCTCTATACTTTAATGTGGTACTTTTTTGACACGTGTTTGTTTACAGGTAGGATTTGATGGAGGAGATGGAGTCAACTTTCTTGCCCTGGAAGCCTCTAGGACACCAGATATTATAAATGTTACTGAAATGTCGAATGTTGGTATTCCTGGAAAATTTATTTTCCGTGTCGACTCTGCTGAAATAAAGCAAGGAGGATGTAATGTGAATGGTATGCAATTTATACAACGTTATAGTAATACTTGTGTGTGTACAAAGTTTTATATGCAATGTATTAAATTGAAGTCCAGTGGTATTAACCCCTTTTTAGCGTGACTAAAATCTTTTATCAATTATAATTTTTTTAAATTCCCGTTTACCAGTATCATTTCAAGACACATGACAATAGAATGTAGAATTTGGAAATTGTTAAAACTTACAGAAGATTATATGTTACCGCTAGTAGGACAGCTATGTAAACGTGTCAGTAATGTTTATACTTGCATTAACTTGTAAGAAAATAAACATGACGCATTTCAGATGTATATTCTACACAGTTGCCCACGAAAAATGAGTATTTTAACCAAAAATGAGATATAAGTTTAGTGTCTACTATACTATTTTCAATTTTGTTTTAAGGTACACTGACAATTACTCCACGAGAGGTTTCCATGTTCGGTGGGACTTTACTGGTTATATCCGGTCCGTGTTTTAGCGAAGCAGATTCGGCAAGTTTCCTGATGGCTAACACAAATGAAATTCAATGTAAATTGTCAGACTTTAGCGTTTCCTGTATTGCGCCTGCTAGTTACAGAACAGGGAGGGAATTTGTATCACTCAAGATGATTGGAAATAACAATAATTTAACTTTTACTGGCACCGTATCAATAGGTATGGTAATATTGTTTTCTTTTAATACGAATAAATTAAAAAAGACTTTGGAATTTTGTATGCTCGTATGTGTATATGTATTATAGTGGGATTAACACTAAATAGCAACCACTGGCAAAATGGTTACAAACCACATGCGAAATAACAAAATCCATCCATCAAAACAAAGAGCAATAATGAACATATACACTAAATGGCCATCTACAGAATGTTTCGTCGACAAATTTTAATGATCTCATTATGGTGTAAAATATTTAAGTAGACATGTAACGCAACAAATGTCATAAAGACTCAAAGACATCTGTTTTACCTTAATAAATATGCAGGCATAACCATATTTTAGTTCTGCTTTGAGTTTTCAAAAACTATGCAATTCCGTTATACTTTCAAAATGTATTTAAATATGTCGTTTTGTGGTACCGTTATTGAGTAATATGCTTTCATATCAAATTTCTAGTTTTATCAGTTTGATTAAAACCAAAGAAAAAATTCAAGGATTAATGTGTTGACACTAAATTCTAGTGAACCATGCATTAACAAAGATCTTAGTAACCAGACATCCATCTTTCTGGAGTCATGGATCAGTAGTTCAGATTGTTTGGAATTCAGTGGACATGCATCTCCCACTTAACTCCGAGATAAACATAGACTTGTTTTTTACAGAGGTTAGCAACATAGAAAATCTTCTTGTTACTTTAGTTCTTGTTTGAATGTTGTTAAATATCGTTTTAATATTTTGTCGGCTGGTTCATACCTTCTTCGTTTTAATGGCAGAGGAAGCCTAACAACTCGGGAAAACAATCGACCTCGTCTTCTAGTTAGCTGTTTACTTATTCTTTGAAGATTTGCTTTGAACATTTGTCAGAATCAGACAATCATGAACGTACAGCCTTGCATTTATCAAAAAAAAAACAAAAAACAAAAACAAAAAAAAACAAAAACAAAAACCAAAACAAAACAAACAAAAAGAGCCAACTTAAACACAACACATTATTCCCCTTAGTCTATTTATTCTTGTTTAAACCACTAATTCATAGCTTAAGTTCTAAGTTCGGTAGTTGTGTAATCTGTATTTGTAAATATTTGGCATGTTTATTAATTGCATTGATAAACATAATGAGCTACATAATATTTAGTTTGAAAATACTTATGTAAAAGTATTGTAAATATTTTTGTTACTCAAAAAGTATAGCGCACACATACTAAATAATTTTAAAATAAAAACATCCACTTAAAACACGTTATTCTGATGCAACCAACAAAAATAAATCAATAAAAATATAATTCGATTACAAAATATAATACTGTGGTTTCATTTATATTCGTGGGTATACATTTTCGTAGTTGGAGGGAAAAAGACATTTCGTGGTATTCTTAAATTCGTGGTTCGCGGAATCCAAAAAAATAAAAAAATAAATAAATGCAAAATGAAGAAGTGGCTTACACATTTTCGGTATTCACATACAGTGTTTGTCTTTAGATTTTCTAATACATCATTTTCAAGATATAATCGCTCTCGGAAGGATTACAATTGTAATGCTGATCACGGGATTTCATACAAATTTACGGTACTTTTATTGGAAAGCGGCGACATTAAAACGAAATGGGGCGGCTTAAGAAAGACGATGCAAAACTAAACCTTTTTTTGTTGTGGCGTGGTGCAAAGCCCAAACTAAACATAAATTTATGAAAGGGGTTGCGTTTTATTCCGTTTTATGTTGTTTGTAAACACAATTTAAAAAAACGGTGCGCTGAGTAAAGTGCCCTTATAAAATTTCGCGATACCATATATCACGTGATAGTGTACACCTAACTATCTATTTTGAAAACGGCGTATTGACTGTTTTGTTTTAAAAAGAACATGAAGTATATTAAACAGATTTTGTTTTGTAGCCGTAAACATAATTAACATAATTAATAAGCATGTCATTGTATTAAAACCAATCTAAGTAAACAGTTCATTGTACATTCCCTGGGGCAAAGATTAAGTTTGTTTGTTTGACAATAAACTTGATGATATAACTAGTGGTTTTTAAAGATGGAATCAGTATAAAAGGTGTTAAAAACAGATTGCTTTTATTGATATTTATTTTAATTAAGAATGTTACTTTAATATTTGTGTATACATCAACACTTTACAACGAAAAGGAACAACAGGAAGTACGTTCATTACTGTCGGGATTACGCAATTAAAAAATAACAACGTTTTTTTTATCAATCGTATTTCTGTTTAGTGTCATAAACACACTAAAGTTGTTCATAATGCAACTTGTCATATATATCGAAAACATCAATATAACGATGCATCTTGAACTTCAGTCGTCATTATCCATGTAAATAACAGCCCCGTGGCAGTTTCTCACATCAGCTTACCTGTAATAATAGATTTCTTGAGGTCATTATTCGTTGAATTCTTAATTTCGTGGTTTGTCCCCACCCACAAAAACAACGAAAATTGGTACCCCACGAATAAAAATGAAACCACAGTAGTTAACAAAAGTCTAAGTTTAAATACATATTTTTAAATTATATATTTACTTCCTTAGCTATTATTTATTGTAGATTGATAACATAAACAACAACAATGATTTTAAACTGAAACATATCTTATCTCTGCCGACAAACAATTCTCCAGAAATTGTCGCAGGAAATTACAGTTTCACATTAAATTTTACGAAAGAAGCAGGGGTTGTCAGAGTCTCGACCAATGATCCATATAGGTATGGTTTAATCAGTGAAATAAATTAGTCAGTCATTTATCGGCTGTACCCTTATTTAAAGGAGCAGAAGAAAATGAAATGATTATTTGAAAAATATTGGTTATAAATCTGTTTTATGTTTTGCATTACACTAAATTGCTGCTCCCAAGCCTAAAAAATACGAGTGGTGGTTCAATCTATGTTTAATAGATACTCTAGTAATCTGTTTTTCACTCTTGGGTATTGACTGTTTCAATAAGTCAATTAACCCATTACACACATTATACTCATTCGAATTCTTCATTGATCTATTCTAAACATTTTGAGGCCGCCAGCGGTCTATGTCTTTTTTGGTTTAAATATTATTTAACTACTAAATGCAGACGGCTGGTTTGAAATTTAAAATTATTTTTAAACAAAAATGCATAGTATTGCAGTGAAAAATGGCTTTATGTGATTTTTGTTTATAAGATAAACTTTTTCAGATAAAAAATGTGTGCCAAATATTAGAATAGCTAGGGTAAAATTAGCATAAATACATTATAAAATTAAAATTGTGCCAAATCGTTGCATGTTTAGTAAGTGATTTTGTTCGGATTGGCATAAAACAACAATTAACAAAAAATGTATCACCTTTACATTTTCAGTCCTTATTGGTCGGACATGTTTACTGTTAAAGTAGATATTTCCGCCAGTATTCAGATTTGTGACGATTGGTATAGAAAAGATGAGCCCTTGGCAGCCATTGATGTAAATGAAACAATTCCTTATCCATGTACACTGGATGTTGCTTTGTTGGATTTGACACGATTTCATATTGACCCTCTCTGCCGACAGAGGAGATCAGAGTATGACTGTTTACATCATCCGAATGCCAAGTTGTGCCTCAAGGAAAATCTTCCATCGTTAGTAACTGATTTTGCTATTTGAAAAGCATATAGTTGTGTTTTATTATGTTTTATCAACTAATTTTCTGATAAAAATTCTTTGTTTTAAGTAATTTAAATGTAATATATTATACAATAATTTCCTTTCCAGTGACCTATATGATTACTTTCATTACAGATACCACGCATGGAACAGGAGTTGCTTACCCTTCTGTAGCACTAAACTAACCCGTTTTTAGTGGGGTTCGTTTTGCTCAATATGTTGATTTTTAATTTGCTTGTTTTGTTGTTTACCTCTCTTGTTTAACCATAGTTGTCTCTGTCCTGTTTTATGATCACTCCTAGGTATTTTGTATTCTTTTTTTTTATTGTTACCAACCTTGATGTCCGTAAAAATATTGCTACTGAAGCAATAGCTATCCCAACGTTTAGTTGAAAGTCATTTTATTATAATGTAGGTTGTTCTTTCAAATAAGTATTATAGTAACTCATAACCGAGCTTAAAATTGTACTATTTCAATAACAGGCTATATAGTTTGTTAAAATATACTTGTCTAGTAGTTGGTTGTGATATTAGGTTAACCTTAAGACTTAAATGATTCTAAACAAGCAATTTGTAAATGTAGATTGATTAAAAATCGACAATTAGTAATTTGTGTGCGTTTCTCGGAAAAGAACAATTAACTGAAATGAAATACTGATGTACAAAACAAAAAGCCTGTTTATTAAAATACTTTGTTGTAATGTTGAGAGGCGCACATGGAAAACAGAATTGCAATCAAAGCAACGGACGTGAGTTTTGAAGTAATATTTAGATTAATAATATCTCACTTTGTAACACGTACTACTGTGAGAATACTACATGTATTATTCGGTTTTATAGAACACATGGACATGGTGGTGAATGCTGTTACGATAACAACGGTGTCTTGATGAATCCTCAAGAGTATTTTGGAAGTGGATATGTAAGCAGGTTTCATTATACCGGAAGCAGCCCGAACAATTTCCCGTTCTTGTCTAATTTCGTATATGACATCCTCCCATACCAGCATTGCTGTGTTTATCATTCAAACGATGCAACGTCTACAGATACAGACGTTTACACAAGTTGTAATTTGTTCTTTAGACGTAGACCGCCAAACACATGTCTAAATTACATGCCACCTATTGTAGGTAAGGTATTATTCCTTCACATGTGTGTATTGCGATTACACTAGATTGATTTTAATTCTTTCCAATTTGTTGATCTTTTATTATTGATGGCGAGTAAGAAAAAGAAAAGAAACAATCAATCGGTCAGGCATTTATTGTTAATATATTAATTTAGAGAAATAAATTCTAGCTTTAAATTAAAGGAAATCTATGGACCATTCGAAATAAAAGTTGACTGCATCTAAAAAGTTAACTAGAATCGAAAGAATCGACGAATATTTCGTTTTGTTTTAAAGTGTTTACAATTCGCTATCTCTTTTTCAAAATCTCAATAGAAGTTGCATTGTGTATTTAGAGTGGCACTCTGCAAATACAGTACGTAACATATGGTCTGTGGTTGACTTTGTGCAGTATAACGTGCTTCAGTATCAAATAAGATAAAAGAAATAACCCGACAAGTAATGTTTATGTAAACAAAAATGTTCTTATTATTTTGCAGCAAGAATTTCTGGCGATCCACATTTTGCAACATTTGATGGACAACTGTACACATTTAATACGATTGGGGAATTCTCTGCCATAATTTATGACAACTTTACTTTACAGTTGCGACTTGAACAGTTTGAAAGCTCTCGAGGTAGTAATATATGCAATATATGCTATCTTTATGTCCGTAATTAATGTTCTTTCATATTTTTATAAAATTATATTATCAGTTTTATACCTTAATAGTAGCACATATCTGACCTCCTACACAGTAATTTCAAACATATAAGGAACTGGGCAACTTTATTGGTCTCAAGATGAATAATTCCTTTTTACTAATGATTACTTTAATGAAAAAATCTTTTTTTTATTTTAAATTTGCAATGCCTACCTATATAATATTCCTTTTTTTAGACAGTTCAGTAACATCCTTTGTCGCTAAGCCGTACGAGACAGCCGACATTGTTGAGGTTAAGACAAATACCATAAGAGGAATAGATGTTCTTTTAAATGGAGAATTGGTGGACTTCGACTCCGTCATCAGTAACATTTTATTGATAAAAGGTTACAATTGATTTGTTTTACGTACTTATAAATATTGAAAGGTTCACTTCGACAATGAACTGTATTGAAGGAATGTTATCAATCATGCAACTTCTAAACTATTTTTATGAATTTAAATTAAACACGCACACAAGTTTTTGATTGATCTATAGCCATAGCTTACATATAAGTTTCAATATTACTGATTCCTCTTGATCAACTTATTGGCTACTAAAGAGAACGAAAATGACAATATTATCGGAAGACTCGTTTATGCCCCGATCCTCAAACCGAGTTTTAAGCCTACTGGGAGAAAACAATACTTTTCGCGAAGACACTCTTTCTGCATGCTTAAATTTATTACAATATATCGATTGCACATGAACGGATAAAGATGTGGGTACGGATGATGTTACTAAAACTCAATCCAATCCAAAAGATATTACATCTATAAATAGCAGAATGTAAGAAAAAGTAAAGAAATGTTTTAATCGAATGTTCCTTTGAAAAACTAAACACAAGTGTCATTGTGTCATTTTTTCTTTCGAACAAATCATAAATGAAGGTAATAGCAAAACATAATACTGTCCAAAAATACAATCCAAGAACCAACACCAAAAAATATAACAATGGACCTGACTTGGTACAGGCTTTTCAAAAGTAAAGGTGGGTTAAACCAGGTTTTATGGTATGCCAAAAGCTCCTGTTGACATTAGTCATATATAAGGCACATATTTTCATTTAGCTAAATCAATGTAAATATTTTATCATATTATAGGTGGAAAAGTAGAAAGAATATTAGGAAACCCATTGTCTGTTATAGTATCATTTGACAAGCCAAAGATCGCCGTTAAAGCATTCTCAGTTCTGAACATACTTAATGTATTAGTAATTACATCTCCTGAAGAGAGAGGCGGTAAGCATTCAGGATTTGGTGTGCACTAGTAATGTAATAATAACTATATTTCACGTTTTACGGATTTTTAAATGTCTCCTGACTTTTGGCTCTTGTTGTTCAGTTGGGTTTCTTTGCTATTTTTCTTACTTAATGTTACTGAGAGTGGGATGAAAGTTCTTTTCAGACAAGCAAAAGTTAGCAAGAATATATACTAATGTCACAAATAATAATGGAAAAAATATTTACTGTAGTGTCATAATTTTTGAAAAACTGAATTTGTTAAGTTGTGTCACATGGTTTAATTAAATGTTGCAAAAACGTATGTATATGGTCATTAAATACTTATCAATCACATAGAATACATAAATGTATATTATAGACTTCAACTTAAAATATTTTGATTAGATTTTTGTTTATAAATTAAGCTGTAACTGGATGTTTGATTGACATGATCAAAGGATATCGATATCTGACTTCATCCCAAGTAGAGATGCTGTAATCTGGTAGAAAATTCCACCTGATGATGATATAATTGTATAATTTTGTATTGAAGATATATAACAATTTCGGGGTTGCAAAATACATACATCTTTTACGTTTGCGTTCTCTGATGATGATCATACTAACATTTAGTTTTCCTTTATCTTTTCGACCACCCATTAATGCATCATTCGCCTGAGGTTTATGGCATCTCTTAATAACAATATGGTTTGCCGATACTTTATGAACGTCATTTTATAGTGACGTTTTATTTTCTGCTTTTGTGTAAACTATAAAATTTGTTTTTATTTATTTTAGGCGCATAATACATTATCACTATGAACCTTTTTCAGGAAATTTCTCTGGTTTATTGGGGAACAATGATGGCATAAATGGAAACGATCTCATATCGATAACTGGTGCTGTTATACCGAGTAATGCATCGGTGAATGACATACATCTTTTACGTTTGCGTTCTCTGATGATGATCTATACTAACATTTAGTTTTCCTTTATCTTTTCGACCACCCATTAATGCATCATTCGCCTGAGGTTTATGGCATCTCTTAATAACAATATGGTTTGCTGATACTTTATGAACGTCATTTTATAGTGACGTTTTATTTTCTGCTTTTGTGTAAACTATAAAATTTGTTTTTATTTATTTTAGGCGTATAATACATTATCACTATAAACCTTTTTCAGGAAATTTCTCTGGTTTATTGGGGAACAATGATGGCATAAATGGAAACGATCTCATATCGAGAACTGGTGCTGTTATACCGAGTAATGCATCGGTGAATGACATACATAATGCGTTTGCGTTGTCATGTAAGTCCGTTTATATATTTATATGTTTTAACTAATTGGATGTTTTATTTTTAACTTTTGTTTTCACCCAGATAGCTAAATTGCAGTACGTTGTATTATTGGCAGAAGAAGTACCGAGGAAATGACAAACATCCTATTTGTACTCTAACAAAAGCACAGCGGTGCCAAATGAATCATCTCTGCCAAAGAATGACACTTGTGGACTATAACATTCCTAAATTTATTTTATATTACATTATAACACTCCAGTATCTGTCTCATTACCTTTATATTGAAAAATGAACTTAACATTGATTATTAAATATAATACAAAATCTCGATTGAAGCCTCGCAGACTTTATTTGAAAAAATAATTAAAAATAAGCAAACGGCAATTTTGCAAAAAAAACTACTTTGGAGTCTTTTTTTTGAATTGTGTATAAAGTCATTTTCAACAATTTTTCCGCTGTATTGTGGCGTCCAGTTTTCATTGGGAGAGAAGGCCGGAGTACCTGGAGAAATCCCCTACCTCCGGTAGTCAAACTTGCAATCCTTATCAACTAAAATTTAAGTCAAGAACACCCTGCCTGCAGTGAGATTCAAAGCCGCAACATCAGTGATCTCTTTGTGAGGAAGAGCGAAAACTAGAAAAAATGTGTTCATTATTTCTGTAGAGTTATAGTTATTCTATTTATTGGTTTTAAGCATGGCAACAAAAGACAAAGATAATGTATAGATATTTAAAAACAGACCTTAAACATAAATTTAGCAATAAAAGTTTACATACATTAACAATTAATACACTTACACGTTGAATCAGGAAATTAGTTCAAATTGCATATTGCGTTATACATTTATTTTTAGGGAATATCGATGAAAGAGAAACATTATTTACATACCCTATTGGTAAATCCCTCAGCTCATACCAAAACCTTAACTTCAACCCGGTGGTTGTGCCAATAGATATCGATAAAAACATATCTGAAGTATGTGGGACAAACAATGAATGTATTTATGACTATTATGTGACTGGAAATAAGCATCTTGGCCAAGTATCAACTAATGCTTCACAACAATACGAAATTATTTCTAATATAACGGTAGCAGGTACGTTTTTCAAAGAATCATCTAGCTTTTGTGATTTCAACCAATGTCACATTGGTCGGCGGATATTTACTAACGACCTAAGAATTTTTAGTAAGCTTAAGGGGATGCAGGACATCATCCGCCATTTTCTGTGAAAATTTAAGAAAAGATAGAACATTTATGGTAATTTAAATAATAATTCTTTCATTATTTACTCTTAATTTCCATAAAGTTTAAAATAATAATGAAAGTGTTATGCCTATATTATTATTTTAATTTATTCAAGTTAAAAATAACAAGTTTTCGTATAAATAAGTTCGGTATTGGCAAAAATAATGAAAATGAAATTTTTAACAAGGGAGGTAATTTTGACCAACAAATACCATTTTTAGCACTTTTTGACTAGTTTTATTTTCTAATGGACAAAAATTTCATTCAGAGACCACATTTTTTCTTTCCATCACTAAAATGAATACAAATTGCTTGACATTATATCAAAAACTCATGTAATCGTTTATTTTAATGCTTTTGTATTCTCTTCACTGTATAATCTATTAGAAAATTTATAACTTCAGTGATAAACCCCTGAAAATAAGCTCTGAAACCCCTATTTTTAATTTTTGAATTATAATAATTTATATAAAAACTAACTATATGGCGAATTTAAAGAAAATTCCATGACACATTATTTTCAGTAAAAGTGTCCTGCATCCACTTAAATTGAAAATATAGAACACTTATTTCAGGGAAAATGTAAGGGCAACATGTATAGGTTCAGACAAATGATTTGCAATAACTGCAATCCATTTACTGAAAAAAGCAATCTAAAGTAACCGTTGTTGTTACTTTAACCAATGATTACTAAAGATTGCCAGGAGATGGACTCTTAGGAATCTCTGTCAGATAAACCCCAACGATTAGAAAGAAGTATAGGATGAATTTTTATCTAATTGAATGTTTTTATTTGATGTAAAACTATAAAAACAAGTCAGACGTGTGTTTTATCTATTAAAGATTCAACAGTGTACCAAATTCGGGTGATAGTAAAGTAAGAAGAATACGCAAGAAAGAAATCAATTAATACACGATTCGGAATAGAAGGCACTAGAATTACCTTTAATTTAGGTGATATTATGTTAGTACATTTCACTGTTTAGTTATGTAAAAAGAACGTTGTATTCTTTCAAGCTGTGTCTTGTGGCTTTCCACGTAAAGTTGATAATGGGACATGGGATCCAAACGGACTAACAGAAGGCTCTACAGCAAAATTGCAATGCAACACAGGATATTACCCTTTGGAAAACATAACAACATGCTTATCGTCCGGTCACTGGAAAATTATAAATGCCGCTTGTGTACCTTGTAAGTATTAATAATAGATGCTATATGTATAAAACCTTATAGCATATTGTCGTATCGGTTTTCAGAATCATACATATCTCCATCAAATGTCCTTTACAACTAGAGGTTATGATATTTTAAAAGTCTAGACAGTTCATCAACTTTGTAAACTCGATATTAAGAGATTATTGTCTTGGAAGAGCTAAACTCTTACTTCATAAATTTTGGCATTTCGCAAATGTACGTGATTTCATGAAACCTTTCTTCTACTCGGCTATTGGTACTTTGCGTAACGGAACGAAACTGAACGGAACAAGTAAAGGGGATCTTTAAAGGGGAATTGTATTTTTTTTATACTTCACGGTAATATTGCAGTTCCTTTGCAATAAAAAAAGTAATGTGCAAAAACCATCAATATGTTAGTGTTGACCGTGTGTTGACTCGTCAATCTGAAAATTGAAAATATATTGCGGATAAAGTACTTTGCGAATCTAAACTTTTTTCTTTAATATTTTTTTCCATATTAAAATTATGTCAATTTTCATATATTTGCTTTATGTCAATGGTTAGTTTTTCAGTGTTAAATATTTTCATATGAAAATATTACAAAAAATTCTTGCTCCGTTTCGTTCCGTTAAATACCAATATAACGTGGATATTGGTATTTTGCGGAACGGAACGGAACAAAAATTTTTTCTTAAAAATGTTTATATTTCATCAAAATTTTAAAAATTATAATAAAATTGCTATTAATGCTCATACCAGCTTAATTTTTTTATTCCTTGTGTAATTATAGACCCGTCATTTCTTTTCAAAATAAGCTAACATTACCATGCTTAATACTTAATGCATTTCGCTCCCATTCAGTGCATATATAAGCAGGTGAACGAATTAGTCGAAAACAACCGTCCGACCAAGGGCATTAAGTTGTCGGTGTAGGACGTAAAAAACTCCCCAAGTCAAGTCTAGTCGAAAACATGACAGATACAATTCAAAGGTAAAGAGCATTCCGGCTAGCGATTTAGTCATCAGTTCGTTCACTATGTCCGCATGTCTTGAGTCACAAAGACTTTTAGTATCAAATTCTGAAATTGAGCAGGCATCAAGGTGTGCAAAATAGGGCGTTTGCTTGTAATAACGTTCGATTTCCATGGTGTTGAATCGATTGAAATATGTTAACATCATTTAAAAAAAAAATCTTGTTCCCGGGTGATATTGGTATTTTGCGGAACGGAACGGAACAAAACTTTTTTTCTTAAAAATATTTATATTTCATCAAAATTTTAAAAAATTATAATAAAATTGCAATTAATGCCCATACCAGCTTTATTCTTTTATTGCGTGCGTAATTATTGATCCGTCATGACCTTTCGTAATAAGCTACAACTATGCGTATACTGAATGCATGTCGCTCCCATTCAGTGCATATATAAGGAGGTGAACGAATTAGTAGAAAACATTACAGATACAGTTCAAAGGTAAAGAGCATATAGGCTAGCGATTTAGTGATCAGTTCGATCACAATGTCCGTCTGTCTTGGGTTGTCAAAGACTTTTAGTATCCAAATTCTGAGATTGAGCAGGCATTAAGGTCTTCAAGATAGGACGTGTGTAGGTTTAACATTTTTATGGGGTTAAATCGATCGAAATATGTAAACATCATTTTTTGAAAAAAAAATCTTGTTCCGTTTCGTTCCGTAATATACCAATACTCGGGGGAAATTGGTATTTTGCGGAACGGAACGGAACAAAACTTTTTTCTTAAAAATATTTATTTTCATCAAAATTATTAATAAATTTGCCCTTAATGTTCATGCCAGCTAAATAATTCTTTTTATTGCTTGTGTAATTATAGACCTGTCATGGCCTTATTCCAGAAGAACATGACGGTGCTGATGTTTGCGATCAAACAAAGGCAAAGGAGGAGTCTCGAATTAATACATCGTTTAAGCAAACAATAGCTTTTCTATATCTTAAAATTAAAGTTTTCATTCCAAGGGCCAAACAAAAAAATCTGAAAAAATGCAATTATTGACTTGCAAATATCCATAACCACTATAAGGGATGATCTGACATCTTCCACCCCATGGAGAATTTTATAAAGCTCAATGGGCTGAAAGTTTAATCAAGCAACAGCAACCCTCTAATAACCCTGATGAATACTGCTGCATATATGCAATGTATTTTATTGCCCGTTTGTTTATAAGGGCAGTAAACACAGTTACCCCCCATGTTAGGTTGGTCATTCAGATATTACAATCTATTTCAGAAATGGAAATATATTACCTGACAAGTTAATTTTATCGGCGCCACGGTAGTGGTGACCGGCGGAATGAAAATACAGGGGATAGAAACAGGATTTAATAGACTATAATGAGATGTGGAATAAGTACAAGAAGTGCACGCGACACAACCGCTGGTCACGTTGAAGACTACTGGCTGTCTTCCATTGTGGATTTTTTTTTAAATTGCCGTTTGTTTATGTAGGTTGTGTCGCGTACACTTATTCTACATCTCATTATCGTCTATAATATTGAAAGTATAGCAACACCAGTTTAAATATTTAGTTTTTAAATTTTATCTAACCCTGACGGTACCCAAATTGCAACAACTTTAACTTTTTTGTCTCTTACATTTATCTAGACTCTGCTTAAACTTTTGGTCGGTTGTGTGCATCTTCAACATATCCAGAAGAACAGATTGTACTCTCAGACCTAGGTGTGTTAGAGAAACACCCTATTTTAATTTTGCCGATAATTAAGTGGATAGAAAATAATGAGGTCAGATGAAGGGGTGGACAACCTCACAATCCGCAATCAACCACCGTAGGGTCATCCATTACATGTTAACTAGCGCAGGTTGCCGTACGGAGTGCTAAGACTTCAATTCACAAAAAACCTTTTTTTGGCACTTAAGTTTTAAGATATTTTAAAGAAAATGTTTTGTTCCATTCCTTTCCGCAAAGTACCAATATCCCCCCCGATATTGGTATTTAACGGAACGAAACGGAACAAGATTTTTTTTGTTGTAAATATTTTTATTTGATATTTAAGAGATTAATGACATCAAATATATGATAATCGACATAGTTTTGAGATGGAAAAACAGAATTTAAAAAGAATACAATTTGACCCACAAAGTATTAATATCCAGGATGTATTTTCATTTTACAGTTCGTATATTATCCAAACCAGCGTGAACTGTCAACACTTATACAGAAATGTTTTATTGCACTTAAGTTTAAAGATATTTTAAAGAAATTTTGTTTGTTCCGTTCCGTCCGCAAGGTACCAACATCCCCTGGGTATTGGTATTTAACGGAACGAAACGGAACAAGATTTTTTGTTTTAAATAATTTTATATGATATTTAACAGATTAATGACAGCTAATATATGATAATGGACATAATTTTGAGATCGAAAATAGGATATATAAGAAAACAGTTTCGATGTACAAAATATTCGCGATGTATTTTCATTTTATATTATCCACAACCAGTGTAAACTGTCAACACTTATATAGAAATGTTTTGCACTTAAGTTTTAAGATATTTTAAAGAATTTTTTTGTTCCGTTCCGTTACGCAAAGTACCAATAGCCTTCTACTCTTAGTACAGATGGGTGTCAATTTTCATTATAATGAATCACATACATAAATGTAGTTAAATACACCGACATAATAGCATATACTAGTATAGAAATAGAATTTAAATTGCTATACTGTTTGCTTTTAAAGATATAGAAACCACCTTGAAGGAGAGTCAAACGATACACACAACCCCCAAAGTGACTGAATCAACACCTACATCCCCAAAAGGACTGGAATCAACACAAGTTACTGATGCGTCACGTACAGTCACAAATTACAGGTGACTAAAATGACGCATACAACCACAAAATTGACTGAAAGGACACACACATACGCAACATCTACTAAATCAACAACTACTTTGTTAACTGTGACAGAAACCACAACTGCGTCATCAGCCATAGGTGCATCTTCAGTATCGTCAACTCAAGGAATTATTGGTTCGGTGAAAGATGCAAATCAATCTAACGACAAGAGCAATAATACATTTACAATCACTATATCAGTTGTTGCCGTGGTTGTTGGAATATCTCTCGTCGTCATTGTAGCGATGTTGATCACTATCAAATACAGACAAATGTACAAAGTCCAATATAGAGGTCGGAATAAAGAACCATTTGTACAACACAGCAGCAAACCAAAGTCAATTGGTTTGTTTGATTAAATTCAATATATTATGAAAGAAATGGCAATGAATATTCAATCAAATCTAGTTTTCTACTGACGTTTTTGTTTGATTTTTTTTGTTTAAAGCACTTTTTATACGATGTTCTGACTGATTTCTAATATAAATTCAAAAATCTTGAGTTGAATATTTCCTATTAAGACACGTTTTAATTTAGTATCTAATAAGCGAAATTATAGAGATGTAGGGCACAATACCACAATAATTTCTTCGTTGATTTTTTTTCAAATTTGCAATACAGGAGTTTTTAATTGTTTTGTTAGCTTACTGTCCAGGGGAAGAACCACAGAAGATAAGTAAAAAAACCAAAATTTTTAATGGGGTGTGAAAGAAAGATAACGAAGCAATGGATGAATTTAAAACGCGAGAGAAATAAACAACTGTGTGCCCGAGTTTGTAAATTAACAAAATTATTTCCCTTGCTCAAATTAAATATCGTAATATAAGTATGATAAAATGACAAGTATTTTAAATTTCTGTAATTTTGGAATCGATGCCCGAAGAAAATATTTCGTAAATTGTTTGAACAAATGTTCAGATGGTGTCACGCGCCTCCTACATAACTCTTAACAATGCATGTTATACCATATTTAATTCAATTCGTATTGCCTTTCTGAGATGATGAAAAGATGATTTCCTTGGAAAAAGTTAGGTTGAAAAAAGATTGCTAAATTATATGTTAATTATTTGAATATTTCTGAGATTTTTCTTGCATTTATGCATTGATTCTATGTTTGCAGTTTTAGCAAAATAAAACTAAAATAATGTAGTAAGTAGCAATATTTGTACTCACAACTATAAATTCCTAAACAATTTTTGATATAGAGAGTAAAGACAAAGTACACATATTAAAGCAACAGACAATTGTTATACTCATAGGAACACAAAGGTTTTTTATGGTAAGAAATGGTAATTTGTATACGAAATTGTAATGGTACGAAACGTCATGAATTCTTTGGGTCAATAAAGATGTAATTCGTAAAACTGACAAAACGTTATCAAGTCGAGCACGCCCTAAATACAGCCAGATCATTTTACAACGACTCATTCAAATCTGTATCCCAATGGCCAAAAAAAACCAAACCTAAAGTTAGTTTCTCTATCTATTGACGCTAGATGTGTATTTGTAAAAAAAAAAATAAAAATTCTCATAATATGGTAGTCGAGAAACTGGGTACTGTTTTATGCCTAAGGTACTCTTGTGCAATATTCCGATAGTTTAAGTATCGGGATGAACAGATGTTCCCTTATTTTTCACTGTTGTACGTTAGAAAAAATGAAAATGTGTTCATTAAAAACCTAACATATAAAAGAACCAATGATAAGTGTTTAGTATAAACTTTAAAGAAATATTTTAAATACTTACACAAATCCATGTTTGTTTTGTTTTTATTTTATCGGATACCGTTTTAATTCTATGAGTGTATGAGTGACACACATTTTTACGCTATAACAATAAATAAAACGAATAACAAAATGGTTAACAAATAACAAAATGAAAAACAATGAATAACAAATACCAAAAATGCAAAAAGGATGCTGAATAATATTGTCACACAATTTAGGTCGAGAGTTATTGACGTTGGAAAATGTGACGACTCTGTTAATGGCCAAAACTCCAAAACAACAAAAGTCTTCACAATGATAAAATCATTCACTTCCAAATGTCACTTCAGCTTGACAATAGACTTCAGCAACCATATATTTTCGTATTCAACACAACATTTTCTGTCAAGACATTAACTTCCTGTTTCCACTTCTGGTAGAAAACTTAAATGTTCAGAACAACTAAAAAGGTATTGCTTTGAAGACATGTGTATGGTTCAAGTTTTCATTTATTCCTTTGGTATCAATATCATTTTTAATAAAAAGAACTTTGTTATTTGTCTATAAAAATTCATACACACTTTAAATAGCGATACAACAATCTTTAATTTCTTGGTTTGTCGTTTAATGTGATGTTAAACGAAGTAAAAATGCTGTATCATCGACGATAATTGTTTATTGCTTATAAGTAAGCTGCTATAAAACAATATAATAATTAAAAATAATGTGTTGGGATGCCAACACAGAAGTCGCCAAAAATCCCCATGGATAGTATTGCATTCCACTCAGGACATTTAAATGTACATATACATCAAATTTCATTAAAATCGGACAACGTTTAAAATTTGACATTTTGTGGCCGCCATTTTGAAATGCACGGTCAAAAAAAAATTCTGAATGTGGATTTCTATTCGGGACACTTATAACTACCTACACATCAAATTTCATTAAAATCGGATAATGTTGAAAATTTGAAGCGTTTTTGGCGACCATTTTGAAAACACCGGTTAAAAAAAAATTCGGAATATACCTAAATCTACCTCCACACCATATTTCGTTGCAATCGGAGCACGTTAAATGTCATCGAGATCGCATAACGTTGAAAGTTATACACGGTTTTGAATTTTTAAATTTTAAAATCCGACGTCGGAGAAAAAATTTAAAGGTAGCGTTTCAATCGAAATTTTTGCCATTTTTGGGTGGGTGTCGTCAAGTGGCGGCCATTTTGAAATGGCGGCCATTATAAAAAATCTGACTATTGACTGCGCCCCTCCACATGTCCATCTACAACTGTTTCTTTTGATTCTATTAAGGCATCTCTGAGAAATGTGTCGGACAAGTTCACGGTCTAGAAAAAGTGGAAACCGAAATAATAATAATAATAATAATTAAAAATAATGTGTTGGGATGCCAACACAGAAGTCGCCCGAAATCCTCATGGATAGTATTGCGTTCCACTCAGGACATTAAAATGTACTTAAACATCAAACGTTTAAAATTTGACGCGTTTTTAAACGCAATTTTGACACGCCAGGTGTGATTAATAATAATTAAAAATAATGTGTTGGGATGCCAACACAGAAGTCGTCTAAAATCCCCATGGATAGTATTGCGTTCCACTAAGGACATTGAAATGTACCAACACATCAAATTTCATTTAAATCGGACAATATTGAAAATTTGACGCGTTTTTGGCGGCCATTTTGAAACCCACGGTCCAAAAAAAAAAATTCCGAATGTGGAGTTCCACTTGGGACAACTAAATCTACCTCCACACCAATTTTTTTTGCAATCGGAACACGATAAATGTCATCGAGGTCGGATAACGTTGAAAATTATGCACGTTTATTACCACCATTTTGAAACGCGACATCGGAAAAAATTTCAATGGTAGCGTTTCACTCGAAATAATAAAATCTACCTCATACCAAATTTCGGTGAAATCGGCCCACGGGAAAATTTTTTGCCATTTTTGGGTGGGTTTCGTCAAGTGGCGACCACTTTAAAATGGCGGCCATTGTAAAAAATCTGACTATTGACTGCATCCCGCCATATGTCGATCTACAACTGTGCCAAGTTTCATTTGATTCTATTAAGGGGTCTCTGAGAAATGTGTCGGACAAGTTCACGGTCTAGAAAAAGTGGAAACCGAAATAATAATAATAATAATTAAAATTTACGTTTCACGAAACGTTGAAGTCGCCTCCCGTTCCGCACTTTTGACCGAGTAGAGGGAACTTTGCAGTTATAAGCGTTAAAAATGTTAAAACTTACTCTACAACCGTACCAAATTTCAAAACTTTTCATCGAGCGGTTTTCCCGATATAAGCGATGTCCTAAATTATGACCCTTCAACTTTAAATGGCAACTGTGTCGCGTGCGGGGGGTATCGGTGAAAACGAAAAGTCAAGAGCACAACTTCATAACATGAGCTTTCAGTTGGCCAAGTTTCATTTCGATCGGTCAAAAGATGAGCGAGAAAACGAGCGGACAACATTGCGAGGGGAAAAAGGAAAACATAAGAAATATGAAAATAATAATAATAATTAAAATTTACGTTTCCCGAAACGTTGAAGTCGCCTCCCGTTCCGCACTTTTGACCGAGTAGAGGGAACTAAAAGTCAAGAGCACAACTTCATAACATGAGCTTTCAGTTGGCCAAGTTTCATTTCGATCGGTTAAAAGATGAGCGAGAAAACGAGCAAACTTTAAAACGGCCGCCATTTTGAAACCGGAAGTCGGACAAAAAATTTTTTTTGCAAAAATGCTCAGGATAGTTAGCTGTATCAGTATACCAATTTTCATTGAAATTGCTGTGGCCATAACTGAGATCTGACAACGGCCGCCATTTTGTAAAACTTTAAAACGGCCGCCATTTTGAAACCGGAAGTCGGACAAAACATTTTTAAATAGTGGCACACTTAGGGTATCATAAGCTACCTGTATACCAAATTTCGTCTAAATCGGATGACGTTTAAATTTTTACATTTTTAGGGGGGTGGTGTTCGGATGGCGGCCATTTTGAAATGTCGGCCGCGTCAAATTTTTTTTTGCAAAAATGCTCGGGATAGTTAGCTGTACCAGTATACCAATTTTCATTGAAATTGCTTTGGCAATTACTGAGATCTGACAACGGCCGTCATTGTTTTCAACGGCGGCCATTTTGAAAATGGCGGCCATTTTGAAAATTTCAAAAGTGGATTGCACAACTTCAGGTCACCCTTAACATGTTCTCAAAGTTTCATTTCGATCGGTTAAAAGATGAGCGAGAAAACGAGCGGACAACATTGCGAGGGGAAAACATAAGAAATATGAAAATAATAATAATAATTAAAATTTACGTTTCCCGAAACGTTGAAGTCGCCTCCCGTTCCGCACTTTTGACCGTCAAGAGCACAACTTCATAACATGAGCTTTCAGTTGGCCAAGTTTCATTTCGATCGGTTAAAAGATGAGCGAGAAAACGAGCGGACAACATTGCGAGGGGAAAACATAAGAAATATGAAAATAATAATAATAATAATAATAATAATAAGAAACGGAGTAAAAACAATAAGTCGCCCGACACTTCGTGGTCGGCGACTTAATAATAATAAGAAACGGAGTAAAAACAATAAGTCGCCCGACACTTCGTGGTCGGCGACTTAATTAAAATTTACGTTTCCCGAAACGTTGAAGTCGCCTCCCGTTCCGCACTTTTGACCGAGTAGAGGGAACTAAAAGTCAAGAGCACAACTTCATAACATGAGCTTTCAGTTGGCCAAGTTTCATTTCGATCGGTTAAAAGATGAGCGAGAAAACGAGCAAACTTTAAAACGGCCGCCATTTTGAAACCGGAAGTCGGACAAAAAATTTTTTTTGCAAAAATGCTCAGGATAGTTAGCTGTATCAGTATACCAATTTTCATTGAAATTGCTCTGGCCATAACTGAGATCTGAGAACGGCCGCCATTTTGTAAAACTTTAAAACGGCCGCCATTTTGAAACCAGAAGTCGGACAAAACATTTTTAATAGTGGCACACTTAGGGTATCATAAGCTACCTGTATACCAAATTTCGTCTAAATCGGATGACGTTTAAATTTTTACATTTTTAGGGGGGTGGTGTTCGGATGGCGGCCATTTTGAAATGTCGGCCGCGTCAAATTTTTTTTTGCAAAAATGCTCGGGATAGTTAGCTGTACCAGTATACCAATTTTCATTGAAATTGCTTTGGCAATTACTGAGATCTGACAACGGCCGTCATTTTTTTCAACGGCGGCCATTTTGAAAATGGCGGCCATTTTGAAAATTTCAAAAGTGGATTGCACAACTTCAGGTCACCCTTAACATGTTCCTAAAGTTTCATTTCGATCGGTTAAAAGATGAGCGAGAAAACGAGCGGACAACATTGCGAGGGGAAAACATAAGAAATATGAAAATAATAATAATAATAATAATTAAAATTTACGTTTCCCGAAACGTTGAAGTCGCCTCCCGTTCCGCACTTTTGACCGAGTAGAGGGAACTAAAAGTCAAGAGCACAACTTCATAACATGAGCTTTCAGTTGGCCAAGTTTCATTTCGATCGGTTAAAAGATGAGCGAGAAAACGAGCAAACTTTAAAACGGCCGCCATTTTGAAACCGGAAGTCGGACAAAAATTTTTTTTTGCAAAAATGCTCAGGATAGTTAGCTGTATCAGTATACCAATTTTCATTGAAATTGCTCTGGCCATAACTGAGATCTGACAACGGCCGCCATTTTGTAAAACTTTAAAACGGCCGCCATTTTGAAACCGGAAGTCGGACAAAACATTTTTAAATAGTGGCACACTAAGGGTATCATAAGCTACCTGTATACCAAATTTCGTCTAAATCGGATGACGTTTAAATTTTTACATCTTTAGGGGGGTGGTGTTCGGATGGCGGCCATTTTGAAATGTCGGCCGCGTCAAATTTTTTTTTGCAAAAATGCTCGGGATAGTTAGCTGTACCAGTATACCAATTTTCATTGAAATTGCTTTGGCAATTACTGAGATCTGACAACGGCCGTCATTTTTTTCAACGGCGGCCATTTTGAAAATGGCGGCCATTTTGAAAATTTCAAAAGTGGATTGCACAACTTCAGGTCACCCTTAACATGTTCCCAAAGTTTCATTTCGATCAGTTAAAAGATGAGCGAGAAAACGAGCGGACAACATTGCGAGGGGAAAACATAAGAAATATGAAAATAATAATAATAATAATAAGAAACGGAGTAAAAACAATAAGTCGCCCGACACTTCGTGGTCGGCGACTTAATAATAATAAGAAACGGAGTAAAAACAATAAGTCGCCCGACACTTCGTGGTCGGCGACTTAATAATTAAAATTTACGTTTCCCGAAACGTTGAAGTCGCCTCCCGTTCCGCACTTTTGACCGAGTAGAGGGAACTAAAAGTCAAGAGCACAACTTCATAACATGAGCTTTCAGTTGGCCAAGTTTCATTTCGATCGGTTAAAAGATGA
The DNA here is from genome assembly GCA_944474755.1 of Limnoperna fortunei. Taxonomy (NCBI): domain Eukaryota; kingdom Metazoa; phylum Mollusca; class Bivalvia; order Mytilida; family Modiolidae; genus Limnoperna; species Limnoperna fortunei. The sequence continues at coordinate 26,457,271 of OX104114.1, read as the reverse complement.
GCGAGAAAACGAGCAAACTTTAAAACGGCCGCCATTTTGAAACCGGAAGTCGGACAAAAAATTTTTTTTGCAAAAATGCTCAGGATAGTTAGCTGTATCAGTATACCAATTTTCATTGAAATTGCTCTGGCCATAACTGAGATCTGACAACGGCCGCCATTTTGTAAAACTTTAAAACGGCCGCCATTTTGAAACCAGAAGTCGGACAAAACATTTTTAATAGTGGCACACTTAGGGTATCATAAGCTACCTGTATACCAAATTTCGTCTAAATCGGATGACGTTTAAATTTTTACATTTTTAGGGGGGTGGTGTTCGGATGGCGGCCATTTTGAAATGTCGGCCGCGTCAAATTTTTTTTTGCAAAAATGCTCGGGATAGTTAGCTGTACCAGTATACCAATTTTCATTGAAATTGCTTTGGCAATTACTGAGATCTGACAACGGCCGTCATTTTTTTCAACGGCGGCCATTTTGAAAATGGCGGCCATTTTGAAAATTTCAAAAGTGGATTGCACAACTTCAGGTCACCCTTAACATGTTCCTAAAGTTTCATTTCGATCGGTTAAAAGATGAGCGAGAAAACGAGCGGACAACATTGCGAGGGGAAAACATAAGAAATATGAAAATAATAATAATAATAATAATTAAAATTTACGTTTCCCGAAACGTTGAAGTCGCCTCCCGTTCCGCACTTTTGACCGAGTAGAGGGAACTAAAAGTCAAGAGCACAACTTCATAACATGAGCTTTCAGTTGGCCAAGTTTCATTTCGATCGGTTAAAAGATGAGCGAGAAAACGAGCAAACTTTAAAACGGCCGCCATTTTGAAACCGGAAGTCGGACAAAAATTTTTTTTTGCAAAAATGCTCAGGATAGTTAGCTGTATCAGTATACCAATTTTCATTGAAATTGCTCTGGCCATAACTGAGATCTGACAACGGCCGCCATTTTGTAAAACTTTAAAACGGCCGCCATTTTGAAACCGGAAGTCGGACAAAACATTTTTAAATAGTGGCACACTAAGGGTATCATAAGCTACCTGTATACCAAATTTCGTCTAAATCGGATGACGTTTAAATTTTTACATCTTTAGGGGGGTGGTGTTCGGATGGCGGCCATTTTGAAATGTCGGCCGCGTCAAATTTTTTTTTGCAAAAATGCTCGGGATAGTTAGCTGTACCAGTATACCAATTTTCATTGAAATTGCTTTGGCAATTACTGAGATCTGACAACGGCCGTCATTTTTTTCAACGGCGGCCATTTTGAAAATGGCGGCCATTTTGAAAATTTCAAAAGTGGATTGCACAACTTCAGGTCACCCTTAACATGTTCCCAAAGTTTCATTTCGATCAGTTAAAAGATGAGCGAGAAAACGAGCGGACAACATTGCGAGGGGAAAACATAAGAAATATGAAAATAATAATAATAATAATAAGAAACGGAGTAAAAACAATAAGTCGCCCGACACTTCGTGGTCGGCGACTTAATAATAATAAGAAACGGAGTAAAAACAATAAGTCGCCCGACACTTCGTGGTCGGCGACTTAATAATTAAAATTTACGTTTCCCGAAACGTTGAAGTCGCCTCCCGTTCCGCACTTTTGACCGAGTAGAGGGAACTAAAAGTCAAGAGCACAACTTCATAACATGAGCTTTCAGTTGGCCAAGTTTCATTTCGATCGGTTAAAAGATGAGCGAGAAAACGAGCAAACTTTAAAACGGCCGCCATTTTGAAACCGGAAGTCGGACAAAAAATTTTTTTTGCAAAAATGCTCAGGATAGTTAGCTGTATCAGTATACCAATTTTCATTGAAATTGCTCTGGCCATAACTGAGATCTGACAACGGCCGCCATTTTGTAAAACTTTAAAACGGCCGCCATTTTGAAACAGGAAGTCGGACAAAACATTTTTAAATAGTGGCACACTTAGGGTATCATAAGCTACCTGTATACCAAATTTCGTCTAAATCGGATGACGTTTAAATTTTTACATTTTTAGGGGGTTGGTGTTCGGATGGCGGCCATTTTGAAATGTCGGCCGCGTCAAATTTTTTTTTGCAAAAATGCTCGGGATAGTTAGCTGTACCAGTATACCAATTTTCATTGAAATTGCTTTGGCAATTACTGAGATCTGACAACGGCCGTCATTTTTTTCAACGGCGGCCATTTTGAAAATGGCGGCCATTTTGAAAATTTCAAAAGTGGATTGCACAACTTCAGGTCACCCTTAACATGTTCCCAAAGTTTCATTTCGATCGGTTAAAAGATGAGCGAGAAAACGAGCGGACAACATTGCGAGGGGAAAACATAAGAAATATGAAAATAATAATAATAATTAAAATTTACGTTTCCCGAAACGTTGAAGTCGCCTCCCGTTCCGCACTTTTGACCGAGTAGAGGGAACTAAAAGTCAAGAGCACAACTTCATAACATGAGCTTTCAGTTGGCCAAGTTTCATTTCGATCGGTTAAAAGATGAGCGAGAAAACGAGCAAACTTTAAAACGGCCGCCATTTTGAAACCGGAAGTCGGACAAAAAATTTTTTTGGAAAAATGCTCAGGATAGTTAGCTGTATCAGTATACCAATTTTCATTGAAATTGCTCTGGCCATAACTGAGATCTGACAACGGCCGCCATTTTGTAAAACTTTAAAACGGCCGCCATTTTGAAACCGGAAGTCGGACAAAACATTTTTAAATAGTGGCACACTTAGGGTATCATAAGCTACCTGTATACCAAATTTCGTCTAAATCGGATGACGTTTAAATTTTTACATTTTTAGGGGGGTGGTGTTCGGATGGCGGCCATTTTGAAATGTCGGCCGCGTCAAATTTTTTTTTGCAAAAATGCTCGGGATAGTTAGCTGTACCAGTATACCAATTTTCATTGAAATTGCTTTGGCAATTACTGAGATCTGACAACGGCCGTCATTTTTTTCAACGGCGGCCATTTTGAAAATGGCGGCCATTTTGAAAATTTCAAAAGTGGATTGCACAACTTCAGGTCACCCTTAACATGTTCCCAAAGTTTCATTTCGATCGGTTAAAAGATGAGCGAGAAAACGAGCGGACAACATTGCGAGGGGAAAACATAAGAAATATGAAAATAATAATAATAATAATAATAATTATTAAAATGTACGTTTCCCGAAACGTTGAAGTCGCCTCCCGTTCCGCACTTTTGACCGAGTAGAGGGAACTAAAAGTCAAGAGCACAACTTCATAACATGAGCTTTCAGTTGGCCAAGTTTCATTTCGATCGGTTAAAAGATGAGCGAGAAAACGAGCAAACTTTAAAACGGCCGCCATTTTGAAACCGGAAGTCGGACAAAAAATTTTTTTTGCAAAAATGCTCAGGATAGTTAGCTGTATCAGTATACCAATTTTCATTGAAATTGCTCTGGCCATAACTGAGATCTGACAACGGCCGCCATTTTGTAAAACTTTAAAACGGCCGCCATTTTGAAACCGGAAGTCGGACAAAAATTTTGAAAATAGTGGCACACTCAGGGTATCATAAGCTACCTGTATACCAAATTTCGTTTAAATCGGATGACGTTTAAATTTTTACAGTTTTAGGGGGGTGGTGTTCGGATGGCGGCCATTTTGAAATGTCAGCCGCGTCAAATTTTTTTTTGCAAAAAGGCTCGGGATAGGGAGCTGTATCAGTATACCAATTTTCATTGAAATTGCTTTGGCAATTACTGAGATCTGACAACGGCCGTCATTTTTTTTCAACGGCGGCCATTTTGAAAATGGCGGCCATTTTGAAAATTTCAAAAGTGGATTGCACAACTTCAGGTCACCCTTATTATGTTCCCAAAGTTTCATTTCGATCGGTTAAAAGATGAGCGAGAAAACGAGCGGACAACATTGAGAGGGGAAAAAGGAAAACATAAGAAATATGAAAATAATAATAATAAGAAACGGAGTAAAAACAATAAGTCGCCCGACACTTCGTGGTCGGCGACTTAATTAAAATTTACGTTTCCCGAAACGTTGAAGTCGCCTCCCGTTCCGCACTTTTGACCGTCAAGAGCACAACTTCATAACATGAGCTTTCAGTTGGCCAAGTTTCATTTCGATCGGTTAAAAGATGAGCGAGAAAACGAGCGGACAACATTGCGAGGGGAAAAAGGAAAACATAAGAAATATGAAAATAATAATAATAATTAAAATTTACGTTTCCCGAAACGTTGAAGTCGCCTCCCGTTCCGCACTTTTGACCGAGTAGAGGGAACTAAAAGTCAAGAGCACAACTTCATAACATGAGCTTTCAGTTGGCCAAGTTTCATTTCGATCGGTTAAAAGATGAGCGAGAAAACGAGCAAACTTTAAAACGGCCGCCATTTTGAAACCGGAAGTCGGACAAAAATTTTTTTTTGCAAAAATGCTCAGGATAGTTAGCTGTATCAGTATACCAATTTTCATTGAAATTGCTCTGGCCATAACTGAGATCTGACAACGGCCGCCATTTTGTAAAACTTTAAAACGGCCGCCATTTTGAAACCGGAAGTCGGACAAAACATTTTTAAATAGTGGCACACTAAGGGTATCATAAGCTACCTGTATACCAAATTTCGTCTAAATCGGATGACGTTTAAATTTTTACATCTTTAGGGGGGTGGTGTTCGGATGGCGGCCATTTTGAAATGTCGGCCGCGTCAAATTTTTTTTTGCAAAAATGCTCGGGATAGTTAGCTGTACCAGTATACCAATTTTCATTGAAATTGCTTTGGCAATTACTGAGATCTGACAACGGCCGTCATTTTTTTCAACGGCGGCCATTTTGAAAATGGCGGCCATTTTGAAAATTTCAAAAGTGGATTGCACAACTTCAGGTCACCCTTAACATGTTCCCAAAGTTTCATTTCGATCAGTTAAAAGATGAGCGAGAAAACGAGCGGACAACATTGCGAGGGGAAAACATAAGAAATATGAAAATAATAATAATAATAATAAGAAACGGAGTAAAAACAATAAGTCGCCCGACACTTCGTGGTCGGCGACTTAATAAGAAACGGAGTAAAAACAATAAGTCGCCCGACACTTCGTGGTCGGCGACTTAATAATTAAAATTTACGTTTCGCGAAACGTGAAGTCTCCCAAACGAAGTTACTGATAGTCAAATTTACTTTAAGAACCCAATTTCATTGAATTCCAACGTTGTTGATTTTTTGCCGATTTGGCAACTTCGGCGGCCATTTTACAAAAAATAGCGCGTCATATAAAAATTCTGAGTTGACCATTGAACTCGACATACTAAATTTACTTTAGGAACCAATTTTTATTGAGTTCCGACAATGTTGAATTTTTGCCGATTTGGCGACTTTGGTGGCCATTTTTAAAAAAATGGCGGGTCGTATAAAAAATCTGAGTGTACCGTTGAACTCGGCATACCAAATTTACTTTTAGAACCTATTTTCGTTGAATTATGACAATGTTGAATTTTTGCCCATTTGGCAACTTTGGCGGCCATTTTACAAAAAATGGCGCGTCGTATAAAAATTCTGAGTTGACCATTGGACTCGGCATACCAAATTTACTGTTAAAACCCATTTTCGTTGAAATCCGACAAACTTGAATTTTTGGCGATTCGGCGGCCATTTTGAAAATGGCGGCCGGTTCGCGCGCGATTTTTTGCCAAAAATAAATCAAGACCACTATGCTGAACCTACATACCAAGTTTCATCGAAATCCATCTGGCGGTTCTCCGGGAACTGCATTTTGGCGGGAAAACTTAAATGGCGGCCATTTTGAAAGTGGCGGCCATCTTGGAAATTCCGAAAGATGATTGCACATCTAGCCAATAGGGTCTAACATCCTACCAAGTTTCAAATTGATCCCATTTACGGTTTCTGAGAAAAGTGTCGGAAATCTCTACGGGGAAACCAGAAGAAGAATAATAATAATAATAATTAAAATTTACGTTTCCCGAAACGTTGAAGTCGCCTCCCGTTCCGCACTTTTGACCGAGTAGAGGGAACTAAAAGTCAAGAGCACAACTTCATAACATGAGCTTTCAGTTGGCCAAGTTTCATTTCGATCGGTTAAAAGATGAGCGAGAAAACGAGCAAACTTTAAAACGGCCGCCATTTTGAAACCGGAAGTCGGACAAAAAATTTTTTTTGCAAAAATGCTCAGGATAGTTAGCTGTATCAGTATACCAATTTTCATTGAAATTGCTCTGGCCATAACTGAGATCTGACAACGGCCGCCATTTTGTAAAACTTTAAAACGGCCGCCATTTTGAAACCGGAAGTCGGACAAAACATTTTTAAATAGTGGCACACTTAGGGTATCATAAGCTACCTGTATACCAAATTTCGTCTAAATCGGATGACGTTTAAATTTTTACATTTTTAGGGGGGTGGTGTTCGGATGGCGGCCATTTTGAAATGTCGGCCGCGTCAAATTTTTTTTTGCAAAAATGCTCGGGATAGTTAGCTGTACCAGTATACCAATTTTCATTGAAATTGCTTTGGCAATTACTGAGATCTGACAACGGCCATCATTTTTTTCAACGGCGGCCATTTTGAAAATGGCGGCCATTTTGAAAATTTCAAAAGTGGATTGCACAACTTCAGGTCACCCTTAACATGTTCCCAAAGTTTCATTTCGATCGGTTAAAAGATGAGCGAGAAAACGAGCGGACAACATTGCGAGGGGAAAACATAAGAAATATGAAAATAATAATAATAATAATAAGAAACGGAGTAAAAACAATAAGTCGCCCGACACTTCGTGGTCGGCGACTTAATAAGAAACAGAGTAAAAACAATAAGTCTCCAAACTTCGTTTGGGAGACTTAATAATAAGAAACGGAGTAAAAACAATAAGTCGCCCGACACTTCGTGGTCGGCGACTTAATAATAATAAGAAACGGAGTAAAAACAATAAGTCGCCCGACACTTCGTGGTCGGCGACTTAATAACAAGTGCTGATTGTGATTGCAAGCAAGTCACAAAAAAATCCCCTCCCGTGCCCACTTTTGTCACAATTCGGACAACTTTTCAATTTTCGCACTTTGGCGGCCATTTTGAATATGGCGGCCATCTTGGACTTTGGCAGCCATCTTGGATTTGTTCGACATGTTGTTCGTAATATCAATATTGACCTAAATGCCAATTTTTGTTGAAATCAGACAACTTTTCAATATTCGCACTTTGGCAGCCATTTTGAATATGACAGCCATCTTGGATTTGTTCGAAAGTGTCGCCATGTTGTTCGTAATATCAATATTGACCTAAATGCCAATTTTCGTTGAAATCGGACAACTTTTCAATTTTCGCACTTTGGCGGCCATTTTGAATATGGCGGCCATCTTGGACTTTGGCGGCCATCTTGGATTTGTTCAAACATGTCACCATGTTGTTCGTAATATCAATATTCACCTAAATGCCAATTTTCGTTGAAATCGGACAACTTTTCAATTTTCGCACTTTGGAGGCCATTTTGAATATGGCGGCCATCTTGGACTTTGGCGGCCATCTTTGATTTGTTCGAACATGTCACCATGTTGTTCGTAATATCAATATTGACCTAAATGCCAATTTTCGTTGAAATCGGACAACTTTTCAATTTTCGCACTTTGGCGGCCATTTTGAATATGGTGGCCATCTTGGATTTTTCGGAAAATGGTCCCATATTGTCCGGGACCTTAATATTGACCTATAAACCTATTTTGGTTCATATCCATATTGTTTGTGATTTTTTATGATTAATTTTGTATTTTTTTCAAATTCAAAATGGCCGCCAATCCAAGATGCCCGCCATTTTCAAAATTTCGAAATCGACATTTCCTAGTGGTGACCTATCTTTCTGGTAAGTTTCATTGACCTATGTCTTTTCGTCTTCGAGAAATCCTACGGACAAAGTTAGGTCCAGAAGAAGAAGAAGAAGAAGAAGAAGAAGAAGAAGAAGAAGAAGAAGAAGAAGAATAATAATAATAAGAAACGGTGCAAAAACAATAAATCCCCGACACTTCGTGGTCGGGGATTTAATAAGAAACGGAGTAAAAACAATAAGTCGCCCGACACTTCGTGGTCGGCGACTTAATAATAATTAAAATTTACGTTTCACGAAACGTTGAAGTCGCCTCCCGTTCCGCACTTTTGACCGAGTAGAGGGAACTTTGCAGTTATAAGCTTTAAAAATGTTAAAACTTACTCTACAACCGTACCAAATTTCAAACCTTTTCATCGCCATTTTGAAAATTTCAAAAGTGGATTGCACAACTTCAGGTCACCCTTATTATGTTCCCAAAGTTTCATTTCGATCGGTTAAAAGCTGAGCGAGAAAACGAGCGGACAACATTGCGAGGGGAAAAAGGAAAACATAAGAAATATGAAAATAATAATAATAATAATAATAATAAGAAACGGAGTAAAAACAATAAGTCGCCCGACCCTTCGTGGTCGGCGACTTAATAATAAGAAACGGAGTAAAAACAATAAGTCGCCCGACACTTCGTGGTCGGCGACTTAATAATAATAATAATTAAAATTTACGTTTCACGAAACGTTGAAGTCGCCTCCCGTTCCGCACTTTTGACTATAATCCCCATGGATAGTATTTCATTCAAATCAGTACATTAAAATATGCCTAGAAATCAAATTTTTTTGAAATCGGACAAAGTTGACTTTTTCCTGCAGTAAAATGGCCGCCATTTTGAAACCGGAAGTCGGACAAAACATTTTTAAATAGTGGCACACTTAGGGTATCATAAGCTACCTGTATACCAAATTTCGTCTAAATCGGATGACGTTTAAATTTTTACATTTTTAGGGGGGTGGTGTTCGGATGGCGGCCATTTTGAAATGTCGGCCGCGTCAAATTTTTTTTTGCAAAAATGCTCGGGATAGTTAGCTGTACCAGTATACCAATTTTCATTGAAATTGCTTTGGCAATTACTGCGATCTGAACACGGCCGTCATTATTTTCAACGGCGGCCATTTTGAAAATTTCTAAAGTGGATTGCACAACTTCAGGTCACCCTTAACATGTTCCCAAAGTTTCATTTCGATCGGTTAAAAGATGAGCGAGAAAACGAGCGGACAACATTGCGAGGGGAAAAAGGAAAACATAAGAAATATGAAAATAATAATAATAATAATAATTAAAATTTACGTTTCACGAAACGTTGAAGTCGCCTCCCGTTCCGCACTTTTGACCGAGTAGAGGGAACTTTGCAGTTATAAGCTTTAAAAATGTTAAAACTTACTCTACAACCGTACCAAATTTCAAAATTTTTCATCGAGCGGTTTTCCCGATATAAGCGATGTCCTAAATTATGACCCTTCAACTTTGAATGGCAACTGTGTCGCGTGCGGGGGGTATCGGTGAAAACGAAAAGTCAAGAGCACAACTTCATAACATGAGCTTTCAGTTGGCCAAGTTTCATTTCGATCGGTTAAAAGATGAGCGAGAAAACGAGCGGACAACATTGCGAGGGGAAAAAGGAAAACATAAGAAATATGAAAATAATAATAATTAAAATTTACGTTTCGCGTAACGTGAAGTCTCCCAAACGAAGTTACTGATAGTCCTGTGCAGCCTGTGAATCACTTTGGTGGCCATTTTTAAAAAAATGGCGGGTCGTATAAAAAATCTGATTGTACCGTTGAACTCGGCATACCAAATTTACTTTTAGAACCTATTTTCGTTGAATTATGACAATGTTGAATTTTTGCCCATTTGGCAACTTTGGCGGCCATTTTACAAAAAATGGCGCGTCGTATAAAAATTCTGCGTTGACCATTGGACTCGGCATACCAAATTTACTGTTAAAACCCATTTTCGTTGAAATCCGACAAACTTGAATTTTTGGCGATTCGGCGGCCATTTTGAAAATGGCGGCCGGTTCGCGCGCGATTTTTTGCCAAAAATAAATCAAGACCACTATGCTGAACCTACATACCAAGTTTCATCGAAATCCATCTGGCGGTTCTCCGGGAACTGCATTTTGGCGGGAAAATTTAAATGGCGGCCATTTTGAAAGTGGCGGCCATCTTGGAAATTCCGAAAGATGATTGCACATCTAGCCAATAGGGTCTAACATCCTACCAAGTTTCAAATTGATCCCATTTACGGTTTCTGAGAAAAGTGTCGGAAATCTCTACGGGGAAACCAGAAGAATAATAATAATAATAATAATAAGAAACAGAGTAAAAACAATAAGTCTCCAAACTTCGTTTGGGAGACTTAATAATAATAAGAAACGGAGTAAAAACAATAAGTCGCCCGACACTTCGTGGTCGGCGACTTAATAATAAGAAACGGAGTAAAAACAATAAGTCGCCCGACACTTCGTGGTCGGCGACTTAATAACTAGTGCTGATTGTGTTGGGATGCCAACACAGAATGTCTCCCAAACGAACCCCCATTGCCACTATAATCCCCATGGATAGTATTTCATTCAAATCAGTACATTAAAATATGCCTAGAAATCAAATTTTGTTGAAATCGGACAAAGTTGACTTTTGCCTGCAGTAAAATGGCCGCCATTTTCAAACCGGAAGTCGGACAAAAAATTTTTAAATAGTGGCACACTCAGGGTATCATAAGCTACTTGTATACCAAATTTCGTCTAAATCGGATGACGTTTAAATTTTCGCATTTTTAGGGGGGTGGTGTTCGGATGGCGGCCATTTTGAAATGTCGGTCGCGTCAAATTTTTTTTTGCAAAAATGCTCAGGATAGTTAGCTGTACCAGTATACCAATTTTCATTGAAATTGCTTTGGCAATTACTGAGATCTGACAACGGCCGTCATTTTTTTCAACGGCGGCCATTTTGAAAATGGCGGCCATTTTGAAAATTTCAAAAGTGGATTGCACAACTTCAGGTCACCCTTAACATGTTCCCAAAGTTTCATTTCGATCGGTTAAAAGATGAGCGAGAAAACGAGCGGACAACATTGCGAGGGGAAAACATAAGAAATATGAAAATAATAATAATAATTAAAATTTACGTTTCCCGAAACGTTGAAGTCGCCTCCCGTTCCGCACTTTTGACCGAGTAGAGGGAACTAAAAGTCAAGAGCACAACTTCATAACATGAGCTTTCAGTTGGCCAAGTTTCATTTCGATCGGTTAAAAGATGAGCGAGAAAACGAGCAAACTTTAAAACGGCCGCCATTTTGAAACCGGAAGTCGGACAAAAAATTTGTTTTGCAAAAATGCTCAGGATAGTTAGCTGTATCAGTATACCAATTTTCATTGAAATTGCTCTGGCCATAACTGAGATCTGACAACGGCCGCCATTTTGTAAAACTTTAAAACGGCCGCCATTTTGAAACCGGAAGTCGGACAAAACATTTTTAAATAGTGGCACACTTAGGGTATCATAAGCTACCTGTATACCAAATTTCGTCTAAATCGGATGACGTTTAAATTTTTACATTTTTAGGGGGGTGGTGTTCGGATGGCGGCCATTTTGAAATGTCGGCCGCGTCAAATTTTTTTTTGCAAAAATGCTCGGGATAGTTAGCTGTACCAGTATACCAATTTTCATTGAAATTGTTTTGGCAATTACTGAGATCTGACAACGGCCGTCATTTTTTTCAACGGCGGCCATTTTGAAAATGGCGGCCATTTTGAAAATTTCAAAGGTGGATTGCACAACTTCAGGTCACCCTTAACATGTTCCCAAAGTTTCATTTCGATCGGTTAAAAGATGAGCGAGAAAACGAGCGGACAACATTGCGAGGGGAAAACATAAGAAATATGAAAATAATAATAATAATAATAATAATAAGAAACGGAGTAAAAACAATAAGTCGCCCGACACTTCGTGGTCGGCGACTTAATTAAAATTTACGTTTCCCGAAACGTTGAAGTCGCCTCCCGTTCCGCACTTTTGACCGAGTAGAGGGAACTAAAAGTCAAGAGCACAACTTCATAACATGAGCTTTCAGTTGGCCAAGTTTCATTTCGATCGGTTAAAAGATGAGCGAGAAAACGAGCAAACATTAAAAAACGGCCGCCATTTTGAAACCGGAAGTCGGAGAAAAATTTTTTTTTGCAAAAATGCTCAGGATAGTTAGCTGTATCAGTATACCAATTTTCATTGAAATTGCTCTGGCCATAACTGAGATCTGACAACGGCCGCCATTTTGTAAAACTTTAAAACGGCCGCCATTTTGAAACCGGAAGTCGGACAAAACATTTTTAAATAGTGGCACACTTAGGGTATCATAAGCTACTTGTATACCAAATTTCGTCTAAATCGGATGACGTTTAAATTTTTACATTTTTAGGGGGGTGGTGTTCGGATGGCGGCCATTTTGAAATGTCGGCCGCGTCAAATTTTTTTTTGCAAAAATGCTCGGGATAGTTAGCTGTACCAGTATACCAATTTTCATTGAAATTGCTTTGGCAATTACTGAGATCTGACAACAACCGTCATTTTTTTCAACGGCGGCCATTTTGAAAATGGCAGCCATTTTGAAAATTTCAAAAGTGGATTGCACAACTTCAGGTCACCCTTAACATGTTCCCAAAGTTTCATTTCGATCATTTAAAAGATGAGCGAGAAAACGAGCGGACAACATTGCGAGGGGAAAACATAAGAAATATGAAAATAATAATAATAATAATTAAAATTTACGTTTCCCGAAACGTTGAAGTCGCCTCCCGTTCCGCACTTTTGACCGAGTAGAGGGAACTAAAAGTCAAGAGCACAACTTCATAACATGAGCTTTCAGTTGGCCAAGTTTCATTTCGATCGGTTAAAAGATGAGCGAGAAAACGAGCAGACTTTAAAACGGCCGCCATTTTGAAACCGGAAGTCGGACAAAAAATGTTTTTTGCAAAAATGCTCAGGATAGTTAGCTGTATCAGTATACCAATTTTCATTGAAATTGCTCTGGCCATAACTGAGATCTGACAACGGCCGCCATTTTGTAAAACTTTAAAACGGCCGCCATTTTGAAACCGGAAGTCGGACAAAAATTTTGAAAATAGTGGCACACTCAGGGTATCATAAGCTACCTGTATACCAAATTTCGTTTAAATCGGATGACGTTTAAATTTTTACAGTTTTAGGGGGTGGTGTTCGGATGGCGGCCATTTTGAAATGTCGGCCGCGTCAAATTTTTTTTTGCAAAAATGCTTGGGATAGTTAGCTGTATCAGTATACCAATTTTCATTGAAATTGCTTTGGTAATTACTGAGATCTGACAACGGCCGTCATTTTTTTTCAACGGCGGCCATTTTGAAAATGGCGGCCATTTTGAAAATTTCAAAAGTGGATTGCACAACTTCAGGTCACCCTTATTATGTTCCCAAAGTTTCATTTCGATCGGTTAAAAGATGAGCGAGAAAACGAGCGGACAACATTGCGAGGGGAAAAAGGAAAACATAATAATAATAATAAGAAACGGAGTAAAAACAATAAGTCGCCCGACACTTCGTGGTCGGCGACTTAATAATAATAAGAAACGGAGTAAAAACAATAAGTCGCCCGACACTTCGTGGTCGGCGACTTAATAAGAAACGGAGTAAAAACAATAAGTCGCCCGACACTTCGTGGTCGGCGACTTAATAATAAGAAACGGAGTAAAAACAATAAGTCGCCCGACACTTCGTGGTCGGCGACTTAATAATAAGAAACGGAGTAAAAACAATAAGTCGCCCGACACTTCGTGGTCGGCGACTTAATAATAACTAGTGCTGATTGTGTTGGGATGCCAACACAGAATGTCTCCCAAACGAACCCCCATTGCCACTATAATCCCCATGGATAGTATTTCATTCAAATCAGTACATTAAAATATGCCTAGAAATCAAATTTTGTTGAAATCTGACAAAGTTGACTTTTTCCTGCAGTAAAATGGCCGCCATTTTGAAACCGGAAGTCGGACAAAAAATTTTTAAATAGTGGCACACTCAGGGTATCATAAGCTACCTGAATACCAAATTTCGTCTAAATCGGATGACGTTTAAATTTTTACATTTTTAGGGGGGTGGTGTTCGGATGGCGGCCATTTTGAAATGTCGGCCGCGTCAAATTTTTTTTTGCAAAAATGCTCGGGATAGTTAGCTGTATCAGTATACCAATTTTCATTGAAATTGCTTTGGCAATTACTGAGATCTGACAACGGCCGTCATTTTTTTTCAACGGCGGCCATTTTGAAAATGGCGGCTATTTTGAAAATTTCAAAAGTGGATTGCACAACTTCAGGTCACCCTTAACATGTTCCCAAAGTTTCATTTCGATCGGTTAAAAGATGAGCGAGAAAACGAGCGGACAACATTGCGAGGGGAAAACATAAGAAATATGAAAATAATAATAATAATAATAAGAAACGGAGTAAAAACAATAAGTCGCCCGACACTTCGTGGTCGGCGACTTAATAAGAAACGGAGTAAAAACAATAAGTCGCCCGACACTTCGTGGTCGGCGACTTAATAAGAAACGGAGTAAAAACAATAAGCCGCCCGACACTTCGTGGTCGGCGACTTAATAATAATAAGAAACAGAGTAAAAACAATAAGTCGACAAACTTCGTTTGGTAGACTTAATAAGAAACGATGCAAAAACAATAAGTCGCCAAAACTTCGTTTTGGGCGACTTAATAAAAATAATTAAAAATAATGTGTTGGGATGCCAACACAGAAGTCGCCCAAAATCCCCATGGATAGTTTTGCGTTCCACTCTGGAGATAAAGATGTACCTAAATATCAAATTTCATTAAAATCGGAAAACGTTTAAAATTTGAACCGTTTTAGGCGGCCAGTTTGAAACGCCAGTGGAAACAAAAATTCTGAATTTGGATTTCCACTCGATACACTTTAATCCACCTCCACACCAAATTTTGTTGCAATCGGAGCACGTAAAATGTCATCGAGATCGCATAACGTTGAAAATTATACATGTTTTTGGCAGCCATTTTGAAACCCAACGTCGGAGAAAGAATTTAAAGGTAGCGTTTCACTCGAAATGCTAACCTCTACCTCCATACCAAATTTGGTTGAAATCAGACCACGCGAAAATTTTTGCTATTTTTGGGTGGGTGTCGTCAAGTGGTGGCCATTTTGAAATGGCGGCCATTATAAAAAATCTGACTACTGATTGCACCCCTCCTCATGTCAATCTACAACTGTTTCAAGTTTCATTTCATTGTATTAAAGCGTCTCTGAGAAACGTGTCGGACAAATTCACGATCTAGAAAAAGGAGAAACCGGAATAATAATTAAAATTTACGTTTCCCGAAACGTTGAAGTCGCCTCCCGTTCCGCACTTTTGACCGAGTAGAGGGAACTAAAAGTCAAGAGCACAACTTCATAACATGAGCTTTCAGTTGGCCAAGTTTCATTTCGATCGGTTAAAAGATGAGCGAGAAAACGAGCAAACTTTAAAACGGCCGCCATTTTGAAACCGGAAGTCGGACAAAAAATTTTTTTTGCAAAAATGCTCAGGATAGTTAGCTGTATCAGTATACCAATTTTCATTGAAATTGCTCTGGCCATAACTGAGATCTGACAACGGCCGCCATTTTGT
>OX104114.1:25618785-25841568 GCA_944474755.1 Limnoperna fortunei | reverse complement strand
AAATTTTTTATTGTGTGTATGCTTTAGGTTTTTCAATATTCTTTTGTCGATTTAACCCTTTCAGCGACCATTTTTGATATTAAGGTTTTGTTGAGAGTATATAATTTTTGTTAATCTTCTATCTGACTTTTTTATTGTGTCTTTTTATTGTGCAATTGTTTGATACTAATAAAATTATTGACTTTTGCTGTTTTAAATTTAATGGCGAATAATATATAAGCATTTAACATTTAACTGTTTCAGGTAATTTTTCTGGCTTGCTTGGTAACAATGATGGCATTAAAGGCAACGATCTAATGACAAGGAATGGTGAAATAATACCGAGTAATGCCTCAGTGAATGAAATACACTATCGGTTTGGGACGTCATGTACGTCTGCATATAAGTATTGATTAAAAGTTGTTTAAATCATTTATTACAAAACGAATATCCTGAAGTTGCTGGAACAAAATATCTATCGCACGGCGGCGGCGATGGGGGGGGGGGGGGGGGGGGAGTGGGCCGGGCGGAGACGTTCCCCAATTTTACACATACGTGGCGTAAACTCATAAATTGTAGAGATAAGCCTACCCATGAAGGCTTTTACATAACATAACTTACGAAACGTGTTAATTAATAATGTATTAGAAAAAGAATGGATGATACCGAGAAGTATTCCTGAAACAAAACGTAAAGAACGGAGTTGGTTAAATAAAACGAGAAGAAAACAACACAGCAAACAGATAGACAACACAACCAAAAATTAAGTAACACGACCATCACTATACACGGGTGTAAGTACAAATGTTCCGGGAGGGTAACCAACTTCTGCCCAACGCGTGGCACGCACCATATAAGCATTTTTAAAGAAGGATACCTACAAGCAAATCTCATATTAAGATACAAATCAAATCGACAATGTCCGTATCTTTTAATAAAAATCTAAACAAAAGTCAATTAAATAATTGTTTACGTCTAACCAAGAAAGTTAGGGTTAAATTTATTAATTTTCTCTTAAGGGGTTATTGACGAGCAAGAATCATTATTTACCTACCCAAATGGTAAATTCTTCCGCTCATACCAGAACCCAAGCTTCATTCCAGGGGTTGTACCAGGAAATATTTCCAAAACCATATCTGAAGTCTGTGGAACAAACCAAGAGTGTATCTATGACTATTATGTAACTGGAAATAAGGATCTGGGACAAATATCAGCCAATTCCTCACAAGAATACGAAATAATATCTAATATAACGGCTGAAGGTAATTCTTTTTTTAGTGTAGACTAGTTAAATCACGTCCTATTACGTCGGGTAAGACATGGATTTCTTGGGTTGTAATCTCCTGACAATCTTCGAATTCGTACAAAAATTAAATTGGACATATTTACGTATAAAAGGACAATGTAAGATCAAGCATAATAAGGCTGTCTGTTTATTGTTGTTGCAGTTTTTTGGGGGGAACGAAGCCGATAGAAAACACCGTCCTTAACACCAACAGCACGAAAACTGAAAACACACACAGACCAAATATAAACATGGTAATGATTAATAAGCAATTGAATCGGTAATCACTTGTTTACTATTGCGTGGTAACATCATGTTGCAGACAGTTTTCTCAATTTTTCAATTCAGTACACAGTGATTGTGGTGCGATGATTATTGAATACACCTATTACTGACTAGTGGTACATGATACCCATCCATTTTCATCAACTAACCAACTCACATTCTACAGTAATGGAAGTTGGATGTTTGACATGCCATAAAACCTGGTTTAACCCACCATTTCTTTGGAGATGCTTGTACCGAGTCAGAGCCATTGCTGTAGTTGCTACAAATTTGGTTGTTAGTTCTGAAGTTTGCCGGTCTAGGATTTTGATTTGTGGATATGTCATTTTGACAGTTTCCTTGTTGTTCGGTATTTTGTTATACCTTCATCTATTTGAAGTTTGTGTAAAGTTGGGATAAAGATCTTTGAAACGGATGCCGGGTGTTTAGTAAGCATTTCTTTAGTTTCAAGTTTTGATTTGACCCCAAAGTCATCTATTCGTAACATTACGTGTTGGAGGGGAATGTTAACAAAAAAATAATAGCCGAATCGAGAAGACAAACACTGCTAATAATTAAAAACATGGTCCAGAGTTGCCAACTTAACAATTGTTTTATTCGTTTTAGCTGTGTCGTGTGGCTTCCCTCCTAAGGTCAATAATTCAGTATGGCAAACAGATGGACTTACAGAGGGATCAGTGGCGATATTGGAATGCAACCCAGGATATTACTCTTCGGAAAATATAACAACATGCTTATCCACAGGTCTCTGGAAAGTCATCAATGCCACTTGCATACCTTGTAAGTACTTGTATACGCATGCAATTTGCATATAGGCTATTAAAGCTCATTGTCGTGTAGGGTTTGCTCAGAATCATAACTGCACAGCATGGAAAGCGTGTATCCATCGCATTTCCTTATGTTATGCAAAAGATTGGAGTCAATATTATTTCAGAACAACAAATAACTCAAACTCATGAAATACTTGTAAGCGACAATCATTTTAATATACAAATAGTATAAGCCACATTGAGACTATAAAAGGGTACACCACTAGAAATAGTTTTCGACCAAACTGAAGCGTAAAACATTGTCCGAAAAATACTTACTAATAAAATGGTTTTTACATACAATAATGCTAGAAAAACTTTGTTATATATTTGCATTTATCCTGAGTAGTAGTACAAATACGGTATAGTTTTTGTAAAACGAATGAATAAATAACGGATTAGCTGCAGTGTTCCACGGAATATAAGGGTACTATTTTTAGTATACATCTATCATCTATCGATATAGAAATTACGTGATAGAAATGAAATTCGTTAACGGTTGCTGTATATAAAGTTTGGTTTGAGCTCGCGCAGACAATTATATTCACAGGTTTTCCACATATAATTTTCTTATATGAGATGTATCATTTATAGCAGTAATAAAATAAGTGTATATGTTTGAGGAGGAATATAACTAGTTTCTGTTCTGTACCATTGTAGATATTAATGAAACCACACCACAAACGACTTATTCAGAAGCTACATCTCGAATAATAACAATAACGACGACCGCCAAACTAACGAAAGCGACACCAATTACAACATCAACTGGTTCGACAATTACATTGTTACTGAAACTTCCTGCGATTATTTTTATCTTTGTTGTATTTATGTACTGACTGTATATATTTAGTTTATAGAACAATAAATTTTATCTAAAACATTTATATAAAATATTGTATTTATATAAAATAAATTTCATTTTTAATTTATATTGACAAGTTTACTGAAATTAAACGAACTCAGATTTTTCATATGTTAATGTCAAAAAGAGAAAGCAAGAAACTGTTTTAAAAGTATTTCTAGACCGTAAGATTCTCAGTAGTGATATGACAAGATATGCTCTAGTCTTTTTTTTTCTGCATATGCTGATGTCATTGTTGTTATCGACAATAAATAGGTGGAATATGAACCTACATAAAACCAATAAGTGACAGTTTATAACTGCTTAATGGTCATTTCTTGTTTGTTTGTTTGTTTGAATTTTGTTTAACGCCACTTTCAGCAATTGTTCAGCTATATCATGGCGTCAAATTTTTATTGGGGGGGGGGGGTGGAGCCAGAGTACCCGTAGAAAACCCCCGACATTCCGTTGGAAAATTGGCAATTATTGCCAATTAAATCAATCTCAGTGTTGACAGACCACGCGATTAATAGTAGACTAACTACCTTAACCACTCGGCCACCGAGGCCCCCATGGTCATGTTTAAAAATGTACGTAAAGAGTAAGCAATTTACATTAACTCTCCAACTTTTCGCTACTACCTGACCGTTTTCTTCCAAATATTCAATCGCTTATATTTAAAAAAACACGAATCTAAACACCACTATAGGTCTGCAAATTATTGTGCTTTTTAAAGTGTATGTAAAAATTTTTAATCCTAAAGTTGAAATTTTCTTAATAACTGGTCGTTACTTTGATTTTGAAATCGCATAACATAACGTTTGGCAGATCAGACTTGATTTTCCAACGGACACATTGTGATCGCTATTCTGGTATCGTCATGTTCAGAAGGCAAACAAACCTAAGAGGAAGTATCTTTCTAATGCAGTGAAGATAGCGTGTATTAACAGTTAATAAGCTTCTGTACTTCGCTAGAATCCTTGGGCTTGCGATTAGAAACTAATTAAAACACGTACACCAGTCAAAATATTAATGCGTTAAAATACTTTCTATGTTATGTTTGCATATATTTGTGTGTGTGTGTGTTATATTTCAACTTTAAAACCCAGATATAAAATTTTAAGATTGTATTAACCACTCAAAATAGAAGCAACCACTGACATATTACATTATTAAAGATGCAGATAATAACGTATTTCTACACACCTCGGATAATAACAATTATGTTTTATGTCATTGTAGCTATAGTAAACTAAATTTGATAATGTTATTCGCATAAATTTATTAGTATTATGATTTTATAAAAGGAGAAAAGTTCGATTATAAGACTAAATGTTCACTAAAATACTTGACAAACAACATCAAATTGCGTGAACGCAATATTGCAAGATTAGGGAGTTCCGACTGCTAAGTAAAATGGTATTGCAGGCTCCCGCTTCATTAGTAGCAAAAATTATCAATAATCCTCTATGAAAAGGGACAGATAAACATATGTCCACCCTGAACTCGTTGGTATATTCAAAGAAGTTCTAAAAGGTTCTTAATCGGTACCAGTTCAACAACCAGGCGCGTGTTATTTTTATTTAAAATATATATTGAAACCAATACTCATGTAAACCAGTCCCTGACAGAGACGACATGGGCTCTCTTCTATGGTAACCAAAGACGCCTAATTTTCATTTACAATATGTATAAATACCATTTCCGTTGAGTGATTGTTTGCTTGACAAAGGGAGGTTTAGGGTATTGGGTTAAATATTGGTGGGTGTATGTCGGTGGAAAATGGTTGTTTGGGTTATTGGGGTGAAAAGAGAGGGTTGGGTTATTGGGGTAGAAGGGGTAGATTGGGTGGGGAAGAGGGTTATGGGTTGGTAAAGGGAGGTTCGATTCTGGCGATAGAAGTTAGAATAAAAGGGAGTAGATAAAGTCGGGGAGATGGAGGCTATGGTGAAGCGGAAAATATTTTCTTTCAGATTTTCGTTTCGAGGTTTCCCCAAATTTCCGCTAACCTAATGCAATTTGTATTCCCGTCCTGAATATAGCTGAAATACTGCTCGCTGGACGTTAAGCAGACTTCCAATCAATCAATCATTTTGTATTCAGTTTGTTTGCTTTGTTGTGGTTTCATTGAAGTCTTAATTTTTTCCATATGTTTTTATTGGACAGTACAAGAACTGATGTTGCGGGTTTGAGTTTCACTGCGGCAGGGTGTGCTCGACTCTAATCTTAATTAGCACGAATTGCCAGTTTTCTTATCAATGGTAGGTGGTTTTACAGGGTAGTCCGGCTTTCTCCCCCATTAAAAACATTAAACTCCATTCAAACAACAATAAACAATCAGTCCGGTCTTAGTTATAGTTCCAACTTCATGACAACACGTTGATCGATTTTAGAAAGTATACAAATAGTTATGTTTTTACACATAAAACAAATGTAACGAAAGAGAATTAAATGACTATTGTTTCTTTCACCGAAAGAGCAAAAAGCAGCCAACTAATTGCTCATTTGTTTAATTGTTAGTAAATTATTGCAATAATACACCAGTTCCTTACCGAAGGTCTGGGTTTACTCCGGGTACTCCGGCCGGGTGTGACTTTTTACCCAAACTTACCCAAACTATACCCAAACACACATTAAACTAAAAAAAATTTGCATTTCTATTATGTTTAAACATTTTATATACTATATCTTTGATGGAAAATGTGATAAAAGTGAAGTTAACATGACAATTTTCGCTGTTAAAACCGATCTTATGAAGCCCCTTATGATCGTGAAAAATGCATTACCCAAACTCTCATTAAAATGACGTTATTGGTACTAAATAAACAACAAAAACATTTTTAAATGGACATTTATTCCATATGAAATTTCAGTTTAAAAAAAAACATGATAAATATAACACATGACAATCACGTATAAATATCACAGAAAAATAGTAACAATGAAAAAAGGTTATGTCCAACCACACATGCGGCAATCGACAACACAAATAAACAGTACTGGTCTATCTCTAACGGCAAACCTCCATATTTAATATGCTATACCAAACAACAAATTGAAGATATGAAACTTCATTTAGAAAAAGACAAAGACTGTGTTCTTTGAGTTGACAGAACGTTTAATCTCGGACAAGCATATGTTACAAACTTTGTGTATAAAAACAAAACAATTGTGAAAAAGTCATCGCGTGAACCTCCGATTTTCATTGGTCCTACATTATTTCATTGGGATGGCTCCTATTACACTAACCATTCATTTTTCTCTCATGCCAAAGCCCGATTACAGACAGACGTTACATGTGTTGATATTCGTATTGGTAGTGACGACGAGGGCGGTTTAACTAAAGCTATTGACAAGGTTTTCCTAAACGAAACAAGACTATTATGCATCAAACATATCGAAGACAATGTGACGGATTATTGAAAAAATAAGTTGCCGATGACTAAAGAACAACGCACTGCAGTTGTAATTACTGTTATCCTTCGTGTTGTTAGTGCAATTTTCTCCTTGTTAGTGCACTAACTATTAGTTTGCGGTATTTCTACTGAGCAACACGCGCTTAGAAGGGTGTGTTTTAAATGGCTGTTCCAATTACAAAACTGTAACTCCCACCGGAAAGCTATTGCATATGACGTGTAAATCTTATAAATAGCGACACGCGCTATAATTATCCGTTTGATAAATTTGTAGGCACAATATCCCACCTCAAAGTTTTTTTTTAAAACAAAACAAAATTAAGCCGTGTATCAAACAATACTTCAAAGTCAGCCAGTTACTACATAATGTTTTTCACGATCATAAGGGGCTTCTTAAAATCGACTTTAACAGCGAAAATCGTCATGTTAACTTAACTTTTATTACATTTTCCATCAAAAATGTAGTATATAAAACCTATAAACGTAATAGAAATGCAAAAAATGTTATTTTAATGTGTGTTTGGGTAAGTTTGGGTATGTTTGGGTAAGTTTGGGTAAAAAGTCACACCGACTCCGGCTTCCTCACCAGTAAAAGTTGGACGCATGATAAAGCTGAAATATAGGCATAGAAGTGGAGTTAAACATCATTCAAACAAACAAATACAAAAATACACGTAACGTGAACAGTGATATATATTATTATTGTTGCGAGTATGATTTCAGTTGTCAAAGGATTACGCAACAGGTGGAATAACGTGTACGGGTTTTCGATTGAGAAAAGTCTAGTGTCTCGAAAGATGGTCTAGTAAAGTTGATTTAAGGTCAAACCCTGTACCCGGACTGAGTTTACAGCGAAAATCATTGTAGAAATAAATATTTAGTTTTTAGTGTGAAATTGAATACGTAGATCTAAGAACGTCTTGTATAAAACAAATCAACGAAAGAAATTGAAATAAGAACGACAAAAGTTTTACAATATCCACTTGATAATACTGTCCCAGTCACAATGTAAAATATATGATGACGAATATTATGTCAACTACACCACATAAAGTAGTAAGCACCGCATATCAAGACAAAGATTTTCCCACCGCAGGTCGGGGGTTTTCTCCGGGTACACGCCATGATAAAGCTGAAAAATTGCTGAAAGTGGCGTTTAACACCATCAAACAAACAAACATAAAGACAAAGACACCATATATGACATATATAAAGACCTATGCACTATATATAAATGATGTTATTATATAGTGTTACTGGGCCTGTGCCATTATTTTAATGTGCGTGTGTCAATAAAATTATTATTATTTATTGTTATAAAGGCATATTAAATTATCTGTTGTTTTTACTCACAGATATTCTTTATTACAAATAAAACTAAACCGGTATTTCCTTAATATATTCCTTTTATAATTTCTTTATACTAAATGTAACATCTATACATTCTAACAAATATCTCTAGAAATCTCTAGACTACACGTGTTTTCCTTATCTAATCTAATTAAACATGCATATTCAACAGGGGCGGGATTATGGGGAAAGCAATAAACAAATACTCAGATTTCACTAACCAGTAACAAAGTCATAAATATAACAATATAATTAATTGGCACATGTAGATCCGAAGAGAACACAAGATTGTAAAAATTCAATATTTCAGATAACCGTTTTATAAGACTAAAAAATATTTGTACTGAAAAATTGCGAAGAAAACATTAATAATCATGATAATTGAAGTTAGGCTATATAAGCCACCACGAGGGTGGGAGGGGTAACTAGGGATACTTTTAGGTACAGTTCTGCGGACGGAGATTTGAAAACCCACCCTTTTCATATATTTTCGGAAGTTATAAAACGGGACCTAATCACATATAGAATGATTAAATCAGGCCTATTCATATGTTATATTATTGCACATCCTCATTGACAAAATAGTCCAATCACTATCAAAATGATCAAGTGATGTTAATGGAACACTGTGTTTGTAAAATGTAAAATCACTGTGATTTACATGGGCTTAAGATGAGAATCGAGGCATGTATATATTTAGATAATTTACAACTACCACAAATGATATATTTTTCGATGAAAAAAGCTACCATTTCATATATTTTGGAGAGGTAAAAAAGTTACCCTTTCGGGCCGCACATCCGTATTACCCTATTTATAAAAAGTCAACCCCCCCCCCCCAACCCCCACGCGTGTAAGCCACATCTAAAATAGATGATAGACGTTGCAATATGGGTTACCTCTCTTTAAATGTGTTGTACATTAACGATGAATAAAATAATAAAATTGTTGTAAGTTTTAATACTTTCCTCTGGATATGCATATTACATAAAGCCAAGTAGCTTATTGTTATTTAATATGTGTCTTGAATCTAGAATTTATCCTTATTCTTGGTCAAATGGTTACATTTCCCTTATCTTTAAATCAGATGACCCAACAAATCCATCAAATTATCGTGGTATTACTATTACCAGTGCTATTGGTAAACTTTTTAATAATATTCTTAATACAAGATTGGAAAAGTTTCTAAAGAAAAATGATTTAATCAACCCATCACAGATTGGATTTATAAAAAAATTCGCGTTCAGCAGACCATTTTTTTATAATTTAAACTCTAATAGAGAAATATTGTCACCAGAAAAACGGTAGACTCTTTTGTTGCTTTATAGACTTTAATAAGGCTTTCGACAGTGTAGTTCATACTGGCTTAAAATTAAAGCTTATCGACATGAATGTAGGAAAAAATTCTACAATATAATATGTGCTATGCATAAAAACAGTAAAGCTTGTGTTAAAATTGGTAACTCTCTAACTGAAGACTTTTTGTATGAAACTGGGGGTTCGAAAAGGTGACAATTTAAGCCCTGTCTTGTTTAAAATATTTATTAATGACTTCCCATGCTTCCTTCAGGCCTGTTTAGATACAGTCAGTTTACATAGTAAAAAACTAAACTGCTTAATGTATGCAGATGATATTGTAATATTCCCAAACTCCTCCAGGGATTACAAGATAGGCTAAATATGTTCGAACAATTTTGTAATGATTGGTGTATAAAGGTCAACATTAAAAGACTTAAGTATTAACTTTTAATAAAGCTGGCAGAAACATTTCTGAAAAATTTACTTTACAAAATAATCACTTAGAACGTGTCTCCTGTTATAGATATTTAGATCATTCCATCAAATGAGGACTGAACTTTATAATAAATCCTTAAAGGCTTATCATGAATTAAGAAGTGACTTTTTAAAATTAAGTCCAAGTCTTCGTACCTGTGCACATATTTTTGACCATACTTTAAAACCTATCTTGTTGCATAACTCAGAAATTTGGGGAAGTTACTGCGCTTCTAACTCAAAATTGCGAACATCCTTTGATTTAGATAAAATATTCAATAACATACCATGTGAAAAATTACATCTCGAATTGTGTAAATGTATTTTGGGAGTTCATATAAGAAAAGTGAAGTTTGCTGTAGTATCTGAACTTGGAAGGTTTCCTTTATATTATGATATCTACGGAAGCCCTGGAGGGCCATTTTGACTTTTAACTATTAAGTTACTACTTCTGACTTTTGTCTTTTGACTGTTGCCTTCTGAATGTTTACGTAAGCCGTAAAGAAACATTTTTGTCTTTCAACTTCTTACAGTTGACTTTTAACTTTTCAATTGATGACTTTCAAGGTTGGAAAAATTGAAGATTGTACAGCTGCACAAAACCCAAACTTTTCCATTATATAAATTGTATATCTATGATGCGATTTATTGACTTGATTTCTGTAAATAAACAACTGTCTGTTTTCCACAAAACCAATCTGTTGACTTAAACACCGAGCGCATTACACAAAAGAAAAAGTAAGAATGAAGTGTGTTACAGAAATATGACGACTATTGTTACGATTGGTTAAAACACCTAGATGATATACAATAGCATAAAGTGGTAAATTCATTTGTTTTCGTTATATTCATGTATTTTTTAAATAATTTTGTCATATGGTTTTCATACAGAAATTTGCACTTTTCCTGAAGATATTTTTGTCAGTGAACTCACAATTTTATAATTAATATGTTTTAGTAAATCTAAAGAAGGTGAGATTTACGGAAGCCTTGGAGGGCCATTTTGACTTTTAACTTTTAACTTACTAATTCTGGCTTTTTTGTTTTGAGTTTTGACTATTGACTTGTTATACAAGCCGACTGGGGACATTTTCACTTTTATCTTATGACTTTCAACCTTTTGACTATCGACTTTTGTCTTTTGTCTTTTGACTTTTGACTTCTTACTTTTTACGTAAGCCTTGAAGGGACATTTTTGTCTTTCAACTTCTTACACTTGACTTTTTACTTTTCAATTTATGACTTTTTAGGCTTGAAAAATTGAAGATTGTACAGCTGCACAAACCCCAAAATTTTCCATTATATCAATTGTAAATCTATGTCTCGCTGTCAGATGCGATTTATTGACTTTTGTAAAAAAAAAAAAAAAAACAACTGTCTCTTTCTCCAGAAATCCAATTTGTTGACTTTTAACACCGAGCACGTTACACAAAATAAAAAGTCAGAATGAAGTGTGTTACAGAAATAATGCGATTATTGAAATTTCATATTACGATTGGTTTATAGACGTATACAATAGCATAAAGAAGTAAATTTTCTGTATAAAATTGATTAACTCATACAAAAATACAAAGGAGTTTGTGGAATTTGCTCTTTTCCTGAAGATATTTTTGTCAGTTAGCTCACATTTTTATAATTAAAATGTTTTAGTAAATCTAACTAAGGTGAGATTGTCTTTGAACATTGTTTCCCGCCTTGAAAGTCATAAGTTGAAAAGTAAAAAGTCAATTGTAATAAGTTGAAAGACATTTGAAAGACAAAAATGTCCCTTTACGGCTTACGTAAAAAGTCTGAAGTCAAAAGTCAAAAGGCAAAAGTCAATAGTCAAAAGATTGAAAGTCAAAAGTTAAAAGTGAAAATGTCCCCAGTCGGCTTGTATCATAAGTCAATAGTCAAAACTCAAAACAAAAAAGACAGAATTAGTAAGTTAAAAGTTAAAAGTCAAAATGGCCCTCCAAGGCTTCCGTAGAGATTGTCTTTGAACATTGTTTTCCGCCTTGAAAGTCATAAGTTGAAAAGTCAAAAGACAAAAGTCAATAGTCAAAAGGTTGAAAGTCAAAAGTTAAAAGTGACAATGTCCCCAGTCTGCTGGTATAATAAGTCATAAGTCAAAACTCAAAAAAAAAGTCAGAAGTAGTAAGTTAAAAGATAAAAATAGCCCTCCAGGGCATCCGTACAGTTTTAGTTTCTGTATAATGCGGAAGCCTTGGAAATTTGCACTTTTTCTGAAGATATTTTTATCAGTGAAAGCACATTTTTATAACTAAATATGTTTTAGTTAAATTGTCTTTGAACATGGTTTCCAACCTTTAAAATCATAAGTTGCAAAGTAACAAGTCAATTGTAAGAAGTTGAAAGACAAAAATGTCCCTTTACAGCTTACTTTAAAAGACAGAAGTCAAAAGTCAAAAGACAAAAGTCAATAGTCAAAAGGTTGAACGTCAAAAGTTAAAAGTGAAAATGTCCCCAGTGGGCTTGAATAACAAGTAAATAGTCAAAACTCAAAACAAAAAAGCCAGAAGTAGTAAATGAAAAGTTAAAAGTCAAAATGGCCCTCCAAGGCTTCCGTAGATATCATAAAATCAATCATTAATTATTGGTATAGATTCGAAAATCTCTCATCTGATTTTCATTATTAAAAGATGCATATCCATATAGTAGAAATATGGACAGTGGTAATAGATTTACCTGGTATACCTTTGTGATAAAGCTATTAAATTTCTTGGGTATAAATACAGATTCAAGTAATTACAGCATATATAAATTTGAAAAGATGCTTGACAAAATACTAAGGGAAAAGACAATTGATATAATTACAGACTTTCTAAACTCGGTGGAAAACTATGTACCTATTTCAAAATCAAGGATAATTTTGGCTTTGAAATTTTTTATCGAATAAACAATTCGGATCAAAGAAAAGCTTTCTGCAGATTTCGCATATCAGCCCATAGATTACAAATTGAAAAGGGCGTTTCTCTATACACCTAGGTCTGATAGAACTTGTACAAACTGTTCGTCTGAGGAAGTTGAAGATGAAACACATTTTTTATTTGTGTGTTCAAAATTTGAAACAAAAAGAAATATTTTATTTAATCTTGTTGCCAAAAAGTATCCGAGTTTTTTTTCTAGTTTGTCGAATGAGTCCAAATTAATATTTTTACTTAGTAATGAGGACACTGACATTCTAGCAGCCACTGCCAGATTTATACCAGATAAAGAATTTTAAACTAAAAATTTACACTGGTGTTTCGATTTTCAATATTATATTAATATGAACATTAATAATTCGGTGAATCGTCTCATTATGTTGCCTTATGTATAATTATGTGTATCTTTCAATTATGTTCTTTTCCTCTTTTTTCGTACAACTCTCGTTGCTCGCATGCAGTGGGCTCATGATTTGGAAATAAAAGATATTTTATGTTATGCTAATTCGTTATGCAATTTAACATGTTTTTATCTGTAAAAGAAGATGCGGGTTAACTTTGTGGCCAAGTATTTAAGGTGGTGCTAGCTACTATTTATCATCGGCATCTGCCTAGAATACTTGGTACAGGGTATATCTAAAATTGCACCATCGCTCTCCAATGATTGAGCGGCCTCGTTGCCGGAGTAAGTTATTCTGTATATAAAGTGATCAACCGGGGTCTTAGTTCGATTCTGACTTCGTGCAAAGTGTGCTCGATTCAACATTCACTGACTTGCTAGTTTTCCTGTCGAAGGTCTGGTTCTTCACTAGGTACTTTTAATTAAAGTAGTCTTATCTCCCATTAAAAAAAAACACAATCAGCACGTAGAATTTTAAAAAAAATAGCTGTGATCAAACATTATTCAAGTTAAATATACTAAATGCTAGTTATATATATTTATGTGTATTTTTCAAATCAAGTTGTGTTATTTTTCAGGTTTATGAGCGTCTTTTAAAGCTATCTCTGTTTTTGCAAATTTTGTGTGTATTTTTAAATTGAGGTGTGAATTAGTCAGGTTTTTTCCGCATTCCTTACTGAGGACGTCACAAAAGTCATTCCTATAAAAGATTTTGTATCTGATGGTTTAAAATTCGTATGTATATATAGTACGTTCTTGAGGTACATGACAAACTTTTTCTGTCTAGATCACTTTTGCCTGTGATTCTCCTTTGCCAATGATACGTTTTTTAATTCGCAACAGATTTGTCATGTTTAAATGACGAGTTTTCCAAAAGGTACCATGTGTGCTCCTTTCTTCGCCAATAGCATTATTTCGTTAAAAGGGGTGGGGTGGGGCTTATAACATAAAGACAAACATATATTACATCCACGTATAGCAACGGGGATGGGAACTTGTTCTTATTATCAATATTTTGGAATACTTTTTTAAATTTAAATACTCTATATATAGGTACATATAACAAATTAGTGGTCTTTTTCTAATATTTTTTCAAACTGCTATTATTCTTCAATAAAACAGATTAAAATCTTCATATGTTCCTCTAAATTGGCTGTGCTTCATTCTAGTTTTCTATAAAGTATAATATAAAAATAGCAGTTGCGGCGCACACGCATTTGGCTTTTATGCTTCTATGCAGAATACAAAATTCATATAGACAACCAGAATCAACCGTAATTTGCGCATGTACAATATGTCGTTGTGTCAGTTGTATAGAGACAAGTACAATAAGTTATACACAGACAACGTTTGAAAAGGGTCTTGCTAAATCATATTGCCTGAATGAACACGATAGTACATTCCATAACAAACAGGATGAAACTGATGTAATATATGAGAATGTTAACGAAAATTGCGAAAACTCTTTTAAAAATATTGTATTTTTCCGTCGGGACACTAAAAGAAAATGTCAAAATTATAAAAGTATTAGAATTGGGGTAGCAGAACATAACATATCTTTTATTTCCAAATCAGCAGCCCACTGAGAGCAACGAGAGTTGTACAATAAGTACTATCTTTAAAAAAGATAACCGACGCAGTAAAGATATAAATTGAGTTATGTATTGAACTACGAATCGCCATTATTGTCATACAAATTCCCCGTTTCAATAAACCAGAAGTGTTTGATGGAATTTTTTTTGGGGAAGTACTGAAAGACAATTATTACTACGTGAAAGAAATCATGAACCTATAAATTAACACTAGTCCCATGTGAAACGAGTTTGAAATTATTAATACATACATGTGTGGCCCCCCCCCCCCCCCCCCCCCCAACCCTCATATGTGTTTTTATATTTTGACAACATATTATTTTATTTACGTGTTTTCGATATTAACAGATTTACCAAGCATACAATTGCAATTAACCTAAAATTGATAATTTACATACAACTACATGTACTTTGTTGTACATGTACATGTATTGAAACATTGAACCCCACTGCCAAAGATATAGAAATGATTTTTTCTGCGAGCACTAAAGCAGTTATACAATAATGTAAACAAATTTAATATTAGACATTTTTAAATAAAATGTTTATAGTTTAAAATTTACTGAATAAGCAAAGTATAATTTACAATTAGAGCCAAAACTCTCTATCTATGTGTGTACTACGACCGACGCCCAAGAACAGTAACAATACATTTGATTGAATATCAACATGTACATAAAGTGATTGTTAATTTGTATTTATTGAAGAAATTAATTAAAATTTCTTCTCTTCGTCTTTTTTATACTCCATGAAAGGCCGCAAAAATCCTTTTTGGTAACTCTTTTAAAATTATAATTGACGATATTTCCGTTGTCATACCTATGATAAATTGTAAAAAAATTACGTGCTTTACTGCAGCATAGTTCAATTTGATATTTTAACTCAAATACCACATGGAGATAATTTATAATAATATATTTAACACCAATCTTGAAATAATCGTTTTGGGAAATGTGCCTATTTATCATGAGTATTTTGATGAGAGCAATAATCTAAGTTTATGTCTTTATATTTCTCTGTAACGTTAATATTGTTTATTTTGAAATAATATTCGTGATCGTGGTCAGATTAAATACAATTATACAAACATCTCCGGATATTTACTCGTTGTTGTATCCGTGATTTCAGTAATTTAATTTTACACCGTAGTAGGGAATTCCAATTTTGACTTTTTATCCAATCAAATTCTTCGGTATTGGGAAACACTTTGATGGCAGCCGGTGAATGTAAGTGTGTGTATTTATGAATGCTTGCAGAACACTTATAGCAGACTCAGGAAGATTGTTTAATTATTGTGTTGGAACTTTACCAAGTTTTCTACAACAAAGCAAAACAATGGCGGTAGCAGCAACAGATATCGCCTCACCTTCTGCACATAAAAACCCGAAATTTGCCGCAATTCCAGACGTTAAAATTGATGAAAACGGAAAATTTAAATACATTCTACTTAAAGTACACGACCCAGAAAAAGACAGAGAATTTAAACACATTGTCAGAGGCACAAGTAAAGCCGCATATCACGGTAAGACGACACAATTATTCCATTTATATATTTTAATAAAAAAGGGTGCAAGTTATACCATTATCTCGTGGATATAGACTACAGACAGTATAGTCTGTACTGAGTATAAAACAGTAGCAGACAGGCTCAGTTTAGAAATTTTGTTTTTATTTTGAATACATCAATATATAGATAATTGATAAAATTGTAGGATACTTTTTCAATCAAACATTACATTTTTTACAGGATTAATAAAATGGCTGATGTGTAATATTTAAATGATTTTTTTCATTTGTTGTTAAATATTTTTGGGACTTGCTTCTACTATAAGTAGTTTATACTAGTAGTACGTCATGTACATTCATTGTAGTATTAGTACTTATAAAAATTGTTGTAACATCCTACAGTAGCTCCTTTTCAATTCAGTTCCTAGAACAAAAATAATTTATGAAGAAGTTTGTATTTAATGTGCCATCAGTAATTAATGCTTTTGACACCTTTAAAGTAAATATTTATTCAAATATCATTGAGATGATGGTAGAAAGGTTGGTCAGTTTAATATATTGCCTTTAATTGCATGAACCAAAATAAAAGTTCTAAAACCATAGTTATTGTTTTTCTTTTGTCTGTAATATGAACAGGAAAACAATTAACACATGTTATTAGAAAAACATGTAAGGGCAAATAAACATAATGTCTAGATTATCACATGAGATCATTGGATATGTAATATGTACATTGGAAAATTGACTATATTTTTATCTTCAGAAGGACCAAATTTATTTTCAAGTGTAACTACTTGTATACATTTGTCATTGCCAAAACTGAACAAAAATTAACTTAATGATCAGTCTTATAAATACATATAATTGTTTATTATTTAGAACGAATATAGTTACATATAGTAGTGACATGATTTCTGAAATATAACTAATATTTTCACAACCTGTCAAAAATGATGAAATGGATCAAGAAAATGTGCATTTTTTATTTACTCGTATACTAGTATACATGTGCATACTAAGTAGACTAAAGATAAGTTTAAAAAAATCAACTGTGCTGTCTATTCAATTAAGATACATATACATTACACATACATGTACATGTGTTTATTGGACAAACCTAAAATGAATTGCCTCCAGCAACCAGACTAGGTGATTACTGGTCATGAGACTTTGGGAAAAACTTTTTTTAATACAAGAGAGTCCACAGCAATGTATGATGTAGCAATACATGCCGTACAGTACTGCAATGAACCATCATTCTTCAAATAGAGAAGAAGATCCAAGATCTTTTGGTATCACCTGAGCCAAGTGATTGAAATGGTTTAGGTAGTTAGTCTTGTAGAATTGGTCACTGGCCTGTCTACATGGAGATTGCAAGTTTTAGTCTCACTGTGGTCATAAGAGTACACTTGACTCCAATCTTAAGTGACAAGGAATGCCAGCAGTAATACTACCGAAAGCGGGGGGGGGGGGGGGGGGTTCTGGTACTTAAGTACTCTGGTTTCTTCCCTCAAAAAGACCTGGATGCCAAAAGATGTATTAGATTTGATTGTTTGAACTGTTGCTTACTGTCCACCTAAGCATTATTTCAGCAATATTTAGGGGCAAAAACAAATTACAACCAAAACCAATAAATCAATTTCAGGAAATCGATATAGACCAATGACGAAGTTTCTCTGGCACTGAATTGAGTGTTACTTATGCACAGGTCTTTAATCCTTTTGTACATTAAGTGGCAACAATATATAAAAGCCTATAATCTCCTAAACTCCCCTACAAACTAGTATGGGGTCTTGTAAGTACAAGGTCAAGTATCATGGTGTCAACCTCTGTTAGAATGAGTGAGGATTGAAAATTAAATCCATTAATTTACGGTCACAAATGATACAAACATTTATACTGTAAGTACATGTACTACTATAATATGTACACATAGCTAATAAAATGCCTTTGATATTTGGTCTAGTTACCATTGCAGCATACCATAACATGTGAATAAACTTATGATAATGTAAACAAATGGTTGAAGAGTGCTTTATTACTTTGTTGTGCACTTGTTCATCCTACTTTTATCTGATAATGTTAACCAAAGTGTATATATATTGTACTCCTTCAGCATTTGTTTCCTATTATCAGTTTGTTGAAATTATTCCTATTGAGCAATGACATAAACATGTAATACTTATTACATATGCACATGTACATGTACTACATGTAGTACATTAGACATGCCACAAGTCCCTTTGAATTTTTTTGCTATTGGAGAAATAATTATCAACATTTCTTCTACTTTCCACTTGTGTACAAAGGGACTTGTGGAAAGTCTAATGTACAAATTATATAAAAACTGAGAATTTTAAAAAAAAGGGTCAGGCAGTAAATTTGCAAGGTGTTATATAATGTATGCATGTGTAGTGGCTCGTACATTTCATTCGCATTTTTGAATTGGCAGATATCTGTGTTAATTTTGGCTATGTCTGTAAACAAGATTAAAACAAATAAAATATAACAACTGTAACCAATTAATCACTATCTGTTTCACTCTAAATATTAAATGTATCAGAGGTGCAATTTCTGTATTTTTCATCTTATGGTATGTGGGAGTAAAACTAAAAAACAAAGTTAAGAGATGGGGAGTGTTTCAGATTTTTCAGTGGCGTCTTTGTTGGTTATATAATGAGAAAAAAGTTGTATGCAAGCTGTTCAGGCTAAGCTTCCCCCCAGTTCTGATGGTTATGATGTAATCTTGGTATTCTTTTGATGTTGGAATAAAAACCATGTTAAACAATTAACTATATAGCTTGGTGTGTGCAAACTTTAAGTATACTAGTACAGGTACTAAGGTTGAGGGTCATTCTAAGGAAATCACTTCAGACATTTTTGTGAATTCATTTAAAAACCTTAAAAATGCAGAAATTATTTAAGTGGCCACTGTCCTGATCTTTTACAAATAATACAGTCAGTTAAGGGGGATTTGTATGTTTTCCAGCTTACATGTACATTACAGCTGAGATGGAATGTTGCTTTTTTCCACCTATATAACAGCAGGCAATCCAACAATATCCACTACACTTTGAACTTGTATTTTTATTTCACATGCATGGACAGAAAGTTCATCTGAGCTTTTGTCATCACTTGTCATCCTTCCTTAAAATTTCCTAAAATCTTCTCTTAAACCATTTGGCCATTTTTTTCAAACTTTTCTACAATCAACCTTAAGTTACTCGTACTTAGTTTCAAATTGTTATCCAAGGTGTTGATCAGTGGACAAAAATGACAACTGTAAATGTTACTAAAACTAGGGTCAACACAAATTTTTGGTCAGTATACTTTATATGCTATAGAATAAAAAAATATACAAATGTGCTAATAATGTGTATAATTCCCCATCCTTTCTTTGATATGCCAAAGTTCTGGTGGATATGGAGATATAATTATAATAAGTTTATATTGTCCACAATAGTGATTATATCTTGTGAGAACAGCTCTTTAACAACAGTAGGCTGTCATTGGAGGTCATTGTATATTTTATCAGTCTGGAAAAAGACACCCCTTTATTGAATATATTGTACAACACAGAGATTTCTTAAAAACTACAGTAGGTGAATACTTATAGTTTTCAGATGTTAAGAAGATCTACTAGAGAGGTTATGCTGTTTCTAGTTATGGTAATCTTGCTGTGGTTAAATGTTTGATAAATATGTATGCTCATAGGGCCTCACAGGCAAATTTCGCTTCTGTTTGACAAAATTTATAAGTTGTCTGTGTCTGACCAAATGATTGGCAATAAAGTGTTGTTGTCTCATAAAAGTACATAAGCAATTTTCAAATTTTTTTTCTTCTGGCTTACAGATTGCTTGACAGAATTTTTCAACTACTAGTATATAGAAGACAGACAGTACTGTACATAGACTTGTTACAAGTCCCTTTGAATTTTTTTTTCCTATATATTATATAGAATTAGAGTGATACACAATGTACATCTTTATTATCAACATTTCCTATACTATACTATTCACTATAGGAAATGTTGATAATAAAGATGTATCCCTCTAATAGCAAATTCAAAGGAACTTGTGGCAAGTCTAGACAGTACATGGTGTCTAAGTAAGTTTAAACTCTTATAAAAACAAGTAAGTAATCTGATTAAAAGCTGTCTTTGATAAACCTTATCACTGGTAAAATTTACCAGTGATTTTATTTTGCTGATTACAGTTCCGAAGGAAATAAGCATATTCAAAGTTATTTTTGTAGAATTGTGTTTTGTTTAAATGATGTTTAACGCCACTTTAAGCAATTTTTCAGCTATTTCATGGCGTCCAGATTTTATTGGGGGAAGAAGCCGGAGTACCTGGAGAGAATCCCAGACCTTCGGTAGGAAAACTGGTAATCCTTGTCAATTAAGATTGGAGTCAAGTACACCCTGCCCGCAGTGAGACCTGATGTCCCTCGGAAAAAGGTCTTATTTTAATAGATATATTTTTATGCATGTAGTTGAAATTTTTTAATTACAGTGAAACCTGCTCAAGCTTCTAGTAGTTTTAAGCAATAACTAGTCTTATTTAAAAGAACATTATATTTTAATAAATACATCTACTAGTAACCTACATTAAAAAACTGCTTGTTTGGTCTTACTCAAGAAAGAATAATTGTATGGAAATTTACAGCAGTATAATTCAGCCTAGTCAATGAACAGGCCAGCTCGACTGTAAACAATATGTGTTTATTGGAAACACACATACAGTGTAAACGTCAAGACTAATCTGACTTGCTGCACATTTATATCATTACTAT
Organism: Limnoperna fortunei; assembly: GCA_944474755.1. Classification (NCBI taxonomy): domain Eukaryota; kingdom Metazoa; phylum Mollusca; class Bivalvia; order Mytilida; family Modiolidae; genus Limnoperna; species Limnoperna fortunei. The sequence goes on along the minus strand of OX104114.1, from coordinate 25,820,608 downwards.
TTACATAAAAAGCCTTTGGTCATGCAGCAGTCCAATTGAAATATTTTTTCTTTGGACCCCATTTGTTCCCTTCAAAATGACAATAACTATAATCCAACTTCATAACATTGACCTAGCTAGTCAGTCTACACAACACAGACATAACTAGTCCAACTACACAACACAGACATAACTAGTCCAACTACAGAACACAGACATAACTAGTCCAGCTACACAACACAGACATAACTAGTCCAACTACACAACACAGACATAACTAGTCCAACTACAGAACACAGACATAACTAGTCCAACTACAGAACACAGACATAACTAGTCCAGCTACACAACACAGACATAACTAGTCCAACTACAGAACACAGACATAACTAGTCCAACTACAGAACACAGACATAACTAGTCCAACTACACAACACAGACATAACTAGTCCAACTACACAACACAGACATAACTAGTCCAACTACAGAACACAGACATAACTAGTCCAACTACACAACACAGACATAACTAGTCCAACTACACAACACAGACATAACTAGTCCAACTACACAACACAGACATAACTAGTCCAACTACAGAACACAGACATAACTAGTCCAACTACAGAACACAGACATAACTAGTCCAACTACAGAACACAGACATAACTAGTCCAGCTACACAACACAGACATAACTAGTCCAACTACAGAACACAGACATAACTAGTCCAACTACACAACACAGACATAACTAGTCCAACTACACAACACAGACATAACTAGTCCAACTACACAACACAGACATAACTAGTCCAACTACACAACACAGACATAACTAGTCCAACTACAGAACACAGACATAACTAGTCCAGCTACACAACACAGACATAACTAGTCCAGCTACACAACACAGACATAACTAGTCCAACTACAGAACACAGACATAACTACTCCAACTACAGAACACAGACATAACTAGTCCAACTACACAACACAGACATAACTAGTCTAACTACACAACACAGACATAACTAGTCCAGCTACACAACACAGACATAACTAGTCCAGCTACACAACACAGACATAACTAGTCCAACTACACAACACAGACATAACTACCGATAGGTCAACTACACAAGACTTGACTAATCCAACTACACAACATTAATAGAGACATAACTAATCCAGCTACACAGACATACAATGTAACTAACCCTGGTAACCCTGCTCATGCCTACGTAAACCTTATGTATACATGTACATGTAATATTCCAGCTACTGTAAATTAGCAAAAACATAATTATAAAGACACAGCCATGTAACCCAGACATTATCCACCACTATGTAGCCCAGACAATAGTCCACCAGCATGTAACCCAGACAATAGTCAACCACAATGTAACCCAGACAATAGTCCACCACAATGTAACCCAGACAATAGTCCACAACTATGTTACCCAAATAAAAGTCCACCAATATGTAACCCAGACAATAGTCCACCACAATGTAACCCAGACAATGTCCACCACCATGTAACCCAGACAATAGTCAACCACAATGTAACCCAGACAATAGTCCACCACAATGTAACCCAGACAATAGTCCACAACTATGTAACCCAGACAATAAGTCCACCACTATGTAACCCAGACAATAGTCCACCACAATGTAACCCAGACAATGTCCACCACCATGTAACCCAGACAATAGTCAACCACAATGTAACCCAGACAATAGTCCACCACAATGTAACCCAGACAATAGTCCACAACTATGTAACCCAGACAATAGTCCACCACTATGTAACCCAGACAATAGTCCACCACAATGTAACCCAGACAATAGTCCACCACCATGTAACCCAGACAATAGTCCACAACTATCTTACCCAGATAATAGTCCACCACTATGTAACCCAGACAATATTCCACCACAATGTAACCCAGACAATAGTCCACCACCATGTAACCCAGACAATATTCTACCAGTATCTAACGCAGACAATAGTCCACCACAATGTAACCCAGACAATAGTCCACCACCATGTAACCCAGACAATAGTCCACCACTATGTAACCCAGACAATAGTCCACCGCTATGTGACCCAGTAAATAGTCCACCACCATGTAACCCAGAAAATAGTCCACAACTATGTTACCCAGATAATAGTCCACCACTATGTAACCCAGACAATAGTCCACCACAATGTAACCCAGACAATAGTCCACCACCATGTAACCCAGACAATATTCTACCAGTATCTAACCCAGACAATAGTCCACCACTATGTAACCCAGACAATAGTCCACCACAATGTAACCCAGACAATAGTCCACCACCATGTAACCCAGACAATAGTCCACCACCATTTTACCCAGACAATAGTCCACCACTATGTAACCCAGACAATAGTCCACCACTATGTAACCCAGACAATAGTCCACCACCATGTAACCCAGATAATATTCTACCAGTATCTAACCCAGACAATAGTCCACAACTATGTAACTCAGACAATAGTCCACCACCATGTAACCCAGACAATAGTCCACCGCTATGTGACCCAGTAAATAGTCCACCACCATGTAACCCAGAAAATAGTCCACAACTATGTTACCCAGATAATAGTCCACCACTATGTAACCCAGACAATAGTCCACCACAATGTAACCCAGACAATAGTCCACCACCATGTAACCCAGACAATATTCTACCAGTATCTAACCCAGACAATAGTCCACCACTATGTAACCCAGACAATAGTCCACCACAATGTAACCCAGACAATAGTCCACCACCATGTAACCCAGACAATAGTCCACCATTATTTTACCCAGACAATAGTCCACCACTATGTAACCCAGACAATAGTCCACCACCATGTAACCCAGATAATATTCTACCAGTATCTAACCTAGACAATAGTCCACAACTATGTAACTCAGACAATAGTCCACCACAATGTAACCTGGACAATAGTCCACAACTATGTAACCCAGACAATAGTCCACCACTATGTAACCCAGACAATAGTCCACCACCATGTAACCCAGAAAATAGTCCACCACTATGTAACCCAGACAATAGTCCACCACAATGTAACCCAGACAATAGTCCACAACTATGTAACAGACAATAGTCCACCACTATGTAACCCAGACAATAGTCCACTAGGCCGAATTTTACTGTTGTTATAATCAGAAGTTAGTTTTGTGATTTGTCGGATTAATGCCAAAAAATAAAAAAGCGAGGGTACGATTATTCGTTCTAAAGTCCACCACAATGTAACCCAGACAATAGTCCACAACAATGTAACCCAGACAATAGTCCACTACCCTGTAACCCAGACAATAGTTCACCACTATGTAACCCAGACATACTAAGCAGCAGTCCACCACCATATACCCAGACAATAGTCTACTACATGTACTACATATACATGTAGTTAATCAACCAAGCAGCAGTCACTCTAAATGTATCCCAGTCCACCTATATTTAAAACAGGCTAGACTAGACATACTAGTACATGTAAGTCCTCCCACCTATAATAGAACATCTACATGTAACCCAAGTTAATACTTTGAGTTTGTCATGCTTTGGGCAGATTTTAGTTAGTCGAGACTTAATGGACAATTATATAGAGACCCCTTCAATATCATTACAAAATATTGATTGAAGTTCTAGTTGGTATTAATCTTGTTTCTCAATTTAAGATTTTTTTATTTAATAAACTCAACATCTTGCCATCACTTCCTCCCTAGCCTTTAAATGCATTCCTGTATACCTGTACACCAACATAATATGATCCCCATAATGTACCCCAGAAAAAGATAATTGTTTGCTAATTATCTAGACATTGCAGATAATTTTATAATAGATAATACAACATGTTTAATTATTGTAGTTGATATAATACATGTGTACTTCATCTGACATGGTATTTGCTTAAGATTCCATCCCTTTGTGAGCCCCTGAGACAATCATTTTCTTTATTACTTAGACATCTGTATAGGTAATTTTGTTTACAATCAGTAGTAAAACTAATACTCTCTGACAGTTCCTGATGTTGTTTATGAATGAATGAAGTGGGTCAAGGTCACCATAAGCAGTACACTGAACTCTTTCATTTGTAGGTTGGAAGAAGAAACTGTTTGGTTTTGCTGCACATAGTTAACATCGCTGCAGATTGGTTGATCCCTTATTAATTAAACATATTGACAATTAAAAATAGACAAAGTATATAAATGTCATTTACTTTGTAAATGAATGGTTTTAGAGTTACAGCCCTTTGTAATTCATTGACATTCCTTTCCTAGTACTAGTATAGCCAAGAAGGTGCACATGAACATGTACTTAGTTAATTGGGGCTTTGAGTAGTCTTCCATTATTGATCATGTAGCCTGTCAGTAGTGAACCTGAGGTTTTCAGTTCCAGACTTACTGTAGTCAGGGTGTGTTTGACTCGTATCATAATTGACATGGATCGCCAGTTTTTCTGTCAAATGTTCAGAAAAATTGCAGAAAGTGGCCACAGCCTAAGTGGTGTTGAACAATAAATGGATAAACAGTTTAATAATCAACATGATTTATTTTGATCACACAATGTGTGATCATAATTTGATATTAAAGGAAAGTCCAATGTATGCTAGTAAATAATTACTCTGTTATTGTGTGTAATGACTGGAAACTGGTGACAATATTTTTCCCCTTTTCGTGTGAAAGTCAAATCTGTATTTTTTAAAATTGTTGTCCTCCAATTCCTGCAGGAATCTTGGAAATTAACAGTTCTATTTATTGACCAGGCTTTGCTATATCAAGTTGTGAATTGTTTGGATTCAGTGTTCATTTCACTTAATAATCAAATTCTGTTAATAACCAATCAGAAAAGTTCTTTCTCCAGGGGTTAATTTCAGGATGAAGATTTGACAGAATATTGATTCTTGTATTGTGAGAAACTGTATTGAAATCAATTAGTATCACTTTTCATTACAAATAGACTAGGTAGTTGGATAATTATAGCATTCTTATATCTTGCAGTAGTGTATCCAGTAATTTCTCAAGGGGATGAAATGTTTTTACAGTGGGAGTGGTTTAGCTATTCTATATGATATACATGTATTTATTAATGTTGAAAACTTTTCAGATGAGGTGGTATACAGTGTTTCAATTTAAGCAGAAAGGAGGTATTTTACTCTTTTGAAAAGCTTCTCATCCCTCAATATTCTGTATCATATAGCAATGTCCATTAAATTAATCTCCTATTTTTAGCAAAATGACCCTCTGGATGTACATACTGGCAGCTCCTTTCTGCATACAGGATTTGTACATTTCTACGTGTAATTTTCGGTGTTAATATGTGAAAACTTCTAACCAATGTTAAATAAGGAACTAACCATTATATTAGGGTTGGGTGCGGAAAACCTGGGGAATTTTTTTTGTTTATAAATTGTGTTTATCTCCCAAATTAAGACTTTAATTTGAAAAAAAATTTATAGGGTACATGATGTATACGGAAGTAGGAGGCTCAAGTACATGTACCATCCACCACTCAGCATTGCATCTGGTCTCCTGCAATAGATCATGTTGTCATTCCCAGTACCTCAGTTTTAATATTCTAGTCTATGCATCGAATACCATTTATGTATAATGTGGAGGCAGTCCAGAACTACCAGTCTGTGTATACCTATCAGAAGTGTGTACAAATTGAAAAAAAAAACATAAAAATTGGAAATAAAAAAAATATTTTGAAAAAAATTTAAATGTATGTCTTGTGCTCCCATGAAGAGAATGGAAATAGAACTGTTGGACTACTAATACATGTACTTGTACTGTACATATTTTATAGAATCAGCATTTTATAATTGTATAATTTTATGTAAAAATTTGGCTAAATCATTTACTTTAAAATTTAAAAAAAATAATGTTCATAACACTTGGACTTCAAACCTTAGTCCATAGGATTATAGTGGAAATGAACACTAGATTTGCAGTAATTAATAAGTTGATCAGCCTCTAGTGAGAACAGTATTGTAGAGAAGCAGTCATATACTAGTACAATAACTGTTTGTTGTAAATAAAGGGAAACAAAAATAAGAAGAGTTCAAATTCCGACTGTAAAACCATGATAAATACCTGCATTCATTTTACAGAGTAATTGCATTCATTTTAACTTCAGATTCAATATGTATATGCTACAGTTATAAGGACTAGACTGTAAGGTTTCATACTGACTAATGACATTCATAGGTAATTATTTCTGTCCTTTAATCAGAAAGTTTTGTATTTTAATAATCTTTTTTAAGGTTGCCCATTTTTCCTTTTTATTAATTTTTGAGTAAAAAAAGTTGAAACACACAGTTTTTAATAGAAACAAAAGTCCTAAAAAACTGAAAAAACTATCCTTCCCAACATGTACATGAGATTAAGTTTCACAAGTAGACTAAGTAAATAAGTATTATGTAATAATCTGTGATAAGTAATTAAGGGGACAAAGCTTATATTTGACAGTATTTAGATGCCTTTCTTAAGGGTACTAGTATTTTTTGTCAAAACTCTGAGATATGAATAGGACTTGATTAACACTTCATCTTTTGCAAATAACAAATGCTTATAAATTAAGCAGATGGAATTGAGCATGTCTTGTACTGTGGGAAATATTATCAATAATATAATTAAATGTCTGAATAATGAAAAATATGTATAAGCAGTGCAAAAGTGCTTGTGCACTGGTCATTTAAGCCATGTTTTTGGAGGCTTTGATAAGTTCATTATTCCCATGCAGGGCTCAATTTTATCTTGAATGTCTTGTATTATTCTAAGGTTCATACACATCAAATTCTGAAGTCGAGGAACTGCTAGTACTATAAACTGAACTTAAACAAGTAATAATAGCACCCACAGGCATATATTATATTTTCCTGAACACTTTTGTGAGTGAGAAGCACTACTTGGAGCAATGTGTGCTGACTCCATTGGGTGTTGTCACTGTACAAATCAGCTTTCATTTCATAAATGTACAACTACATGTATTGCATTCTTCATTAATTACACTGATAACTATCTTATCATTAATGCTTGTTCCCAGAGGCCTGAAGGAAATGACCCATTCAAGAGTAGATAGTAACCAGTCAGTTATCTGGTGTACATGTAAATATTGAACATCAGATATAGAAGTCTATCATTTTCTTCCAACATCTAAAGATCTGTATGGCTTATATTACTCAGACCTAAAATTATCAAGAATGGCAAATTAAAAAAACAAACGCTGGAGTCGAGACATATATATGGGTCTCCAGTGGTGGCAGCTGTGTCAACACTTGGGCATTTTGCTCTATACTAGTATCTTTGTAAGCTGAATCCCTAGGTTCATCAAATTTGGACCAATGGTAGCTTATAATGAGCACTTGTCATTAATCACCTGACTTTGACCTCAGTTTCATGGTCCAGTGACTACGTTAAATTTTTTGATTAGGGCAGTTCCTCTGTAACCATGCATTGTAGGATGACAATATTTGGTTTATAGGTTGCAGATGAATAGTATATGACTTTCAGGTAGGTGTCATGATCTGAATTCAATTTCACGGGTCCAGTGACTACGGTATGTTAAATTTTTTGGATTAGGTCTGTTTCTCTATAACCGTGCATTGTATTTAAAATTTTTAAATGATAACAAGTAAAAGCTATTTAGGTAATGATTTATCATGTAAACTTTTGGTTACTGTTGAAGAATGCAGGCAAAACATTTTCATGTCCACACTTGTTTATGAGTAATTTTCATCCCAAGTACTAGCTATATAGTATGCCTCAGAATGCAGGAATTTGTATATAATTGTATATAACCCCCCCCCCCCACACACACACACACACACACACTGGCTTTATCAGGCCTGTTGAATTGAACAAGTATGTTCAAATAATATATACAGTGTATATGTGTATATGGAAAACATTAATCTTAATGAATTGTTACTTGGACCTTGATTTGTGGATTGTTGTTTTTGGCAGTTTCCTTTGTGTTTGATATTTTGTTATTACCTTCATTGATGTATCTTCACATAAACTCTTTAGCATTTAAGCATTTAATATCAATATTTGCAAGAAAAATCATGTCTCTTTAAAAGTTTTTTTTTTATGTCCAAGTGAGTGAGTGATGTAGTGTTTGTTGTTGTATGCATGTTAAGTTGTAATTTTTAGAGAATGTTATTGCATATTTTTTATGTGATACACGTGAAGTACTAGTACATGTATATAAAAACAAGAACGAATAGTCATACCCTTGCTTTTTTTTAATCCTACAAATCACAAAATTAACTTGGGATTATAACAGCAGTAAAAAGCGGCTGAATTTGAAACACATATGCTTGTTGAGCTAAAGTCAAAATCGTCAAATTTAACAGCTGAAAATCATTTGTGGCTTTACTCCTAAAATGGCCCAGAAAATTCTTCAGTAAAAAATAGTGTTGCATGTAAAAGAATTTAACACCTGACTTATAGGTAAACATATAAATTAAAAATCTGCACATTGTTTAGTATGTACAAGTGCATATTGACTATTGAAAAGTAAATTCTTTCAGTCATTTTTGTGTTTTCAGTATGGAGTCAATCAGGTTGATGAATCTTAATCGATTTAATTGGATATTAACCTTATCAGCCCCTTGTTTACATTATTTAGAGAATTTGTCTTATCTGTAATGCCAACATTATCCACCTGTACAAATTAACATTCATTTTCCGACAGGTGAAAGCTTTTATCTTGAAAATATGTTATGATAGAAAACAAATCTTATGATGTGTGTTGTAAATATGTTTTGCCATGCAATAGCACCAGAGTGCAGGATACAGAGTTTTACAAATTAACAATGTTAATGTGTCCAAGTTGAAAAGAAGATTTCTTTCTTTCATTGTTTCTTCATCTAAATAAAACTGAGGCCTCGGTGGCCGAGTGGTTAAGGTAGTTTGTCTACTATTGATCATGTGGTCTGTCAACACTGATGGGGTTCAAGTCTCACTGCAGGCTGGGTGCACTCTACTCAAATCTTAATTGACAAGGATTGCCAGTTTTACTACCGAAGGTTGGAGGCTAGGTTTTCTCCAGATACTCCGGCTTCCTCCACCAATAAAAACTGGATGCCATGATATATCTGTAATATTGCTGAAAGAGTCGTAAAACACCATTCAAAAAAAAAAAAAAAAAAAAAAAAACAACTAAAAAATCACCTTCTAATTTTGTCCTATCTATATTAATATCTTTTTTATAAATTACCAAAAAAAGGTCATCTGATTATCCATTCATTGAAATTTGACCCCATATTGTTTTATTCGCAAAAATGATTGAAAAGAGGTTATGGGGTCTGCTACATTTCTGTAAAAATTACTTGGATACCTTCCTGTATACTTTGAATTAGTTCATTTCTTTGTTTGGCTAAGCTTTTTCTAATATTCTAATTATAATGAAGCTTATACATGTATAATGTTTTCTTGACATTAATCTTGAATCAATCAATACAGTACATATGTATATAAAATATTCACACTTCAAAAAGTACTTGGTTAATGTGACCTTCAGGTACTTGAAGGGTCAAAGGGGTCAACTTTGTGTACATCATCATTTAGAAAGTGCTTTCATGATAGGCCAACTATAGTCTAACTGAATTTAAGTGGTCAATAGGATAATAAAATCAATCTATATACCCAAGGTGAAGGCCAGTATTTTCCCATCCTATATATACCCAATGTAAATGCCAGTATTTTCCCATCCTATATACCCAATGTAAAGGCCAGTATTTTTCCCATCCTATATACCCAAGGTAAAGGCCAGTATTTTCCCATCCTATATACCCAAGATAAAGGCCTGTATTTTCCCATACAATATACCCAAGGTAAAGGCCAGTATTTTCCCATCCTATATACCCAAGGTGAAGGCCAGTATTTTCCCATCCAATATACCCAAGGTAAAGGCCAGTATTTTTCCCATCCTATATACCCAAGGTAAGGGCCAGTATTTTTCCATCCTATGTACCCAAGATAAAGGCCTGTATTTTCCAATCCAATATACCCAAGGTGAAGGCCAGTATTTTCCCATCCTATATACCCAAGGTAAAGGCCAGTATTTTCCCATCCAATATACCCAAGGTGAAGGCCAGTATTTTCCCATCCTATATACCCAAGGTAAAGGCCAGTATTTTCCCATACAATATACCCAAAGTAAAGGCCAGTATTTTTCCCATCCAATATACCCAAGGTAAAGGCCAGTATTTTCCCATACAATATACCCAAGGTAAAGGCCAGTATTTTCCCATACAATATACCCAAGGTAAATGCCAGTATTTTCCCATCCAATATACCCAAGGTAAAGGCCAGTATTTTCCCATCTAATATACCCAAGGTGAAGGCCAGTATTTTCCCATCCTATATACCCCAAGGTAAAGGCCAGTATTTTCCCATCCAATATATACCCAAGGTAAAGGCTAGTATTTTCCCATCCTATATACCCAAGGAAAGGGCCAGTATTTTCCCATACAATATACCCAAGGTAAAGGCCAGTATTTTCCCATCCAATTTACCCAAGGTAAAGGCCAGTATTTTTCCCATCCTATATACCCAAAGTAAAGGCCAGTATTTTCTCATCCAATATGCCCAAGGTGAAGGCCAGTATTTTCCCATCCTATATACCTTAGGTAAAGGCCAGTATTTTCCCATACAATATACCCAAGGTAAAGGCCAGTATTTTCCCATCCAATTTACCCAAGGTAAAGGCCAGTATTTTTCCCATCCTATATACCCAAAGTAAAGGCCAGTATTTTCCCATCCAATATACCCAAGGTAAAGGCCAGTATTTTCCCATCCAATATACCCAAGGTAAAGGCCAGTATTTTTCCCATCCTATATACCCAGGTAAAGGCCAGTATTTTCCAATCCAATATACCCAAGGTGAAGGCCAGTATTTTCCCATCCTATATACCCAAGGTAAAGGCCAGTATTTTCACATACAATATACCCAAGGTAAAGGCCAGTATTTTCCCATCCAATATACCCAAGGTAAAGGCCAGTATTTTCCCATCCTAGGCCTGGGTTGCAGAATGGTTAAGGTAGGTCTTCCACTTCATCTACTATTGATCATGTTGTCCATCAACACCGAGGTTGCGGGTGTGAGTCTTACTGCCAGCAGGGTGTACTTGACTCCAATCTTAATTGACAAGGATTGCCAGGTTTCCTACCGAAGGTCTGGGCTTTTTTCTCTAAGTTATGTTATTTTTTAGAGACGTGAGCTAGCCAGTTGTATGTGAACGCTAAACCAACTCCACGTTTTGAAATAAAATCATGTCCGATGCAAAGATCAGCACTTTAATATTTCAGTATCAAGTAATTTAATATAATCCACACCAATTTGGTTACTGTTTGTCTATGTTATGTCTGTTGTTTTTGTTCAATATAGAATGCTTTGTCGAGTGGTAAAGGTAGTTAGTAATCAACTATTGATCACATAAGACTGCCTGTTCGAGTCTCACTGTGGACATTGGTGTACACGACTCCAAATCTGGAGATTGTCAGTTTCCTACCGAAGGTCAGGTTTTTTTACGGCACCCCGGTTTCCTCCTTAAAAAACTGTACGCCATGATAAAGCTGAAAAATTGCTGAAAGTGGCATTAAACATCATTCAAACAAACAAACAAACTTAAAAGACGGAACATCAAATCACCAAAAACTTATATGAAAATAAAGGACCCGTAAGAGGGCATACAATACAGGCATGGATCATTGGGGCCAAACCCCATCCTGAACATTGGGGCCAAACCCTATCCTGAATATTGGGGCCAAACCCCATCCTCTCCCTTTATTTTAATACCCCAACAACACAGACTTATAGAAACATTGCACACCAATAACAAAGGTATTTATGAACTTGAATATCTTTCCTATAGTAACAGTTTCAAAGCTTGAAACAGCCAGACTTGTAGGTGATGACTTTTGTCTCAACTTTTATAACTTTCAAGTAACATAACATCATTTCACCTACATGTATGACTTACATGTACATGTATGTCTATGCCCTTAGATAATGGCTTTTTCTGCCATTTTTTGTATATAAATTTTTGGAAATTTTTTGTTGTTTTAATGTTTACTACTAATTGAATATGTTTATTTTCTGTTTATGTAATGTGATATTGACAAAAAAGTGAAAATGAATACAGTTATTGATAAACTTGACAACAAAATTGCACAATTTCCTCATAATTTAACAGCTTTGGTGGTTTTTTTTTCTTTTGTTTTTTGGTCTGTGATAAGGAAACTTTAAATAACTCTTTCTCTCCTGATTAATATGGTAATTAGTGTGATATTTCAGTAAAAAGGGAAGTGCTCAGTAAAGTCACGAAACTGTGAAGGAATTTAAGATGTGTTTCATATGAAATTTATCAAGTTTGTTTCTGGAAGTTTTATCTTCCTGTTTCCTGTCAGAAAACAAAAAAATGCAATTGTTAAAAGAAGTTGGGTGTTCGAACAAGATCTTCATCTTATCACAGCTAATTATAACAGGGAATGTTTCATAACCCATTATATCACATCTAATATATAGGGATTGTGTCAGAACATATTTTGTCATTAAAATTAGCTATTTTTGTCTGATATGCAATAAATAAAGTATATTTACATGTACATGAAATTTCTGCCAAAGAAAATGTCTTTTACACTACATCCAGTTGCATGACCTTGACCTAAGTACATAGAATGACATCATAAACACCGTACTTGTAATTAATATACTCAAATTAAGGTAGCAGGTAGGAGAAGTAGAAACATGCTTTGGAAAGAGTATTTCAAAACTTGTGTGTTATGTTAGATTTTTCTGATCTGTTCCGATTTTCTATACTGTGATTGTCTTCACGACTTAGTTGATTGTTATATGGAAAATCTCCCAAATGGGATCAGACATTTTTTTCTGAGCCATATTACATATTAGGTAGGTTTTCCTTTTTCTGGATTTGACTGTTTGAAAGTCATAATTATAAGTAGCACGGCAAGTGTCTTATTAGAGGCAGACAGTGCATGCCCATCCGGAGCACTTGAGCTCAACCTTTTTTTTTTTATAGATTTGTGTTAATCATTTTTGGCTTTTGTTGTTCGTTTTGGTTTCTTCTTAATGTCACATGTCTTTGCCTCAATCTGAATTTTTCCCTGTCCTATGATTGTGATTCCTGTTGTTACATACCAGTATTACATAGAGAATATAAATTCATTTGGTTAAATGGAAATGATTGATTTAGCGTCCACATGCAAAATGATTGAAAAAATGCATATAACACAATATTTCCAATCCAAAAAACAAAAACTTTTATTTGATCAGAGTCAAATTTCTTTACATAAAAGAAACTAAGGTCTGGCTGTGCTGTTTTTATATAAGAAGGGTCATTAACAGGTTTTCAGTTTTGTATATATAGAATTATTGTTCCTTGCGATTTTGAGATTGACAATATCATGTGAAGTATCTAGATCAGCATGTCAGCAGGAGTTTAGATATTCCATGTGATATTGTCAGTCTTACAATCAAAGGTAACTTATTCTGTTTGTCAGTAATTTAGTCTCAGAATTTATTGAGTTTTCATTCAAATTTATTTTAGGGACTTCTTTTTATCGCGGCTCTATAACTTGTCTGATACATGACATCATTTTCATTCAAATGTTTGGACAAAAGGAAATATATTACTCTGCACATTCTATACATCTCACCCCAGGTTTACATTTAAGTGAAGCTTTTTTTAATCAAGATGAAATCTCTTCAATGGCAACATTCTGCAGGGCTATGCCAAATATTTTCATGCTCAAGTAAACTTAGAAAAAGGGAGTGTTTACCAATATCTGCCTTTCGTCACAGAGACTACGATTTTCTTCTTTTCGTTTTCTTTTTAACTTTTTTGGCAAGTGTGTAAGTTCAATTTTACTGACCCAGCTTTTTTTTCTACATTTCCAATTAAATTGTTTTCAATTTTTCAATTTCAGCAGACATAGGCAGCGCTAATCTATTGATAGTATCACAATGTCTGGACTGCAAGGGTAAGGGTCCTGATCCAGTAACTAAAACACACTCAACATTTCAAGTGCTTTAATGTTATTTTCTGTTTTCAGCTGATATTTATGATGAGGTTGTACCAGAGATAGAATCACAAGGTCTAGACTGTGAGATAATGGGTGGTGGTAGAATAGATCATGACTCAGCAAAAAAGAAAATTTCCATATTTGGTTATTCCCAGGTAATATTTATAGAATATATGTAGAACTGTTAAATTTACAGTTAATTCCTATAATTGTAGAATAACATATTATGGAGGACTTTTGTTCTGATTGACTTGGTCTATGTAGGGTAAGGCCAGTTTTTCAATAACTTGTTGGTTTATAGCCGGATTTCTTACAGAAATAATTTAAGTGGAATTATTTGAAAACATACACAGGCATACATATTGTTGACACCCAAAATGGAGATTTTCCTTTAAAATTGAACTGAAAACTTGTCTTACCTGACCCAAACAGTCATGTGATCTATTCTTATCACTTGGCATCTGTCGTAAGCGCTAGTGGCCATAAACACTCTTTACATTTCTATTTCCTTCTCCACAACCACTAGGCAAATTTAAACTAAACTTTGCAGGAATGTTTTTTAGATGGTTATTAACAAATTGATATTGCGTTTTTATGCCCCCGCGACGACATGTCGGGGGGCATTAAGTTTTACTCATGTCCGTCCGTCCGTACGTACGTACGTCAGAACAAATTTCCGTCAAGCTTTTCTCAGAAACCGTACATGAGAACAATTTTAAATTTGGCAGAGTGGTTCAGTATCACAAGTTGTACGTCCTAAGCGAATTTCAGACCTGTCGGACAACTACTTCCTGTTTGGGACTTCATTTGTATGTAAATACGTCCGTCTGTATGTACAAATTTCCGTCAAGCTTTTCTCAGAAACCGTACATCAGCACAATTTGAAATTTGGCAGGGTGGTTCAGTATCACAAGTTGTATGTCCTAAGCGACTTTCAGACCTGTCGGACAACTATTTCCTGTTTGCGACTGGGCCGATATGAAAATGTGTTAACATGAGTATGAAAATTTCCGTCAAGCTTTTCTCAGAAACAGTACATCAGAACAATTTGAAATTTGGCAGGGTGGTTCAGTATCACAAGTTGTATGTCCTAAGCGACTTTCAGACCTGTCGGACAACTACTTCCTGTTTACGACTGGGCCGATATGAAAATGTGTTAACATGAGTATGAAAATTTCCGCCAAGCTTTTCTCAGAAACCGTACATCAGAACAATTTGAAATTTGGCAGGGTGGTTCAGTATCACAAGTTGTACGTCCTAAGCGACTTTCAGACCTGCCGGACAACTACTTCCTGTTTGCGACTGGGCCGATATGAAAATGTGTTAACATGAGTATGAAAATTTCCGTCAAGCTTTTCTCAGAAACCGTACATCAGAACAATTTGAAATTTGGCAGGGTGGTTCAGTATCACAAGTTGTACGTCCTAAGCGACTTTTAGACCTGTCGGACAACTACTTCCTGTTTGTGACTGGGCCGATATGAAAATGTGTTAACATGAGTATGAAAATTTCCGTCAAGCTTTTCTCAGAAATCGTACATCAGAACAATTTGAAATTTGGCAGGGTGGTTCAGTATCACAAGTTGTACGTCCTAAGCGACTTTCAGACCTGTCGGACAACTACTTCCTGTTTGCGACTGGGCCGATATGAAAATGTGTTAACATGAGTATGAAAATTTCCGTCAAGCTTTTCTCAGAAACTGTACATCAGAACAATTTGAAATTTGGCAGGGTGGTTCAGTATCACAAGTTGTACGTCCTAAGCGACTTTCAGACATGTCGGACAACTACTTCCTGTTTGCGACTGGGCCGATATGAAAATGTGTTAACATGAGTATGAAAATTTCCGTCAAGCTTTTCTCAGAAACCGTACATGAGCACAATTTGAAATTTGGCAGGGTGGTTCAGTATCACAAGTTGTACGTCCTAAGCGACTTTCAGACCTGTCGGACAACTACTTACTGTTTGGGACTTCATTTAGCGGGGGCATCCGTGTCCCATGGACACACTCTTCAATTTTTTTGGTGCTGATTATGTATTCAACATGGCTGCCGGGACCATTTATGCATTCTGATTTTCAAAAATCTTTTTACAAAATGCTTGGCAGATTGAATTGTAATATTGCAGAAATGTACATTAGATGTTTTTTTTGAGTGTTTTGTGCTGATCCAAAATCTGTAATATAAAAGCTTATCCTGACCTGTTCCATACATCGAACCTAGATGCAGAAATGATGCTTGTATAGTTACCTAATTATTTCAAGTTTTTTTAGCCAATTAAAAATTTAACATGGCCACCAGGGCCATAAATGCATTCTGATTTCATGAATTTTAAAAATCTTCTTTTCACAAACAGCTTTCCAGATTGATTTGTAATATTGCAAAAATGTACATCAGATGGTCCTCTACAAAGTATAAGTTTTTTTTTGCTAATCCAAAATCCAAGATGGCCACCATTGCAGGACTTTGTTTAATGTAGGCCATATGGGAAAAACATACAAACAGCTTCTTGACTCTTTAATTGTTCAACACAATTAAACCAAATAATGCAGCATTGAAGCTTGGATATTTTTCTTATTATTTCAAGTTTTTCGAGCCAATTAGAAATTCAACATAGATGCCAGGGCCATATACTATAGTATGCATTATGAGATTCAGAATTTGTTTTCTGACAAATCACTTAGCCAAAAAAATTGTGATATTGTAAAAACTTTCTCAAAAGTCTTATGCAAAGTTTTGGTTGTTTTGTGCAGATCCTAAATGGAAGATGGAAGACATACTTATAGTGGCAACTAGCTTAAAATACGACCTTATGGGGAAAACATAAAAAGGCTTCTTCCCAGAACTGTCCTGCACATTAAAACCATATCATGCAGAATAAATAGTAAAGATAGTTCTCTCATAACTTTGAGTTTTCCCTGCTTACTGGAAATTCAACATAGCAACATACATAGAAAAGCATCTTTCAGAAATGGTCTCATTAAAACATTTTAAATTAAAATTTGTAAGAAAATGTTTTTTGGAAAGTCAAGTGAGCGTAGCTTACAATTTCACTATAACAAACAGGTGTCTGCTTTGTCTATGATTATAGCATGCATCATAACATGTTTAAATGGCACATCTATATCTTAAACATTTGGTGTACAATATAACAAAATAAGCAAACAATCTGCGTCTGTTTTATTTTATAAAATGGTAGTTTTATAAAAATGGTTTCATACCCCTTCCTCCCGTATACTGTTGTCAGTCTCTCTGTGTTCTGTGTGTGTGACTCCTACTTCCTTTCATTAAACTCAGTTAATTTGTGTTGTGAGTTATATAGCAAGGAGTATTAATGGTGCATAAGTTCATGGTAATACTTGGCTTTTTTATGACTTGAAAACTTGAAAATGCGTTGTTCAAACATTGCACAGCTGTTAAGTACTATACATGTACAATTAAGATAAAAATTAAGTTCCCATTTGTAGTTTTTGAGAAAGGCCAAGTTAAAAAAAAACATTGTCAAAATTGGCAGTTTTCAAATGATTACTTGAAAAATGGATTTTGTGAAGTTTTGTACAGCTGTTCAATACTATAAAATGAAGATCAAGTTGAATTTTTAGCACAATCTCGTTTGCAGTTTTTTGTGTATGCCAAATTAAAATTATTTTTATAGGTCAAAGGTCAAGGCAAAAATTGTCTTTATGGACTATTATCATACTCAGCTGTTCCTATAGGATTTGTAATTCAGTAAAATGTGTTTATGAATACATGTATTAAAAACGGTGCAATGTGGTGGTGAATATTTTAATGTTCCATTAGATGCACTGTTTTTTAGCTTGGTAAATGTGAATATATAAAATAGAATTTTCACAGCTTGATAATTCTATTTATTAATTAAGGTATCCGACCCATAATTGAAGTCACCGTTTAATTTTATTTTTAGACCAAGAAATGCAGCTTTATTTACTCAATATATTACTAATTAATAATACAAAGTAAATATATATTTTTATTTTGAGTCAATGTTAACAGTTTTGATGAAAAAAGTTAATTGCTCAAATAGTATTTCCGATGTTTGCCGAACATTACCGAAATCTGCTCCATTGACAAACAATGGACATCCGGGACACCAAATATGATCACGTGGTCAATTATGGGTCGGATACCTTAATTTAGAATTCATTAGGTAACATGGTTTTTGTTTCATTGGTTAAAAAATTTGCAGATTTTTTTTTTCTTAAAGTAAAAAAAAACTGGTTAGCAGTTTCATACACCACTTAGTTAAAGGAACTGTGGTAACATGATTTCATTTGATCTGTAATAAATGGCAAAACAGTATTTTATTGCAATTTAAAAAATTTGTTTGGTGTTTGCGTGTGTAAGTTAATTCTGTAACTTGTAATGGAGAATGCTACACTAATGGTAATTCAAGTCTTAACATATTGTCTAAATGATAGGATGTTTACTTTAATTAATTTTATATAATAATCAATTTTATGCTTTAAAAAATCATCAGATCTTGATGGGTATTTATTATACACAGGAAATCATGTGGGTTACAGTTATGGTTGTAAGTCGGTGCTTACACCAATCCCTGTTACATGTATACAAACAAATAATGGTATTTCAGTTATATAGTTACATGTACATTGTATGTGAATATGTTTTTCCTTTAAAATAAAAAGAATAAATGGCAATCAAAACTTGGATTTTTAGAAAAAGAGAGATAACTCATGTTTTTGATTTCACAAATGACCATACTCTTAAACATGTTTTGGTTTTCTTGAAACTGCCACATACAATAATACAACAACTAATGAAAATTTTATTTAGAAGTAATTCATGGATACTATAATTTATTGTCATTTTAACATGGGTGGGCATTATATTCATGAATATTTAGCGTGGGGTAAAATATGAATATTACAGTGACCTATGTTAAATGACAAAGTATGGTATCCATTAATTATTTTGAATCTGATTACGACAATTACGATAATTGTAAAGTAGGCGGCATATTAAAACATGCAGTAGTGTATAGCAGTAGCAGTACCATGTACCTCCCACAGGATATAATGTATAGTGGTGAGAAACATAATTTAATGGCAGTATGTTATATGGGGTATATACTCCGCTGTGATATGAGCGTCCGTTCGTCTTGAGCCCATGTAGTTTCCAGATGATGACTTGAAAATTCTGCAACAGATTTTTTTTCAACATTGCACAGCTGTTAATATTATGAAATTAAGATAAAGATAAATTTTTAGCACAATCGCATTTGTAGTTTTCAGGTGTTTATGAATATTAAAAACATAGTCTGAATTTTACTGCCATTGTAGTCCGAAGTAAAAAAAAAGTTAGGGTATGATTATTCGTTCAAATTACAAACAATGCAATGTGGCAGGGTATCATTTAATGTCCTATTATATGCCCTATTTTTTCTCAATTCTGAAATTACAATGTATATTTCCCATATAACAAAATTTCTACCAGTAACATTCAGCTGGTGAACATACATGTACAAAATGTAAAAAAAATAAACAAATATTCTATTCAATCAGCAAGAGTACGACACTCGGTAGCTATTAGTGATATAAGGCAGTTATTCATTTATTATTGATAACTTGCCTGTAAACAATGAGGTTTTGAGTGTAATGAATGCAGACAGGGTGTGATTGACTCCTGTTCTGTTTGATAATGATTACCGGTTTTTACGTTTAGAGGGTTTTCAACTGGTAATCTGACTTCCTATCCTATAAAAACTGGATGTGATTATATACACAGTAGCTTAAAAATTCTGAAAGAGGTGTTAAACTTTAAAAAATTAATCAGCAATACAATACTGTTAAGGCAAATACAGATTTTTGTTGTGCATGTCTGGTGGTCACAGTTTAGTTCTGTCATAAAAAGGTTTAAGGTCAACTTTTCCTCCACAGGTATGTATGGAGACTTGAAATACAAATGGCCTATGTGATAGTGCATGTATTAAAATTATGATATATATATTGAGATTCTGACTTGAGTTCAGAGACTTTAATGCTATATATTTTCTGCAAAATCTGAAATTTTAATTTTTTTATGAATTTACATTCATTAACCAGTGATTACTAATTACAATTTCTGAGTGCAGATGTACTTGTTACACAACACTGTTGCGGTGTTAGTTCAGGTTTTGGAGTATTCAACAGGACAGCCATGAGCTGTGTTATACAATGTTTTACTGATTTATATTTTATATTTTGCAGGCATATGGACAGGCAGATCACAAGATAACTGGTGCCCTGTTAGACAAGAAATATAAATACCAGAACATTTCCATATCAAATGATGGTTACTGATTATTTTATCTTGCAACAGAAACTTTTTGTATTTATTTTGCTGCAGATTTGTAGATAATAAATATTTAATTTAATTTTGAAATTTCTGATGAATTGAAAACTGTTCTAATCATATGGTGGTTTTTGTTGTTTTGTTTGTTTGTTTTTTATTAATTTTTTTTTTATTTTTGTAAAAGAGGGTTAAAAGACCCCATATTTGGTTTTAAAGTTCTAAATTCTTATTGAATGAGCCTATGGAATTGTCACAATTGGTATTTAAGAATTTTTGAAAACATTTCTTTTTCGTTTTCAGTATTTTTGGAAATCTGCTTATAGAATTTACTTGAGGCGTCCTTTGTCAAGTGGTTCAGGTAGTTTGTAATCGAAAATTTATCACAGGTGTATCAACTTTGAGATTGTCTGACTTTTGGAAGGAATGGATTGCCAGTTTTTCTTGCCTAAGATTTGTCGTTTTCATTTATTCTAGCTACTTGCCAAATAAATATAATATAGCTAAAAATTATGAAAGTGGCATTAAACACTATTTGAACAATCAGTAGAGTTCTCTGTCGGTGGCATATCATATTGGTGGCACTGGCATCGGGCAGCAGATCTGGTGAAACAAGTAAAATACACATACACAGAAAGCAAAACTATAGTTCATCTGTTATTATCTGACCTTATGAGGTATGGACATTTGTACTTATTCAGGAATTAAACATATAGTATTGTACTGTGATTTATGTTTTCTCTTTGGATTCTGTGGGTGGCAGATTTGCTATGAACCAGGGACAGCTAATGTGTATTCTATGCAACTGCATTTAGTTACACTGCAGCACCATAACTAAATGTCCACACGTGGAGGCTTTAGGGACACCTCGTCCATAATATGACTTCGGCCATGGACACTTCGTCCATAGACAACTCGGCCCTAGTTCAGATCGGCCATACTGTAATAGGACATATCGGCCATGGATTTAATATATATATATTTTTAAATAAAGTTATTTAAAAAAACAAAGGTTGATTGAAATAAATGATATTACCAATGAAACATGAGATATTAATAATTAAATAAAATCATTATATTAATTAATATGTTACTATTTAAATTATAAATCATTGTCAATGTTTGATTAATCAATTAATAATTAAAATGAATGATTAAAAAATTAATTATAAGAAATTAAACACCAATTAGACAAAGAAAAAAAACTCTTTAATGTCAATTAACCAAAACAACATTTTCAAATATCAAAGGATGAACCATGCTACAGAACAAGCCAACTAGATACGAGTTTGGAGAAAATATAAAGGAATATCCAAGCACATTGAATAATCTTTGTAGAACCGACTAAATTGCCTAAAAGGGGAGCAAAGGAGAGATTTTTTCTCACAAATGTTTTGGTCACCATGGCGTTTCTACTTTCTTCGTGCGATCAGCCTGTGCGTCCTTGGCAGCATGCCTTACAATGTGAAACTTGTGATAACTCGCAACATCGGCTTTTTAATACTGGTAAGCAAAAGATTATTTCAGAAAAAAATATTTGTTTGAATCAGGAACCTATAAAGTTATACTAGTCCCAGTTTGAATTGACTGTACTTATAAACTGTAGATAGGAAATACTTCACTGATTTGATTTAGAATTTAAAATTTATTTTATATACGATTTTTATGAAAATGCATTAGCGTCTTAAACAATCGAACTACATCACAAAAACGAATCATCTTTGAAATATTAAAAGATAACTTCATTTTAATTCCTGTACATTCTGAATAAATCAACAATATACCAACATAAATAGTATGGACGAAATGTCCGGGGCCGATGTCTACTGAGGACGAGATTTACTATGGACGAAAAAAAGTATGGCCGACAAGTCCAAGTACCCACGTGGAGTGGCTTATTTATGTCATCTATCAATCAAATAGGGACTTTTACTTGGCATCTCAATTTGTTTGGAGAGTTCACTTACAAAGGTAAGATGTAGACTTGTCAAATTAAAATGAAACTATAAATCAACTCGTTGCCATCAGCTATTGGAGGTTAATTCCAAAAATCTATGTTAAAAACTGCATTTATGGAAACTCGTTGCAAAAATATTTTGGCTTTAGGTGATCTCTGTAAGACAATGGATCATAATGAACAGACCCCATGGCATATATGTGTATCATATCCTTATTTTACATGTCATTCTACTTGCTCTCTCCGTTGCTCATCGTTTCATTATCTCTTTTGAAACTTCAAATTGACGTTTTTGTTTGTTTCTGATCATCTTAATAACAGTCTACAAATAAAGAACATTCGGTTTGTTTGCATGGTGTTTAATGCCACTTCCAGCAATTTTTCAGCTACATCATGGCGTCCGGTTTTTTAAGGAGGAAACCAGAGTGCCGTACAACACCCCGACCTTCGGTAGGAAACTGGCAGTTTTAGATTGAAGTCGTGTTCTCCCCTGTCCGCATTGCGACTCGAACACGCAGCCTTGTGTGATCATTAGTTGATTAATAACTACTTTAACCACTCGACTAAGCATTCTGAATTGGACAAAAACAACAGACTTACAAACATGTTACATCGACAAACAAACCAAATCGGTGTGGATTATATTAAATTACTTGATACTGAAATATTAAAGCGCTGATCTTTGCACCGGACATGTTTTCATAACTCAAATCATTGCATTGTTCTTCTTCTTGGGGAGTTTTTTACGTCCTACACCGACAACTTAATGCCCTTGGTCGGACGGTCGTCATTGCATTGTATCACACGTGGCGTTATAACTAATTTCAGGTACGGTTTACTGAGCTATTACGCGATAATATAGTTCAATGTTTGCATTTACCGAAGTAATTACTTTCTATCTGTAATATTGTTTTGATTATTTTTCAGGTGAAAAACAGTATGTTTTGTATTTCGAAATGTAATACTTTTGTTATTTGCATTTGAATTAAAATATAATTCTGTTCATATATTCTTACGCGATCAAGCTGGCTAGGTGAATGATCATATTGTTGTATTCATTACATTATGTGCACGTGATTATGTGTCATAACCATTTATTGTAAATGTGTTGAACAAATAAATATTTCGTACTATTATCATAAATGCACATTAAATCTGCTCTCATCTGAATTTAATTATATAATTAACGCATTGTAAATATGTCCAACAATAATAAATTTCTTGCTACTATTTTAATGGTGTATTAAACAATTTTCGTGATGTAAACCGTTAATATTCCATGGCTGCCTAGCCTATGCTGCTACAGCTGATCATCATGATGAATAACAGTAAACAAGATTTTCACATGTACATCTTTGCAAAATAAAAATAACACATAAATCAATGTAGCTACAATAATGTAGCTCCTTTTTTTTAATGGACGTCCATAATAAAAAAGGAGCTACATTATTGTAGCTAAAATCAATGTATTAAGAATTTCGAATATTTTTAAAACAAACGATAACCAGTCCTTCAGCTCAATTGGGATTGCAGATTTAACAAACGGTACAAATGTCATGAATGTTAATAATTTGGGACAAAGATTGCACACCGACTTGATGAGGGAAGTATTACGAATCTGTAATTCCTGTCGAACATTTAAATGATGAAAACGTTTCTACTTTAGCATTGTCTTATTATTGGTTTTATGCACTTTTTAATTTTCCAGTAATTTTGTTGTTGTCGCATCATATAGAAATAAAATTATTTAATTAATTTTTTTTTTTTTTAATACAGGTCTCAATTTCCTGTATC
Organism: Limnoperna fortunei; assembly: GCA_944474755.1. NCBI lineage: Eukaryota > Metazoa > Mollusca > Bivalvia > Mytilida > Modiolidae > Limnoperna > Limnoperna fortunei. The sequence goes on along the minus strand of OX104114.1, from coordinate 25,796,479 downwards.
TTTCTTTTACTTTAAATAATTCAAATGTCCAAAAATGTTAACTAAGTCCACTATATAAGGCTGCATATGTCAAAAGCAATTGACTTTCCATATTGGGCCTCAAACGTACAGGTTCAACTAGTCCGAGAATCCTCTGCCGTCCAACGCTTTTATTTTTATTTATTTTTTTTTCAGGTGGGACGCAAAAAAAAAAAAAAAAAAAATTATAAAAGCGTTGGACGGCAGAGGATTCTCGGACTAAGGTTCAACATGTTGCGGTCGTATCATTCAGCGCTCGGCGAAGCTTTTTATTCTTTACTGTTATTGTTGGTTATAGTATTAATTACACAATTTCTATTTTCATTATAGGACATTTATCAGATATAACAATACAAACTGACTTCTTGTTTTAATCCTCCAATTACTTTAATTGAGTTTCCCCGATATGGTTACAACCATATCTTTTCTTGTTATTTCAAAACGTGGAGTTGGTTTAGCGTTCACATACAAGTGGCTAGCTCACGTCTCTATAAACAACATAATTTAGAGATATTCTTATATTTCCAAAACTACATTACAACGTACTTCTTTTTTCAAAACCTAACATCCATGAAGGGACAACCACGTCGTCAGTTGCACATGGCGTGTCGAACAAAACCCATCACAAAACCTATCAACATTGAGATTGTCTGACTTTTGGAATATTGTAACTAAACGTGTAGTAGAAAGTCCTCCACCACTAGTTAAATTTCCCTTCACCGGTTACAGCATATATTACGTTTATGCGGACTAATTACAATTTAGGCTAGTTAGTAGTAGGACACAAATACAAGGCTTAAATTGTAAGGTAAAAATAGCTTTATCTTAGTATTGGGTTAAAATCTCAAACGAGCCCTTGTGTGCATTGCATCGTACTTTCTCTTAATACAAGTAATTGCGCAACACACAATCAGTATAGGTTTAAAAACTTGTCGCATTGAGATATAAAACGCAGCACAGTTCTTGACCAAGTTTTATCTTCACAATTTACACAGTTAAAAGGTTCACAGCGAATTAAGATTCCTGGGTAAATTCTTTTAAAGGGGTAACATAGTAAAGTTAAAAAGGTCAAATTCGTGTGTTAGACCCAAAACAATCAATGTTTAAAATTGGCACTTAAAATTAGTCTGGTACCTTCATCATTGGGCTAACTTGCTACGAGAGCTGGTGGAGTCTTCGGTTGCAAGTGCAGATTATATTACTACATCTATATAGTGAACAGATCGGAAAATTTCGATGGCTGCCCTACTCCCTCAACCCTCACCCAACCAGAGCGACAGAGGTCATCTAACGATTTAGTACAAATCTACAACTGGCATTATGGATAGCATAGATTAGCCTTCCGGTATGATGTTCTATTTAAGTAATGGCATTGACCTGGAGCTGCAACTGTCGTTCTACCACTGAGATGTCTAAAAGTATCTGCATTTTGCTTTCTTTGGTTAGTTCTTGCCATTTGGTATTACTGTGAGCCAGCATAAGAGTGTCTATTTGGTGCAGTATTGGTTTTCTAATTGTATGCCATCTAGTACAGTCTGGTAGACTGTGTAGATTGTGTATCTCAGAGGCTGCAAGATACATGTGCCAGTTATGAGATTTGTTTTGACTGGTAACCGGGTGAGGTCTCTTGTAGTATGACTTCGATCTTCAGTAGGTTATGCACTTTTCCAGCTCTAAAGTTTTTCAAATTGAAATATTTCATCCCTTGGTAGAGGCTGGCGGATGTTTTATTGCGTTAATCCAGTATTTTTCTATCTTCCTCTTGATGTCGTTGACTTTAGCAGTTGTTACTAGTATATTATTGCTTGCTATGAGATCTCGAGCGTCTCCAAAGTTGTATTTGATCATTACCCTCTGGACATCTATATACCAGCTGTTGCTCTGCATCCCCTTGATAGTTAGTTGACGATATCCCAGTTTTTTTCTCAACACTGTTAATGTCTTGTTGACATATATTACAGAAGAAAGACACGATCTTGGTTATGCATTTGCGTCTCATCCGGGAGAATTCCAGTCAAAATGTAGATAGCTGGGTCTGGAGTGTTTATAGGGACAGACAGTAACTGCTTTAGCATTTTTTTTTTTGGAATTTTTCAAGAGCTGCCAGGTGTGACCTCTTTGGTTCTAGTAATTCCATACCATATACCATAACTGGTGATATGTATGCATTAGTTTGATAAATTAGGTTTTCCTGATCAAGAACATTCTCTCCATGGAAGCCACTTCCAAGCAGGGCATATGCACTTCTTCTCGCCTTTTAGATATTTTCTTCGATGTTGCTTTCTTTATTTTGTTTCATGGAAGGGGTTGTTATGATTAAGAACCGTTACTCATTTGCATATTTGAAATGAATGCGATATTTTGTATTTCCTATGCAATCGGTTAGAGTTACCTCCCGTTAAACCAGTTTTAACTGTCAAGTTTCATCTACACGTTAACAAGTCCGAAATAAATAAATGTAATAAACAGAAGAGTAAATTGTTCAGATCCACACTTTAGTTGATGATCAATCGTATTAAAGTTAGATATTTTATTATATTATGTGAGTGCTTCTTCGCCGCGGTTTGAATGCAAGTAGAGGCTAAAGCGTTTAAGATATTTTACTGTTATGTTGGTATGATAGGTCTCAATTGTATATAATATTTATTCGCACATTAAAGAAAAGGATTCTATTACTTACGATGTTTTTTCCATTCTCGAATATTAAATTATCCAGCAAGATTAACAAATTTTACTAACTCGCTGGTAAAATATATACCTGTGAAAAAAATTGCAACACTCGATCTTTTGCACTGAACAAATTTGCAAAATAAGCAAGAGTAATTTTATTTCCTGAAAATACAGCCAAAATGCAACTACTTTGTACTATATGGCAACCACTGTCTTTTCAAAACAGAGCTGTTAATAAACGGGTTTCGCCTAACAAGTAGGCCAAGAACCACACCTTCACGGTAGTACATGTATGTTAACAGTTTATCTTCAAGATCTTGAAAGATCCTAACACAATACTCAATACAACAAGACGATAATAAAAATTTCATAGGCAATCATACTTTCAAATATATTAATTAAGACGTAATCTTGCATAAAAAATACAAAATTAAAGTATTTTATTTAATTGTATATTTGTGCAATACCTTTTTCATATCGTAATAAGCGGGTTGCTGTTATTGCCAACAACAAGTCGTTACTAACAGAAAATAACACTCAATTAAACGTAACAAACAAATAAACAACATGCACGAACTCTTCTACACGAAAAGGAAATATCCAGAAAGTTGGATATCCTGCTTTACTAGTAAAATCCGTAATAATCCGTTAAAATCGGGCAAACAAAATTTTACAAATTTGTGATGGCGACCATAAAGTTTTACGATGGTATGACCTTAATTGGCTGTCAGGAATACACAATCCGCAACCCTCTGTTGAAAGTCACTGTAATAATTGCAGGCCCTTAATATCGTTTACACTGGGATTTACGTTCTAAACAAAAAAAACCTTAATTATTTCTTCGTAATTTATGCAATTCTAAGAATGCCCCAAATCCCTTTAAATTTTGTTTTGGTATTTGAGAGTTACCATTTTTATCAACATTTCTTATACTATCCACTTAACTGTACAAAGATGTAGGAAATGTTGAAAGTTTTCTTAATCACAATCAGTTTTTGACCTAAAACTGTAAGGTAAATCAGTTTTTGACCTAAAACTGTAAGGAAAAGCACCCATAGTTTGCATGCAATCATTTAGTAAGACTATTCACAACGTAGTTAAATTCGTTTTAATAAAATTTTGAAAATAAGTTTTGAACCAGAACAATAACGACAGTGAATTTAGCCAATGTAATTCCACTTTGTACTAGATTAATCATTTTACACTTATACCCATGAACAGATACTTACTTAGATTTGTATTACCCATCAACACTAAGCCGCGAACAAACGCAGCAGGTTAATATCATTAATAGTTATCAATATTCAGTATATACGAATATTCGTGCACAGCTTCAGAATTTTCTCAGATTCCATGACAACGAATGACATCGAAGTTTAAATTGAATGAAAATAAGAATAACTCCTGTATATTCTTTATACACCATAAAGTTTCGGGGCCTATATAATATCAATCTTATTACTATAAAAATACCAGGTTATTTCTCCGCACTTTTTCGTTCAGATCCTCACCGTATTCGCTTTTTATTATTGAACATAAACAAACTTCTTTCTATTTATAGAAGTGACAGTAATGTTTGTTGTTAGAGTAAACGTGGCCTATTAACCATTTTTGTAAATAAAGACTGTGAAGAGAGATTCGAAATAGAAGGTAGGTTTATTAAAAACAGTGTCCATACTTACATTTCATGTGTGGAAAAAGGGGGGGGGGTCGGCCATAACTATGCGATACATGTGAAATAATAGTCTATACATAGGATTTTTCGTACATTTAAAGTATGAACACAATATCTTGTATTTAAAACAATCCATTCCATGTTTAAGTGAAGCATAACATTATTCCAAGATGACCCACCTTTAAGGAACTTTTATGGTCATAACCGCTAGCATGGAGGGTCGATGACTAACTGTCTATATATAGTATACTAACTATAGTATGTACACAGGCACTTGTTTCAGAAAAAAAATTACGCCTATACTCTAATATACTCTGTTATATTAGAGTATATGGGTAATTTTATTTCTAAAACAAGTGCCTGTGCTAGTATAGTATAGATCTGTCCCTGCCGCTAGGCATAATTTGGTAAAGCATTTTTTTCATTGAAAATGACGCTCTAAATATAGCTGAAATATTGCTTTCCGGACGTTAAACAAAAATCAGTCAAAGGTCATGTCCCATATTGGCTCAAACTGAGGAGATGATCTAACACCTTTATACCAAATGAGCGAAAAGAGATCTAGTCTAATGCATATATTGGAGGTGGTTATATCTCACTGCGGTTCCTCTCCCCTTACAAAGAATCATCACACCAATGGCGATTCTAACCATGAACCCTGTTATATCGGCTTCGTGGGTTTATTTTAGTTGCGGGCTCCGAAATTATATATTTCTTTACTTTTGTGGATTACAATTCATAGTAACTCAATGTCACTTTCGTTTTCTGCATATATTTGTATGGCAGTAACAAGTAAACAACCGTGTCCCAATCTTAATTGACAAAGATTGCCAGTTTTCCTACCGAAGGTCGGGGTTTTTTCTCCGCGTACTCCGGCTTCCTCGCCCAATAAAAACCGGACGCCACGATATGATAGCTGAAAAATTGCTGAAAGTGGCGTTAAAAAAACATTAAACAAACTTACAAAAAAAACCAAACTAACACGTATACTCAGTCGTCGTGAGCAAATTATTTTGCTCATAGTTTTCTTGTCTCTTTTACATCTGTCTTTTAATTGTGTTTGTCTAGATCTGTCCGTCGCATTGCGAATCTTTGATCAATGTGTTAATCCACGACTAGGGATCAACACGCAAGAAATTCAGATTGCAACAATGAATAGAAGACTCCCACAAAGAAGGTGCGATGTACTAATTTCAAGAATGTCTGGTCTTGCATAGTCAGTGACCCACGGGATACTTATAAAGAGCTCGAGCTGCACGCGAACACGCGTACGTATGGAAGTTTTATATTTATTCCTGAAGTCAATAGGCTTATTAGATTTAAGTCAGAGAATCCTGTGCTGTCCAACGCTTTTTTTCAGACAGATGGTTAGAAAGTTTTGGTTGGCAGAAGATTCTCGGACTAATTAGATTTTAGCTTAACAGTAACATGACGGCAGTGCTTGTGATGGAAATGCATGCTGTGAAAAAAAATCCGAAACGAAAATACCTTAGTATCAAAACTGGACGCCATGATATAGCTGAAAATTGCTGAAAGTGGCGTTAAACATCATTCAAACAAAAACAAACAAACATGTACTGATTTACAAATGAACAACTAAGGGACAACAATACCGAAATGATTTTTAAGATTTTTATGATGTCCATCATAGATCGTCTGCATTTTATTAATGAACAAATTATTAACTGGATTTTTGTTAAGATCGTTTTATTTTCCAGGCTTCACATATGGGGCCGATCAAAAGTAAATTTGTTAGTCTGGTGGATAGGGGATCATTTGCTTACAAAAGGTCACGAGGACATGTGAACTTGGTTTTGGAGGGCGTTCAGGATGGGAACGTGTCATTTTGTGAAAGAATCCAGAATGAACCAGCAACAATCGTGAAGCTGTCAGCTACCCATTCTAAGTTGAAAACTATTCCAGCAGATATTGGTCGCTTCGTTAATTTAAAGATTCTGGATCTTTCTAATAATCTAATAGAATTTATACCGTGGTCAATAGTGTATCTAAAACAGTTGGAAATATTGAACCTGTCACATAATCAGTTAAAACAACTTCCGTCTACCATGTTTCATTTCCCATATCTTGTCAGCCTCGATTTAAGTTATAATTTGTTTGAACGTCTGCCCAATGAATTGTTACGTTTGGAAAAGTTAGAAAAACTAAACGTCGAGGGAAATACATGTTTGGTTTCACCTCCTTTGGACGTTTGTTTGAGAGGAGTAGAGGTAGTGTTTGAAAATCTGCGGAAAAGGAAATGTCGGTCTGACATATGGGCTGGATGGAGGCCATACTATAAGGGTGAACTTACAAGTCTTAAATCATTGGTTGAAATATGCATCGATTCCATCATTGATTCTAAACTGGACTACCTATCTGCTACAATTGTGCCTACAACTGTCAAAAAATACCTGGCATCAGCACAGAAATTTAATCAGTCATCCGGACCACTTCTTATGAAATGTAGTTGCTGCAAAACATATTTCAGTAAAGAAGACATTTTTGACAATCATGTTTGTTTCAGTTCTCAGGTTAATTCAAGTCCACCCCGGAGAGGACAATATATATTGACTTAATTCATAACAAATCAACATACATGTAGTACCATTATTTGATGTACATTTTATGTTGTGATGCAAGGTTTACAAGAATGTTTCATTTTTATTAACCCACCCGCTGGATCCGATTCGCAGGGTGACCATTTTTATACTGTCACCCACTGCAATAACCGTGAACTAAAAGCATTTTAATGACAAATGTTACTATTATAATTATTACTTGTCTAATGTCTAATATGTGAAAAATACATATCTTTTAATTAAACTATGTAACATATTTAACATAGTTTTTTAACTGCTTTGTTACTTGTACGCATTTTTTTCTAACGTTTTACTCAGTAACTAAAACAATAATATATGATTGAAAGTCTGACGGAGTGGGTTAATTAAATAACCTTTAAAAACTGTGGACAGGGGACAATTTACTAAAAATAAAAAATTTCTAAGAGGTCAACCGATATATTAAGCCTTTTAAATGCATCGTCAACTTCCACATCTGCTTTCTTGCATATGCAGTTTTCTCGCATTACCATATACTACGTCAGACACTTAGTAAGATTGAAATTTTTTTCATTAATAAAATTTTATTTTGCGTGTATGGGTGATATACGGAATTCAGTCAAACCTTTTATAAATGGCAGCAATGGGTCGAATAGAGAAAAATGTTATGTTCAAATAGGCCTTTCTAGATTATAATTTTTTTACAGCGCATGACCACGATGACAGACTGTATAGACCAGAAATGACAGATATTTGATTAAAGTCTTCCCGAAATTATTTTTGTGGAGTGTCCGTCTACAGTGTACATAACCGTTAAAGCTGACACCATCTAAGTCCAAATTTGTTTTTACAAAACATCAAATAAAACATAAAACATAATAGTATATTTGTTTATTTGAATATTGTCATATGACGCTCGGTTTAGTTGTTGCTGTTGTTTTTTTTTTTTTTTTTGTTTTGTTTTGTTTTTGTTTTTTTTTTTTTTTTGGGGGGGGGGGGAATAGTAAACCTTGTCAAGAAAGGATGGAATCGAACACACTTCGCACACATCCGGGGTATAACTCACAACCCAGCAAACTGGTGCTGATACGTTACTTACTGACCGTACTCCCCAATCCCCCAAAGAATGGCATCCCCTATGTCAATGACAAAGTCCATGTTTTTCTATGGGAAACCTCCAATAATATTCTGATCAAAATGTTTAATATCCAGTGCACAATGGCAATATATGACCAAGATTCTGTGTATGTTTCAACAAATTCCATTCATTGGTGTATCAGGAGTTGCAAATAAAAGATGGGTATCCCCTTATGTCCATGACAAAGTCCATGCTTTTCTATGGGAAACCCCAAATATCATTCCGATCAAAATGTTAAATATCTCCTGCACAATGGCACTATGTGACATGGATTCTGTGTAAGTTTCATCAAATTCCATTCAGTGGGGTAGGAGGAGTTGCACAAAGAAATGGGTATCCCCTTATGTCAATGACAGTCTATGTTTTTCTATGGGAAACCCCCAATATCATTCCAATCAAAATGTTAAATATCTCCTGCAACATGGCACCATGTGACATGGATTCTGTGTAAGTTTCAACAAATTCCATTCAGTGGTGTAGGAATGAGTTGCACATAAGAGATGGGTATCCCTTATTTCCATGACAAAGTCCGTTTTTCTATGTGAAACCCCAAATATCATTCCAATCGAAATGTTTAATATCTAGTGCACAATGGCAATATGTGACAACATTCTGTGTAAGTTTCGTCAAATTCCATTTAGTGGTGTTGGATGAGTCGCACATAAGAAATGGGTATCCCCTTATGTCAATGACAGTCTGTGTTTTTCCATGGAAAACCCCAAATATCATTCCGATAAAAATAATAAATATCTCCTGCACAATGGCACTATGTGACAAGGATTCTGTGTAAGTTTCATTAAATTCCATTCAGTGGTGTAGGAGAAGTTGCACATAAGAGATAGGGACCCCTTAGGTCAATGATAAAGTCCATGTTTTTCTATGGGAAACCCCAAATATCATTCCGATCAAAATTTTAAATATTTCATGCACAATGGCACTATCTGACAAAGATTCGGTGTAAGTTTCATCAAATTCCATTTAGTGGTGTAGGAGGAGTTGCAAATAAGAGAAAGTGTAACGGACGGACGGAAGGACGGACGGACGGACACCATGAACACTATATACCCCCCGCTTTTCAAGCGGCGGGTATAATAATAAGTCGGCCTTAAAATGAGTATAAAGTATATGTTTGAATATTCCCTCCTGACAAATAATGATATATTTTTTTAACAAAAGACAAATGCAGTGTACTTAAACAAAGTAAAGTAACTGTACATGACCGTTTTTGTATACATGTACAAAATTTAAAAAAACCAACGAGACTCACTTTGAAGCGTAGTGAGGTCATATGGCATCCCAGAGTGGTTTTTTAGGTGAACCGAAACCTCTGCCTTGGATCTACCTGATGTGTTTGAAACACGGACTTCTTCACCATCGAAATCGCTGTAAGACAAGGGTGTATACTATCCCTTTTATTCTTTATATTATTCATCGACTTTGTAATGAGGATTGCTATGGATCAGGACGTGTTTGGAATTCCGTGGAGCACCAACACCCCTAACGAATATTGGCTTCGAGAATGTTATCGCCCTCTTAGCAGACAATAAAAAGAAGAGGCGGCTATAACAAAAAGCTTTGCTAAGCGGCTTAGTTAGGCTAACGAATCGAAGGTAACAAGATCACAATTACGAGGATTGGATCTGCCATAAAGTTGGACAGCAGCAGTTTGAGGAGGTTTTTCACATACTTTGGTAGCGTCTTTGCAATCATGGGATGCCGACCATGATATATCTTGTCTGATTACAAAAGTAGGGAGAGTGTTCCAACGGCTCTCGCCGATTTGGTCTACCCAGAAAGGGTCGCCTACTCAATACCATCGTTACTGCAAGAAGGCTCAACATCGCGCAGCAGAGATGGCTGCACTGGATCCTGCGATTCTCCTTCCTGAACTACAACACCAATAAACAGATCCACTCCGAACTGCAACCCGCCCTTTCAATGATACATCGTGATAGACAGAACAAAATTTACCAAAAGCTGCCTTCACATGGACGCCCCAAGAGGAAATCGGAAGCAAGGCCGCCCGAATAACCTGGCGTCGGACCTTTAATGATTTTAAAGCCTGCGAAATTTCATGGGACGACGCAAAAGCTATCACAGCTGATCGATCTTGATGGAAGCTCACTGCCGCCGAAGTCACGACGCAGAAGGATCTCTGTATAAGTATTTTATTTTGGAACTCTATATGTGTATTAAGTTATGAATTAACAGAATTTGTAGCAATATATCTATATAATTTTAGAGAAGTAAATTAAACTGGTAGATATTAATACGCGACAGGTATTCAGTCAAGCTATCATAATAAAATGAAGTTTTTTTGGTTAAATTAGTAGACTTGTTTATACTGATATATTAATAATTTCCTCTTTAACATAGATTTCAGAGAGGGGGCAAGATCTGTTTTAGGCATTTTTACAGGTCTGTTAACTAGTACTTTTGGAAAATAAAGAAAATAAAGAAAATTATTATCTTACAGTATTTATTTTTCATATGAAGTAATTTCGGATGTTTCATTCATTTTTTTCTAAAATGACATCAGCGTGTAACAGTTAACTGTTTCATTCCTTCTGGAATGACTGTGCAATGCCCGAGAACGATGCGCAGTGTCGAGTGCACAGACAACCATCTCAGTCATGTCATTTGAAGATTGTCATTTATTTGGGGTAAATGTCTCATGCTAGGAATTTATTTGCTCAGATCGAGGATTTGATCAAACAATGGCATCCAAAAGTTTAAACATGGCCAACCAAGATCCTTTAATGTGATCTCTCAGGCATCAGTTTCTAGATCATCTCCAGTACCTCGGGATAATAGTTTTGAGTGCTCCATTAACAGGCATTATGTTCTAATTCGTTCGTACTCAACCGAACATAAAGTATTTATTAAATAAAAAAAAAACACATGTTTGTAGGAACAGCTCGCCAGCATATGTGCAGCAAATATCGCCAGCATATATTTATTAAATAACTTCTGATATTGTGTATTATATATAAATAATTGTTAATAAGTCCATCACAAATTATAAGACTGATCGCTGCCGAGGCAATACTGTACAGTACTTTCTAAAAATAGAAAATAAACAATGTTAACATCATATAAACATATATACAATCTAAATTGACCATTATTTTTAGTAACGATTGACTTTCAATAAATAAAAAATATATATCTCACGAAAAACTTCATTGAACTAAGCTGCACAGAAAACGAGCTTCGAATGACTAAAAACTCATACCAGCTTTAACACGAAATCTTTTCGCGCTGAAAATACCTTAACATACCCGTGCTATTTCCATAATAATAACATAATCTCTGCATTGCGACCAATCAATATATTTCTAAATATATAAGAACCTGTTTATTTGTAAATAAACAACAAAGGTGAGTTTGTTTATAAACAAACACGTGTTTGCTCACCTGTAATAAATACATTTATATAACTGTATACTGTTAACTGTTATTCAACCATTAGCTGTAATCTGTTTTCTTAAACATTGACATTGTTGTTAACTGTTATAACGATAATAAAAACCGTGTTTGCTGTTAATTTTACACTAGTGTAATTTAACCACAGGAAATAATACACTAGTGTAAGGAAGTAATACGCTGGTGGAAAAACGACACTGTTACATTATCTGCAGTCTAATTAAAATTAGCCCATGCGTGTTTACTATTTACGTTGTAAAATTAGCCCATGCGTGTTAACAATTTACGTTGTGACACAACGTAAATAGTAAACACGCATGGGCTAATTTTAATTAGACTGTGTTATCTGTTAACTCATTTTATTCACCACTTTTAAAATGTAATTAATTCATCCTATGAAGGTAGAAATAGGTGAGATTCTGTTGTTATCTGTTTTTTCCGATTTTTGAACTTACTGTTTTCTGTTTTTTAATGTAAATTGCTGTTATCTGTTATAATTATTTTAAATTTATTGTTGTCTGTTTTGGGAAACAATGTTAACCTGTTAATGGATCGCCCTCTATTCAGCGAATACAAATAAAATTTCAAAATCAACATAAAGAAAAAACAAATAATAAAAATGAATAAAAAGGAATCAATGGAATAAAAAAAAAGGTTCAAATAGAATTTAGTAGATTGTCACTCATCTGTAGACATTTTTGCAAAGTTCGTTGATATGGTGTACGCAAAATTTTGAGAAATTGATTAGTTCGTCGTTTTCTAGATCTTACTGTGATTTACAAGGTCAGTTTAGCGGTAATTAAGTTCTGCTGATGTAAGGCTGTTAAAACAAACATTGAAATGTATAAGGTTTATGCTTATGAAATCACTTCACATAAGTTCTTTGCGGTCAAAACAAATAATGTGTTATATGATGTTGAGAAACACCATTTTACATCGATCGCACAGAAGAAGGTCTTGCTCAGAACGTTCAATACAGCATAGCACGATGATATACTTGGCTTTCACCGACATATCAGAATTTTTTTTCCACGCAATTCAATTCTTCGTCTTTTGACGTCTGTCGGACGGAAACTCAATAAATATTGTCCTTAACTAAAGTATAGTTACTAGTATATATCCAAGCACTTGTAGATGGACAGGAATCACTACATTATACATAAGAAGTTTTGATGTATTGAACAAGCTTGTACTTTACACAGAGTCTGTATATATCGGGGATAAATCCAGTTTGCTCATCAACGCATCTATACCTAAATTCCAGAGGCTAGCTCTTAGAATACGTATTGGTAAACGTTCTGCACGCAATCGACAAGATCTTCCAAAGAACAACAGTTTAATTTGAATTCCGTGGAGCACCAACACCCCTAACGAATATTGGCTTCGAGAATGTTATCGCCCTCTTAGCAGACAATAAAAAGAAGAGGCGGCTATAACAAAAAGCTTTGCTAAGCGGCTTAGTTAGGCTAACGAATCGAAGGTAACAAGATCACAATTACGAGGATTGGATCTGCCATAAAGTTGGACAGCAGCAGTTTGAGGAGGTTTTTCACATACTTTGGTAGCGTCTTTGCAATCATGGGATGCCGACCATGATATATCTTGTCTGATTACAAAAGTAGGGAGAGTGTTCCAACGGCTCTCGCCGATTTGGTCTACCCAGAAAGGGTCGCCTACTCAATACCATCGTTACTGCAAGAAGGCTCAACATCGCGCAGCAGAGATGGCTGCACTGGATCCTGCGATTCTCCTTCCTGAACTACAACACCAATAAACAGATCCACTCCGAACTGCAACCCGCCCTTTCAATGATACATCGTGATAGACAGAACAAAATTTACCAAAAGCTGCCTTCACATGGACGCCCCAAGAGGAAATCGGAAGCAAGGCCGCCCGAATAACCTGGCGTCGGACCTTTAATGATTTTAAAGCCTGCGAAATTTCATGGGACGACGCAAAAGCTATCACAGCTGATCGATCTTGATGGAAGCACACTGCCGCCGAAGTCACGACGCAGAAGGATCTCTGTATAAGTATTTTATTTTGGAACTCTATATGTGTATTAAGTTATGAATTAACAGAATTTGTAGCAATATATCTATATAATTTTAGAGAAGTAAATTAAACTGGTAGATATTAATACGCGACAGGTATTCAGTCAAGCTATCATAATAAAATGAAGTTTTTTTGGTTAAATTAGTAGACTTGTTTATACTGATATATTAATAATTTCCTCTTTAACATAGATTTCAGAGAGGGGGCAAGATCTGTTTTAGGCATTTTTACAGGTCTGTTAACTAGTACTTTTGGAAAATAAAGAAAATAAAGAAAATTATTATCTTACAGTATTTATTTTTCATATGAAGTAATTTCGGATGTTTCATTCATTTTTTTCTAAAATGACATCAGCGTGTAACAGTTAACTGTTTCATTCCTTCTGGAATGACTGTGCAATGCCCGAGAACGATGCGCAGTGTCGAGTGCACAGACAACCATCTCAGTCATGTCATTTGAAGATTGTCATTTATTTGGGGTAAATGTCTCATGCTAGGAATTTATTTGCTCAGATCGAGGATTTGATCAAACAATGGCATCCAAAAGTTTAAACATGGCCAACCAAGATCCTTTAATGTGATCTCTCAGGCATCAGTTTCTAGATCATCTCCAGTACCTCGGGATAATAGTTTTGAGTGCTCCATTAACAGGCATTATGTTCTAATTCGTTCGTACTCAACCGAACATAAAGTATTTATTAAATAAAAAAAAACACATGTTTGTAGGAACAGCTCGCCAGCATATGTGCAGCAAATATCGCCAGCATATATTTATTAAATAACTTCTGATATTGTGTATTATATATAAATAATTGTTAATAAGTCCATCACAAATTATAAGACTGATCGCTGCCGAGGCAATACTGTACAGTACTTTCTAAAAATAGAAAATAAACAATGTTAACATCATATAAACATATATACAATCTAAATTGACCATTATTTTTAGTAACGATTGACTTTCAATAAATAAAAAATATATATCTCACGAAAAACTTCATTGAACTAAGCTGCACAGAAAACGAGCTTCGAATGACTAAAAACTCATACCAGCTTTAACACGAAATCTTTTCGCGCTGAAAATACCTTAACATACCCGTGCTATTTCCATAATAATAACATAATCTCTGCATTGCGACCAATCAATACATTTCTAAATATATAAGAACCTGTTTATTTGTAAATAAACAACAAAGGTGAGTTTGTTTATAAACAAACACGTGTTTGCTCACCTGTAATAAATACATTTATATAACTGTATACTGTTAACTGTTATTCAACCATTAGCTGTAATCTGTTTTCTTAAACATTGACATTGTTGTTAACTGTTATAACGATAATAAAAACCGTGTTTGCTGTTAATTTTACACTAGTGTAATTTAACCACAGGAAATAATACACTAGTGTAAGGAAGTAATACGCTGGTGGAAAAACGACACTGTTACATTATCTGCAGTCTAATTAAAATTAGCCCATGCGTGTTTACTATTTACGTTGTAAAATTAGCCCATGCGTGTTAACAATTTACGTTGTGACACAACGTAAATAGTAAACACGCATGGGCTAATTTTAATTAGACTGTGTTATCTGTTAACTCATTTTATTCACCACTTTTAAAATGTAATTAATTCATCCTATGAAGGTAGAAATAGGTGAGATTCTGTTGTTATCTGTTTTTTCCGATTTTTGAACTTACTGTTTTCTGTTTTTTAATGTAAATTGCTGTTATCTGTTATAATTATTTTAAATTTATTGTTGTCTGTTTTGGGAAAAAATGTTAACCTGTTAATGGATCGCCCTCTATTCAGCGAATACAAATAAAATTTCAAAATCAACATAAAGAAAAAACAAATAATAAAAATGAATAAAAAGGAATCAATGGAATAAAAAAAAAGGTTCAAATAGAATTTAGTAGATTGTCACTCATCTGTAGACATTTTTGCAAAGTTCGTTGATATGGTGTACGCAAAATTTTGAGAAATTGATTAGTTCGTCGTTTTCTAGATCTTACTGTGATTTACAAGGTCAGTTTAGCGGTAATTAAGTTCTGCTGATGTAAGGCTGTTAAAACAAACATTGAAATGTATAAGGTTTATGCTTATGAAATCACTTCACATAAGTTCTTTGCGGTCAAAACAAATAATGTGTTATATGATGTTGAGAAACACCATTTTACATCGATCGCACAGAAGAAGGTCTTGCTCAGAACGTTCAATACAGCATAGCACGATGATATACTTGGCTTTCACCGACATATCAGAATTTTTTTTCCACGCAATTCAATTCTTCGTCTTTTGACGTCTGTCGGACGGAAACTCAATAAATATTGTCCTTAACTAAAGTATAGTTACTAGTATATATCCAAGCACTTGTAGATGGACAGGAATCACTACATTATACATAAGAAGTTTTGATGTATTGAACAAGCTTGTACTTTACACAGAGTCTGTATATATCGGGGATAAATCCAGTTTGCTCATCAACGCATCTATACCTAAATTCCAAGAGGCTAGCTCTTAGAATCCGTATTGGTAAACGTTCTGCACGCAATCGACAAGATCTTCCAAAGAACAACAGTTTACGCGTGTCTTTGTTAGCCACCCAAGAAGACCTTTACACTAATTGGTTCGAATTCTATGGGGAGTCCTTGCATTGTTTTGCAGACAAACCTATACGTTCTTTCAAACATTAAAAGCTCATATTCTGATACATCACTCCATAGTTCACAACTGTATAAGGCTTTATGATGGCACAATTGTGTTATGTCTCTATTTTTACATACTGGTTGATGAAATTAAAGCTTAGTTGATAATCTATGATTGACATATAGTTCATGATGGTTAAGACACACCTCCTCATTAACTGGCAGTTTGTAATGATTATTTTAATAGCTTATCTATGAATATGCATAACATTGGGAATTTAAGCATGCACGTGTAGCCTATCTGTGGATTGTATTTTATGCTCTTGATGTTTTCACTTTTGTATATAGAATTAGTTTAGCGAATATAATTAGAAAGTAGAACTTTGTGTTTATTTTAATTAATTCAATAACTTTGGATCCGACAATAAAAGTCATATATATTTGGATCTAAAATGGTGGAGAACTGGTTTTTGTTAAAGACATTTAATTAAGTGACATTTACTATACAATTCTGTGATTTGTTTTACAACCACTTGGATATATTAATTTTCTTTTGTATTATTAATGGATCCCTAGAGTACCTTTTAGTTCCCTGTGACTAGTGGATTTATAACTTTAAAATTTGATGGATTTAATAATGCCACCAGACTGTGAGTAGATATACATATCCAGTCTCAGGAAGATAAAATATGTATGTGTATATTGATGCGCTACATAATCGTAAAATTGGTAGTTTTATTGTTGACATGGATGCCAAGTTGGCAAATGCCCTCCTGAAGTTAGCATTGAAGGCCCGAGTAAAGAACAAGAGGCTCAATATGTCTAAAGGTACCGGAGCATCTGGGCCGTGTAGAATTGAAGTTAAACCGGTCGAGAAGACAAAGAAACTTGCGCTACAAAAGCTGGCGGAGAAAAGAAAGCAGCTAAATCAAAATCTAAAAATCCAAAAGGCAGAGAAACCTACAGCGAAGAAAGCCGCTAAAACCAAGAAGGCAGTAGAGTCTCACAAGACGAAGGCAGCAAAATACGAAGCGAAAGTGACACCAAAGAAGATTTCAAGATAATTTCTGTTGACAATGACACTTTGAATCTTGGAGTTTGGATTTATGATATTTTTGCATGAACTCACATAATCACAGACGATATATTGCATGCTTTTGTATTATTTTATTGTTATCTTTAATGTTTTATGGCTACACGTGTATTTGCGCATGTTATTTTTTTTAATTATTATTTTAATGAATTGTCTTTTTGCACATTTCAGTAACTGGTTAATATAATTTTTAGAGCAAATGCAATTAATCATCTTGATAATTTTAATGTCAAAATTGTGAATGAGTTCAGTTATAGGCCTGTGTTATGTTTGTATTGAATTTTGTTTTATATACGGATTTACTTTTGATCATGATGTTGTAGTGTTATGATGTTATACTAGAAATTACTCTTATTTTCATATGTTAGTATCTATATATTTTTTTGAAAGTTGTATGCATATTTGACATCTTTGGCCAAGGATGTAGGGATTGTGTGTGAGAGTGCGTGAGTTACAGTTTTAGATATTAATATTTGAAACATTTGTTATTAAGAGCCAAGGGTCTCTACTAGTGTCATCAAAATGTTTGTGAATTTTAATTTCACTTGCTACAATAATACATCACAAATGTTCAATGGAACTAAGTTGACAGTTTTATCTGTTGTGTTCTTAAGAAGTATCCGTTATATAAACAATCAGCTAGCTGTGGTCAGAAATTTTATGTACATGATATCGAACATCTGTGGTAATAGGCATACACAGAGAGATATATGAGTATTTGATGTAATTAGTTGTGACAGAGTCTTAATCTTTATGTCCTCTAATTAATGGTTATTGGTGCTGTGTTACACATTTGTCATGTGATTTGACATGTTAAAACAACATACTATATTATTTAATGCTCTAACAGGTCCACCACCTGCACCTTAAAGTCATCTATGTTATTTCAGAATTTACTGAGTGAAATGTTTATAACATTTCTTTTAGTTGATAAATATTTTTGTGTTTACAAAAAGAAAAGATAATGTGAAATTTTAATTGTATCTGCATATTTGTAAATACTTAAAAACATAATTTCAGTTTTATATCTTAACATTTTTGTTCATTATAATATTTTTATTCATTTATTTAATCTGGAATTTGTATTTTTAATGCTTTAATTTCATAAACCAGTAAGAAATTTTTGTAAAAAATTTCTAATTATTGGGGCGGGGATGTTATGTCTCTATTTTTACATACTGGTTGATGAAATTAAAGCTTAGTTGATAATCTATGATTGACATATAGTTCATGATGGTTAAGACACACCTCCTCATTAACTGGCAGTTTGTAATGATTATTTTAATAGCTTATCTATGAATATGCATAACATTGGGAATTTAAGCATGCACGTGTAGCCTATCTGTGGATTGTATTTTATGCTCTTGATGTTTTCACTTTTGTATATAGAATTAGTTTAGCGAATATAATTAGAAAGTAGAACTTTGTGTTTATTTTAATTAATTCAATAACTTTGGATCCGACAATAAAAGTCATATATATTTGGATCTAAAAATTGAAGATCAATTTTTGCGCAACACAGTGGGTTTATAATGTACGGATGTATGCCAGATCAATAAGATATTTGTTCTCTGCAGCACCCTTCAGGTATCTATCGTTTGTTCAGTTGAGTTAAAATTTACTGTCATTATAAATTCCAACGTGCTTGGAAGATGTTAGATCCATAGAAGCTAAAGCGTGTACTATTTGTGTTATTCTTCTCATTTTTGTAGTCTGCACTGATTAGTAGATCGTTTATAAAAACCAAATATAAAACAGCAGATAAGACCCCTCCTTGAAGAACACCAACGAAACCCATCGAAAGAGTTTGTTCATAAATAAAATACGGCTGTTCATACCATGATACATTTCTGCTATTAGTAGCAAAAGTTTTCCATGAACACTGTAGATGTATAGGTTATGCAAGAGAGCAGAAATAGAATGTTATTATTTAATACTGTGAAAAGAAAGATGCATATATTAAAATACATCGGTGTTACCATCTTCTCCCACTGTTAGTCTCTTCAATTAATTTCAATGAGAGACCTTGGTAGCCAAATGGTTAAGGAAGTGTAAGTCTAATATTGATCACATATACGCATCAACAATAAGGTTACAGGTTCGAGTCCCATTGAGGCAGGGTGTGCTCGATTACAATCTTAATTGACAAAAATTGCAAGTTTTCCGAATTGAATTTATTTATAAGTATTAACTGCAAAAAATATTTTCTCCATCGAGGGATAACAAAATTTCCGTTTTGCACATTGTATCATCCGCGTAGCGGATTATTTATATTAAATGTGCATGTAACGGAAATTTTGTTATCCCTCGATGGAGAAAATATTTTTTGTAGTTAATACTTATAAATAAATTCAAATAATAGAATAAACTCAACAATTTTATTTTTTTTAACTGGACATTTTTTAAAAAACAACAACACACAAACTTTTAGTTTCCCGTGGAGTAATATATGACGTCAAATGGCGCGTGTCTCCATGACGATTAATATTGTTTTCCATCCTCTGATAGAAAATATTTTCCAGCCAATCAAAGGTCAGTGTTCTCGCAAAATTTATTTATAAAACGATATTCATTCGCTAATTTTGAAAAATTGCACAAATTACAGTACCGTAATAGTGGTTCGTCGTTCTATATCAACAAAATGTAATATCATCTTTAGTTATAAGGCTATTTAATAATTTTTCAAACAAGAAATTTGTTTTGAAAATTTTTTAGTTGAGAGCTTTGTTGATTTGTGCAACAACGAAAACGAATGCTGCACAAACCGGTTCAACAATCGCTGCTTTACAGGTAATTTTTAAAATTCAACAGTGTAAAAGATTTCAGAAGCAAAGTAAAGTGTTCTGGATATATGTACAAAATATTTGATATAGTTTTGATTGTTATCAAACATCTCCGATTTCAACTATCTATTTCAGGTTTATTTATTACCTGTTTCAACAAATGTTTAATATTATTTTTCTTAAAGATCTCAGTGTTTGAAATTTTACTTCAAAAAGTACATTTGGAGTCTGGGCTACATCTTGTATTTAACTTTAAAGCATATTACGGTTAAATAGCAAACTGAAGCCAGAAATAACAAGATGTTGAAGTTTTTCTCGGGCAGATCAGAATATAATGACATAGCAAAAATAAAAACGTACAGCGCAGACATTCGGGAAGTACTGTCATAATCTTTTATGGAATCAAAAATGAAGTGTAGTGTAGCGTACATTCTACAGAGAAAATATACATGCATAATGCTATGAATATAATATAATATTAGCATGTATGAACAAAATTACATATAATAGTGTTAACTTGAAAGGGCGACTTTTGTTAAAATAATTTTAACCAATTTTAGACTTTTTAAGTGTTGGTACATCAGTTGAACAAAATAGTTTTCTAAACTTTAAAGTATTTGCATTTTTAAGACAATATTTAGGTAACAACGTTTTCCTTTCATGGTTGAAAAAACTACATATGTCATAGTATAATGAAACTCATCGCTAATTTCAAAATGTACAGATTCGTTCATTTCTTTTTATGCCTTGCCATCTGCCTGTTTCTATTTGCAAATTATGATCCTCACTTCTAGATTTGCACAAGTGAATACGTTAAATAAGGTGGCAACAATGAAATATATTTTTCAAAACAGAAATTTTCCTAAAATAATCTATAGCACAATGTTTATGAAGAGTTTGAAATCTCAGATGACCCATTCTTGACATCCTCACAAGTCAGGGTTTCTATGTCCACATGTGTCGTGGACACAGAAACCCTGTCTTGGGAGGATGCATTATTGAAGAAACTGTCCTTTTTAATCTCTGTTCTATAATTTTTCGATCCATAAATAATTGTATTGATCTTGTAATGTCCAAATATTGGAAAGGCCACAATTATCAAAAATACTTTTCAAATATAAAATCCATTTCGAGTTATAGCCATCATTATTGGAATTAAGAAATAATAACATATAATATCACTGAAAATTTATTTTCTTCACCATTTACTAAACGACACCATTCTTATTTTTATTGTCAGTGAGATGGGATATCTTCCTTAAAAAATGATGTTATTAGTTGTTTGTGGTTTAGGTTTTAAAATAAGTTTACAAAAATCGAAGAATGTGTCCATTAACGTAGGTACGTACGTACGGACGGACATTTGTAAAATTGTATCCCCCGACATGTCGTCGCGGGGGCATAAAAAAAATCAAAGAATGTGCCCATGGGACACAGATGCCCCCACTTAATGAAGTCTCAAACAAGAAGTAGTTGTCCGACAAGTCTGAAAGTCGCTCAGGACGTACAACTTGTGATACTGAACCACCCTGCCAAATTTCAAATTGTTCTCATGTCGTCGCGGGTCATAAAAACGTAGATGCACTTTTTCTTAAATATCAAGTTTTTTTCAAATCCCCAGATCTCCGAGTCGTACAATAAAATTACCAATATGGCTTTCGATTGATAAATTATATTGTCTACATTTACTTAAAAAATTATACATTGCTTTTGTGACTTGGTCTTTCAAATAGTTTCTAGTTGTAGGCCTATAGAAGGGTCCGGTTCGAGCGCATTCTCACCTGTCAAACGTAGCTAGGAAATTCTCGGGCTAAAAGATTTTCCTATGACGTCAAACATTCAAAATATCAACTAACGAAATAGCTTGAAAGAAGCAAGCCGTGGCAGTAGACATTCTTACTCAATCTTGAGTTTGAAGAAAACGTAACGCAACTAATAAATAACGCAGTAATAACAAACTATTAACACTACTGTACATAGGCCGAATTTTATTGCCGTTATAATCCGAAGTTAGTTTTGTGATTTTTCGTATTAACGACAGAATTCAGTCCTATTTAGGCTCGTAATGTAGCAAATAAAAAAAATTTCCAATTTCGGTCTATTTATACAAAATTCAAACATAATATTCATCTTCATTGCGTTATTAAAGCTCATGCCATTGCGAAACTAACGGGAAACGATCATCCTCACAAGTCAGGGTTTCCAAGTCCACATGTGTCTACGAAACCCTGACAAACTTATCTAGGAAATTCCCGGGCTAGATTTGCTACATCATAAGTAAACCCGAACTTAAGATAAAAGCTTACATTTGATTGGTTCATTTTTTCGGGATACCCAAATTTTTCATTGGATAATATTTATATCAAAAGTTCAATCTGAGATGACCTGTAATGACTTCACAACGACAATAACAAAAAGGGGGAGCTTGTGAAAGATTTAATATTAATTAGATTGAAATAAACTAAACGGATGTGTTGCGTAGACAATGTGAAAATCAGTGTATTTTGTACGGTAGGGTTCATAGTTTGTTATTAATTACAACGTTATTATTTGTTTGCGTTACGTTTTCTTCACATTTAAGAATGAGTAAGAATGACTAACTGCCAAACACTTGCTTCTTTCAAGCAATTTCATAGTTGATGTTTTGAAGGATTTACGTCACACGAACATGTTCTAGCCCGGGAATTTCCTAGCTAAATTTGTCAGGGTTTCGTGGATACACGTCACGTGGACACAGAAACCATGACTTGTGAGGATGGGAAAAGATCTTTATTGAAGAAATTTCTTTTTTCGTCTTTGAAGATGCACTTGGAAAATGCTATGATTAGCATTTTTCTGTATATGGATAATGTGACCTAATTTTATTATAAACTTGCATACTATAAAAACCATTCCGTTGTAAGAATCCAGTAATTTTCATATGTATATTACCCAAGATGCAACACGCTATTCAGTTTCGGGTTTCTCAACGCTTTTTAGCTCACCTGACCCGAAGGGTCATGTGAGCTATTGTTATCACTTTGCGTCCGTCGGCGTCGTCGTCGTCGTCGTCGGCGTCTGTAAACTTTTTACATTTTAATCTTCTTCTCTGAAACCACTTGGCCAATTGAAACCAAACTTGGCCATAATGTTCATTGGATGGACCTTTACAAAGTTTGTGTTTTTTATTTTGATTGGTAAACCAATATGGCCGCCACCTCAAGACTTAGTTTAACATAGGACCCTATGGGAAAAAAGTTTAAAAGGGCTTCTTCTCTGAAACCGTTTAACCAATCAAAACAAAACTTACCAGCAATATTGTTTGGATGGTCCTCTATAAAGTTTGTGTTTTTGATGGGAATTGGAAATTCAAAATGGCCGCCACCGCAGGACTTAGTTTAACATAGAACCCTATGGGAAAAAGTTTTAAAAGGCTTCTTCTCTGAAACCGGTTAACCAATCAAAACAAAAACTTACTAGCAATATTGTTTAGATGGTCCTCTATAAAGTTTGTGTTTTTTATGGCAATTGGAAATTCAAAATAGCTGCCACCGCAGGACTTAATTTAACATAGATCCCTATGGGAAAAGTTTGAAAGGCTTCTTTTCTGAAACCGGTCAACCAATGGAAACAAAACTTACTAGCAATATTGTTTGGATGGTCCTCTATAAAGTTAATGTTTTTTTATCCCAATAAGAAATTCAAAATGGCCGCCACCGCAGGACTTTGTTTAACATTCAACCCTATGAGAAAAAAGTTTAAAAGGGCTTCTTCTCTGAAACCGTTTAACCAATCAAAACAAAACTTACTAGCAATATTGTTTGGATGGTCCTCTATAAAGTTTATGTTTTTTTATGGCAATTGGAAATTCAAAATGGCAGCTACCGCAGGACTAAGTTTAACATAGGACCCTATGGCAAAAAGTTTTTAAAGGCTTCTTCTCTGAAACCGGTTAATCAATGGAAACAAAAACTTACTAGCAATATTGTTTGGATGGTCCTCTATAAAGTTTATGTTTTTTATGGCAATTGGAAATTCAAAATGGCCGCTACCGCAGGACTTAGTTTAACATATGACCCTATGGGAAAAAGTTTTTAAAGGCTTCTTCTCTGAAACCGGTTAATCAATGGAAACAAAAACTTACTAGCAATATTGTTTGGATGGTCCTTTATAAAGTTTATGTTTTTTATGGCAATTGGAAATTCAAAATGGCCGCCACCGCCGCAGGACTTAGTTTAACATAGGACCCTATGGGCAAATAAAAAAAATCTTCTCTATACAACCGGTTAACCAATGAAACAAAGCTTTCTAGTAATATTGTTTGGATGGTCCTAATTAAAGTTTATTGAAAATTACAGGACTTACTTTAACATCAGGGAAATGCCATCTTCATTTCCTATAAAATCAGGTGAGCGATACAGGCTCTTAAGAGCCTCTGGTTCATGTAGTGAACGAAATCAAAAAGAGACACGAATGTACAACGCACAGTGGGTTATTAAAAACAGCAATAACTATATCATCAGGTATCAATAATGATCGAGTTTAAACACGAAACCGATAAAAAAAAATTGGTGACACTGTCGAAAGATAACAAGATCGACCACGTCTGATTGTATATGCACTTTCTTTTGGATATCAAAGTGCCGGGAGTGATTCATTCTCGCTCTGCTTCTTCTTCTTCTTGTAATGTAGAATTCCTCCAATGTCTGGAGCAACCATCAAACAGTTGATGTATACTGTAGCAACTTTGTGAGAGTATGCGCAAATTACAATATATATACAACAAATATAAAAGGTAAAACGCAAAAAGTGATCCAGTAGGTCGGTCCTGAATAAATGTCCCAAGCAGAAAAACCGGCCACTGGCTGAAATATACTACGACCAGCACCCACCCACCACTGACGGGCCTCGGTGGCCGAGTGGTCAAGGTAGTTCGTCTACTATTGATCACGTGGTCTGTCAACACTGAGATTGCGGTTCGATTCTCACTGCAGGCAGGATGTAATCGACTCCAATCTTCCTACCGCAGGTCGGGTGTTTTCTCCGGGTACTCCGGCTTCCTCCCCCAATAAAAACTGGACGCCATGATATAGCTGAAAAATTGCTGAAAGTGGCGGTAAACACAATTTAACAATAAAACCCACCACCTATCTACATTGTGCTCCTAGCGAGTTTAAACAGTAACCTATCACCAACACATATACACCGAATTAAGGTTAATGCCAACAACGTTATAGTTATGCAAGAACCATTATTGTAGCTTCACAAGTAGGGAACTGGGAACTTATGATAAAAACACAAAACACCACCAAGAGGAAGTTAGTTATGAATAGACTTGACTTAAATCCATAATCTAGCATTATTATAGGATCAATTAAACCTTCATTATAACAGCATAAAGGTGTAATCTAATATAAAAAAAGAGAAATGGTATAATAAAATAATAAAAAAAACAATCATTTATAGGAAACATCACGTCATTTTCCTAGCCCCCAATTAGGATTGGCTGCTCAACACTTACTTAGCCCTACACATTAAATATCACTAAAATTTTATAATGATACCATACCTAACATAACTTTGGAATAAGTTTACCCTATATTACTTAATTAGCATAAGCCAAAACTATGAAAAACAGTTTTGAGAAAATAAAACAAAACAAACTAAAAGGGTCAATGACTGGTCATTAGTTATTACTGATCATGACTGTTAGCTAAGACTGGCTGTTCAAAATGTCACTTCTTTTACAATGTAATGCAAATATCATTCCTCTATAGATAGACTCCAGTGAGTTAATCACAGACTCAGTTTGTAAGAACAAAGATACTCTCTGATTTGTAATATCCAATAAAATTTGTGTCACTAATTGATGGTGATGCAGAACTGTATCC
This sequence comes from Limnoperna fortunei, assembly GCA_944474755.1. Lineage (NCBI taxonomy): Eukaryota > Metazoa > Mollusca > Bivalvia > Mytilida > Modiolidae > Limnoperna > Limnoperna fortunei. Next base: position 25,770,550 of record OX104114.1, on the reverse strand, counting down.
AACAACAAGGCATCAATAGTTTCAATTTGTTCATATATCAAGTTCATGAAGTTATTTCTTACATCACTAATTTTACTACAGTGTAGGAGAAAATGTTCTCAGTCTTCAATATCCAGATGTCACAGTGGACATGTAGCATCAGGAGTAGACTTATTGAATTTGTTGCAAAGATACTGCAGTGGATAAGCACCAGGAAGCACTTTAGCTTTTATGTTGGGCCGTTTATGTTTGCCTTCCTATAACTAATTGGTCAAACTTTAATTGCCGCCAAAGATAATGCACTTTTCCAAATGTCATTGACTTAGAGCTTAAGTATACCAGTGAGCTTTTATTTTCTATCATGGCTGTAATCTTTTCAATTCAATTAATTTATCTATCGCTGACTTTACTATTTTTTTCCAAGCTAGTTTACTAGGAATATTATCCAGAAGATCATATACCGATCCAAGATTATAAAGATGCAGTAGCTTTTCAGCAGAAATAAACCAACTTTTAGACTTATAATTTTTCACCAAAAGTTGTCTGATACAGAGTTCTTTCTCAATGTCATTTTGACGTGTAATTTGACCCAGTTTACCAAGAATCTGACTATGAATAAAGGCTTCCAATGGTAGATTACCATTCAGGATATAAACGGCAGCATCATCTGTTCTATCTGGCATATTTAGCAACATTTTTATCTGTCTTTTGAAGAACAAATTTAAGTCGTCCAGGTTCTTCCTACTTAGAGATACGTAGTCAAGGCCAAAACAGAGTCTAGGGCGGACATAGGCATTCCAAAGTTTTATAGTAATTCTGGGGTTGAGGCCGTTACAGCCATGCATTCCAGCACCCATCAGTGAGTAGCATGTCCTTTGCGCAAGCTTGATTCTTTCATGAATTAATGTATTAGTGTCCCGAGTTCTTTTGATTCCTATATGTGTATAATTTTCTACAGTTTCCAGTATTCTATCATAAAGATAAAAGTCATCAATCCTCTCAAAGTTTCTTTTAGTATTAAAAATCATTACTTTACTTTTCGTCTCACATAGTAAATATCGCTCATCTTTTGAGAACTGTTCCTGAAGGCAAAGCATAGTTTGTAGTTCATGACTATCTTTAGCAAGAAGAGCAATGTCGTCAGCACAGGAAGGACTACCTTGATGTACAGAACCAATACGAAATCCTAGGCTTTGTTTTTCATACAGGTCTAATAATGGGTTTATAAACATTTTATATAAGGCAGGAGACATAATTCCTCCTTGACGCACTACTTGCTCCTCACAGAAGTATGTTGACGGACTACCATTCCATTTAACCTTAGAAGTAAGTTTCTTATACCAGTCATACACTAGAAACCAGCTAATTCCTTGTATCTCACACTGGTGAAGTCGCAAAAGTAGCGATTTTATGCCAAACGACATCAAATGCCTTAGTTGCATCGATAAATGTATAGATTCATTGATAGCCTCTGTGAGAAGCAAGGCTGCATTAGTAGGCGAGACGTTTGTGGTAAAACCTCTTTAAAGTTTATTATGATATTTATCTATACACGGTTTGATCTTAAACAGCAAACACCTTTCCAATTATACTACAAACTGTAATTCTACGATATGAATTTGGGTCTTCAAGTTGTTTATTTTGTTGTTTATATATAGGAGTTATGATGCCTCTTTTTAATACTTCCGGTATTTCTTGTTCACGCACAATTCTATCAAAAATGAGTTTATAAGAACTTGCGAGACAACATCACCACAATTCTTCAAATGCTCCGCCATAATATTTAATTCACCTGGAGCTTTTACATTAGGAGCAATGGGACTAAATTCGTACCCTAGCCCAAAAAAGTGAGGGCCAGTACGATTATTCATTCTATACTGTACAAATAACTTTGATTTTCACGTGGTCTTTATGCAACACATCCGTTTTGGTTTATTTACAATCGACATCGGGATATCCCTTAACCTAGTCGTGATGGACGAGAGCTTTTGATTGGCTACATGCAGGTATGATGTAGCCAATCAAAATAGTGACTTCTAGCCCGGGAATTTCCTAGCTAAGTTTGTCAGGGTTTCGTGGACACACGTGGACACAGAAACCCTGACTTGTGAATATGCTTGTAGCGAAGAATACCTCTAAATATTTATAACTTTTTCCTACTTCAATCTTTCTACCAATCAGAATAAAATCATATGTAATTCTCCTTTTTGAAAATATCAAAATTGTTGTCTTATCAGCAATAATTTCATCTTCCAACAATCACAGAAGTTCTCAAAACAATCAAGCCTATATTGCAAACCCTCAGCAGTTTCTGACACCAAAATTGTATTATTGGCGTACAGTAGTAATACAATTTACATATAAATTGTAAAATCATTTTCGAAATTTTGACTGGTAAATACTACGCCATCGGCATTATTGTCTTCTAAGTATGCCTGTAAGTCGTTTGAATACGAGGAAAATAAAACAGGTGACAGATTTTCACCCTGTCAAACACCTTTTTCACATTAAAAAAGGTCTGAGCGATTATTGTTATGATTTCGCATCATTATATATATTTTGTATGATACCTAGAAATTTGCCACTGAAATGGTTTTGATAAAGTTTATGAAATAGGGAATTTCTATGAACAAAGTCAAAATTTTCAAAATCAATGAATGCACAATGTAATTTTTTTCTTTTTTAAAACATAAAAGTTCAAACAGGGCATATAATGTAAAAATGTTATCATTGGTGCAGTAGCAGGGTCTAAAGCCAGCTTGGTTTTCATGTAACAATTCTGTTTCACTTATGAAATAATTTAACCTATTATTCAAAACTGAAGTAAAAATTTTCCCTAAACATGAAAAAAGTGCGAAGGGGTGGATAGTTTTTTGGATCTAGCTTGGCGCCTTTGTTTTTATAAATCGATATTATAATACCCGTCAACCATGCCTCGGGCAAAAACCGGAATAAAAAATCAGGATAAATAGATTTAAAAGAATATCACTCATACAAAAACTAATGATGATGAAATATATTCGTTTATAAAATCATCGTCGACTGACGAATTGTTGTTTTTGGCGTTTCGGATTGCTTTAGCAATTTCTTCCTTTGTTCATTGAGCGACGTATTCTGAATTTCATTAGTATCATTATGTATGACAAAATCATTTTCGCTATCAAATTTGTATATACTTAAATCTTTGAAAAAAATTAATAATGGTTCAATAGAGATATTGGTGGATAGGTTTTGTTTCCCTTTTCTAAAGATTATCCAAAATTCTTTTGGATTCTTCAACCTCATATTTTTCATCTTATGTTCATATCTCTATTAAACTTTAAAATACTTTCATCCATAGTTCTTTTGTATTGTTGTTCTGATATTTTCAACCTATTTTTAAAAATATTGGAATCATATCTTTTGTATAAAAGTTTCGATTTTCGAAATTCTTTAAATGTTTTTTTTACATTCGTCATTAAACCAGAGCTTTCTTTGTTTTGTGCTTTTTAGATTAGCTATATATTTTGTTGGACATGACCTACCAAAGGTCTTTTCAGCTGCATTTAACAAAATTGACTAATATAGTGTTCAACATTTGCAATAGAAAACAAATTGAGCAGGTGTGTAAGTTGTATTCGCGTGAATACATTCCTCTAGTTCATACTGAAAAATAAGAACTATAAAAGTAAAAAAATATATATCTGTTTTTGGACAAAATTTAACCACGTATAATGGATTTATGTTAATTTAAATTAAAAATATATCTAAATAAAATAAACCCCTTTTAATAAATAATTCTTTCTTGGTTTTCAGAGGGGCAGGTTATCGATAAAGCCTGGTTCTCCGCTGAAACTTCAACCGATTAGTGTCAGATTGTTGCTTTTTTTAACTGATTGAAACGACTTAACTAACTTGTCAAGCCAATTATTATTATTATTATTATTATTATTATTATTATTATTATTATTATTATTATTATTATTATTATTATTAAATTTATATAATTATTATATAATTAATAACTTTTATCGAACATGTATTATATAGTTTTATTTTTATATTTTACGATAAAAATATAAATATAACACAATTAATTAAAATTAATTATAAAAATAGTATTCGTCTTCATTATTAACTATAATTCCCCTTTGATAGTGTAATGCTTGGAACATTTATTTTTATATAAAACTTTTCAATAAAAAATCCAAACATTTTTTCCTTTCCTATATAAAGTCGTTACGAATAACGTAAGTCGTGACACGCTTGTTTTTATAACGATTTGCGAGGTCATTACAGCGAGTTATCCAAGTCATTTTTATGAGAAAGCAACATCGTTATAACGAGCGAGTTAGCGAAATCGTTATAACGAGTTAAAAATTAAACAACACCATAACATTAACGGTCTCCCTTAGCTTTCTTTTGACTCGTCTATAAACCCGGAAGTAATTTGATAACAAGAAAATGGCGACACAGTGCCACGACACAGGAGGACAATTTAAGGATTTATTAACCTGTACGATATGTCTTGAAGTGTTTAAGGTTCCGAAATATTTACCGTGTTTACATACATTCTGTGAATCTTGTATCTCAACTTATATTTCCTCTTGCCTAGAGAAGGACAACAAGATTAAAGAATTGAAGTGTCCTGTTTGCAAACGTGGTGTCGTCATGGAAGAAACGTTGGGTTTACCGAAGCAGTGGGCAAAGAACTTGCCAGTAAATCATTTGGTTGTATCAATGATAGACAAACAGGCGATTACAAAATCAGAAAAACTGTGTAACGCATGTGAAGCTAACTCAGAAACTGTGAAGGCAGTATCATGGTGCACGGTTTGTGAAGAGGGATTTTGTAAAGTGTGTGAAAAATATCACAAATTATTTAAAATGACTTCCAGTCATTTGATTGTTTTAGTAGAAAACATGAATGATGGCAACACAACTGTGAATTTTGGCGGTATGGTAGGCTGCGAGAATCATGTTGGAAAAGTATTGGAGTTTTACTGTGTCGATCACTCTAAACCATGTTGTACCGTGTGCGCAACACTTTCACACCGAAAATGTGAAACTGTTATTTCAATCGACTCAGCAGCTGCTGGTATAAAACAATCTGAGAAAGCTAAAAACCTTTTGGAGCAATTACAAGAGAGGGTTGAGAACATTCAAAACTTAATTACCAACAGAAAGGAAACTATACGTCTGGTTGAAAGCGAGTCGGGTAAAATTCTGACACAAATTGATGATTTAAAGGATACAGTTATCAAACATTTAAACGAGTTGGCCAATAAGGCAAAGGACCATGTAACGTCGTCTAAGAAAAATGCTGCCATATCGTTGACTGATGAAGTTACAGAATTATCAAGTTTGAAAAGTACAGTAGATAACTGGAAAACTATATTGGAAACATGCTTACAACATGGATAGGATCAACAATGTTTGGTTGAAATTGAAAAGATTATATCTAAATATTCAGAACAGAACGGATACAACAATGAAATTCTATCACATCGCAAGAAATTATCGGTGACATTTGAAATGAACAAAATGTTAACTGAATTACCAACACATGTAATATCGTTTGGTATTTTATCGAAGAAAACATCGAATGTAAAAGTGAACACTGGGTTATCGCCAGTAAATTGTCGAACAGGCAAAGTCAGTATTGTCCATACTATTGAAATTGGCCAGGTTCAAAATATGAAAAGTGGAATTTTTGTAGATGACTATATAGTTCTTACAGACTTTGCTAGCAAAAGAATAGTGAAGTATAATGCGAGTTGCGTTTATCAATCTGAACTAATATTACCGAAGGCAGTAAGTGACATAACACGTATGGAACAAAACACAGTGGCCGTGGCATCGTACGTTTCTACTGAAATATACGTGATAAATATAAATAGCATGACTTTAACAAATACTATTATAGTAGCTCACCAGCTATATGGTTTAGAGTACGTAGAAAGAGGTTTTATTATGGCTTATAGTGGCACATTGAAGTGGATATATGAAGACGGTAGAGACCAGAACGAAAGAAGGACGAATGGAGACACCTTTTTTGTTCGATCTTTAGGAAACGACAGTTACATCTGTGCAGATGGTAGAAATGCAGTTTCCTTGTTCAACAAGGATGCTGTTAAGAAGTTTACATATACTAATTCGTCACTGTCCAGTCCGAGAGGGATTGACCTTGATTTCGAGGGAAATGTGTGGATAGTAGGATATAAATCGGAAAATATCCATCAATTAACGAATACTGGAGAACTCATTAGAATCATTCCGACAGCAGAACTTGGGATAAAGAATCCATGGATTTTGCGTTTTAAACCAGGAAGTCTTACTTTCCTGTTAACTTCGTACGATGCTGCAAAAGTTTTGATTTGTAAAGTTGAATGAAGTCCTATTTCGGTAATTATGGATATTAATTTCAACTCGCAATTGGATTAAAATATGTAACAGAAACTGTGTCTGTTTTTCATTAGTTAGCAAGAGACTGTCTTTTTTTCATTAATTAGCAAAAGACTGGTTAAATTCTTATGATTTGTAGTTTAAATATATTTATCTGTTTGTTAAAATTGTGCTTAACGCATCTTTCAGCAAGTGTTCAGCCTAATCGTATAGCGTCCAGTTTTTTTTGGAGGAATTGGGCGGACTACCTTGAGAAAACCCACGCCCTCCTTTTGGAGAACATGCAATCCTTGTCAATTCAATTGACGGCGTGCACACCCTGCTTGCAGAAAGATTCGAATGCGTAACCTTAGGGTTGACGGACAAGTGTCAATTGTAGACGACTAACTACCGTAACCACTCGGCCTTCGAGGTCCCGGAACAAATGAAACCAAAATTATATCTTCGACTGTTAACATATAAGATTAAACAAAATATGGACGTATGCAAATTATGATATATTTATATAACGCGTGCTGAATTAATAGCAAATGTGTTTTATTCTAGAAATCGTATATAGAAAATTCTTAAAGCAAATGTGCGATTCAATACAAAAAATTAATAATCAATACGTTGTATTTAAGGAGATACGCACCTGACAAAAAAATAATTAAAGTAATATAAAAATGGTATCTTATCATAGGGACAATATTCCTTATAAGAAAAATAAAATAAAATTGGTATGTACATGACTTCGTTTCCATGGCAACGGCTTCCAAACATAGCATACTTTGGTATATTCTAAGACACTGATATCAGGTAAAGATGCATAAAAAATTAATTGAAGCAATTGTTGGATTTTGATCTATTTGTACTATAAACATGTGCAAGGGATAAACATTTAGTAAGTCCAAAAAAAAATAAAGATACTATAAACTGATGTAAAAAAAATCCCAGGATTCAATATTCTGCCTTTCATTTTCAAAGATTTTTCAGGCACTTTAGCTAAAAGAATATCAAAATATTAATATTTGTAATAATTAACTTTCTTTTTTATTATTATAATATAAAAGCATTTGTAATAAGCTACTTTATAACAGAAAAAAATATATGTACATGATTTAGAAAAAAAGTTATAGCAAGTGAATGCTGAACCAATCATTTAAAAAAAATTGTGTACTTTTCCACCTAAATATACAATATATACATGTACATGTATCAGGAAAGCTTAAATTGACCACAAACTGTTTAGATGTATTTAATGTGCTCTATATCCAAATCCTACATTTGCTTTATCTCAAATCAAGTCCAAGGTTTTTGAAAAAAAATGTGATTGGTTATAAAAAGGAAATTTGGCGGGAAATTTTTCCCGTACTTTTCACTGTTATATCTATTCAAAACAAGTCGTATCTAGTATCTTTGAAATGGACCTTTTGCCTTTGGGTTTCAGGTCAAGTTAACTAATAAAACTGCTTTGGTGCCGTGTGGTTATGGTAGTAAGTCATATACCATTTATCAAATGCCTGTCAACACTGAGGTTGCAGGTTTTAATTGACAAGGATTGCCAGTTTTCCTATACCCAAGGTGGGGGTTTTCACTAGTACTTCCTCCCCCAATAAAAACTGGATGCAACGATATAGCTGAAAACTTGCTGAAAGTGGCATTAAACACCAGTCAAACAAACAAGCTTATAAAACTAAACCTACAATTATGAAGTTTATTCTTCCAAGTCATTCAGATAGGCTAATGAAGCCAGAATAATGTTTGTTTACTTTGTGACACTGGCTTTTGATGTTTGTACACATATCTCTGTAAAAAGATTCTCTATTCCTTGTTGCCTGTCTCTCTTATGGAAAGTTTATGGTGACAAAGACCTAATCCATTGTTTGCAATTTTAGTTGCCATACAGTTAGTAATAACTCTGCTGTCAGTAGGAGGTGTCATTACTGTAAGCAGTGGTTTTGTTAACTTTCTGCTTCACTGATTCAGTAGTTCCTGACAATTGAGATTTTAATCCCGAACTGAGTGATAATTTTTCAAATAATGGTAATTAGACCAAAACATCTTCCATTGAATCATGAGCACTGTACTGTTTCTTCAAATAATGAGTTGTACATTTTTGGCTGTGAATATGAAGGCTGATTAAGAATACATTGTGGAAGTGTATGAATAAATTCAGTTACAGATGACATGTAGGTATCAATCGGATAATTTTTCTCTAAAGCCAACAACACATTTAAGGGAATCAGAAATTCCAACATTTTCAACTTCCTTGTCTTTGTGGTACATTTACAGTTCTAAACTTCAAGGTGGTGACTTCTGAAGTCTTTGGTGATGTTTTTCTTTTTGGTTTGATGTATCGATTGAAAGTCATGTTATTGCTATTGACAACTGACAACTGTATGATGTGCGAGTCTCTGCCTGAAAGAAAATTAATATATATGAAGGCTGCAAATACCATATTACAAAAAGGCAAAATCATGAGGTTCTTTTGAGTATTGTTGTCAAAACGGTTATTGAAATTCTATTCCTTTTTTTCATATGATTTGCGTTGACAAACAGTTGCATATTCTTATGCTTGAACACATCCTCCATCTTTGTTCCAAGTAATCTATATAGTATGTCAAAATTAAATAGGTTGAGAGTTTCCAATGAAAATCATGACTTCAAGTGCAAAAATGTGATAAAGCTTCTGCAGATAAAATTTCATTTTACAAATGTGAAACTTTCACAAATGTCAAACAAGAATTTTTATTCCATATCTCTTTTACAGCCTACAGTCTTCAGAACTTAAATAATATAACTTACCAAGTCCTGTTGTTTCAACATCAAAATACATATATATCAGGCTACTATCTTTCAAAGTCTGTGGTTCTCTAGGATGGTACTGTGGAGTACTAACTAGTGCAGGACTATATATCCTCTGTTCTTGAAGAAATACCTTCTCTTACTTCTCTAGATGCAAGCTTTTTATGCCTATATTGAAATATAATTTACATATCATATTCATATAGGATGGTCTCACTGTTATCATTATTTACAAATTTATCCGGGAACGATATGTGATTGTGGGGGCTTGTGGGAACTTTCACATTTTGGGTAATTTTAATTATTTTTTTAATGAGTGATGAAAGAACAATAATTAAACTTGGCACAAAAATATGATTAACATATTTCTGACAACCAAGACGGCAAATTTATGAAATTCTATACAGATATTTAATTTAACAGACATGCAAAATGAGTGAAAGAAAAGCTTATATAATTTGTGTACTTTTCCAGTGGCAGTCAAAATTGTGTTCCATATGTCACACCCCCTTTTTACCATTGATTGTTAATTTTGTTCTACTAAATTTGCTGAAATACTATTTGCTGGACATAGATCAAACTTCTTATCAATCAATCAAGCAAATTTTCCACAATTTGGAAATGTCAAGTACTTGAACAAATGGTCTGCTATAGTATACCCCCACTGCCTACTCTCTCCCTTCAACCTGCCTGAACTATTCATATATAGACTGTTGAACCGTTTATATTAACACTATTAAGCACCCACCCCATACAAAACAATTGTGACAACCAGCAACCCAGTATTGACACATCCTATACCAATAAAGATAAACTGCATTTCGTGTCATTTAGTGTTACTAATATACATAATAATATGTTTACCTATATAAAACGTTTTCGGTTAAAGGAGGGTTCCCACATCTAGACCTAAAGAGCTACTTGTAAGGGGAGGCGTATTTCAGTAAGTATTTATGCTATATCTATGCGTTCAGATTTTATCGGGTAGGAAAAAACTGCCAATTTTTATCTATATAAGTTCGAGAAAATTCTTCTTAAAGTCAGGTTAGTACTTAGTATCTCATTGTTAACATGCTGATATCAGTAGTAGATGACTATCTTATGCCCGGGGTTGTAGAATATAAATCTATCTTACGCTCATTATAATCACTGCCAGATTAACTCTACTGCTTGTTCATTGTCAATGAAAACCGTGCTGTTTGTCGATCCACCCCATTCCCCAATAGATTTATGGTTCACCAGTTTTTTACTGTATTTAGCTGAAATTCTCCTAGCAGTTAAACATAAATTGTTCCCTACTTCAATAAAAGTATATGTTGATTAATTAGTAGGAACGATAGTAGTATATATGCTCGACATAATCAATTGTATAAATTTAGAAAATTCAAAGGAATGTGAATTTTAGTAAAATAACTCACTTGGTAGAATCCATACCCGATACACACACTCTTGGTGTACAAGAATACATTGTATTTCTAAAAGCCTTGAGCATAGCAGTACGAAGTTAAGGATCATTGCAATGACATGAAATGAAAAATGGTATCAGGTTCTTACTTGGGTTTTTTTAGGAAAAACCGGGGTGATTTTACAAATGTTAGAAATTTTATGTCGCTTGACGAGTTGAGCGCAGCGAAACGAGCGAAATGACATTTTTAGCTCACCTGCAGCCATATTCTCAAAAAATCGTAAATTTACACTTACGTGTAAAGATAAGATAGTCGTAACTCTACGTTTACGTCTACGATTGATCGTATTCTCGAAAGTAATCGCAGTTTTGCACGTAAAATAGCAATCTTAAATCTTACGTTTTGCACGTAGCGTTATCACGCATGCTCAGTTACTTCTTTCACTTTGGAAATAAACGTATTGAAAGGGAAATAATTACCTCAAAGTAATAAAATTATTACAGTTTTTAATTGCATAGTCTCACAAAACATTTGACTGGTGGAATGAAATACGGATTTATATTTGGCTAAAGTGATATTAAAAACAGTAATAAATAAATAAATATAAATAAATAAATAAATAAATAAATAAATAAATAAATAAATAAATAAATAAATAAATAAATAAATAAATAAATAAATGATATTAGTTGGTGTGTTGCATAATTTTGAATATGTGTTTTAAAAAGTAATCTGTCAATTTACCATAACGTGGAACAAGACCTTTTTTAAAGTTGCGTTTCTTCAGTGTAGAAATTAACGAGTAGTTTCGTGTTATAATAAAGCAATAAATAACCTAATCCCATTTTAACATAATTAAAACAGCATGATGTAAAATCGCAAATCATATAAGAAACATTTAATTTCCGGAACGTTTTTTTCATAAATTCGGTTGTTGTTTCTTTCTTTTAAAATTTATAAATTTTTGTAAGAGTTATTCCCCATGAGTAAAACATTTTTTCAAAATATTTGCAAATTTTGAATGTTTTTTTCGTCGTTCTATGTCACGTGCAACAAAATCAATGATGCTAAGTAGTGAATGGCTGGAAAAACGATTTCTCTTTGCAAAATTATGAGGGACGCTAGGACTTACTCAGGAGCAGACGTAAGTTTACGATCAATTTTACACGTAACTTACAACTACGAATCTTTGAGAATATTAAAACACACGTAAACTTACGCTACGTTTAAAATAACGTTTACGATTTTTTGAGAATATGGCTGCTGACCCGAAGGTCGGGTGAGCTATTGCCATCACTTGGCGTCCGTCGTCGTCGTCGTCGTCGTCGTAAACTTTTCTTCAAAAATCTTCTCCTCCAAAACCACTAAAGGGATTGCTTTGAAACTTTGCACACATCATCAGTAAAATCACCCCTGGGTATCCGAGGATGCAGTAAAATGTCCTCTACCAAGTTTGCCCAAATCATGGCCTCAGACCAACCAACATGGCCGCCATGGCTAAAAATAGAACAGGGGGTCAAAATACAGATTTTTGCTTATAGTTCAAAAAGTATAACAGATACAGGAAAACCGAACATACTTTCTTCTTCAGCATCTAAAGATCTACAAAACACTCCATTGGGTCAAAGTTGTATGATGACTCCTTGTAGGAGTTATTGCCCTTTAATTGTCAAAATTGATGATTTTTGCCATTTTTACCTCAAAATCTTGAAAATTATTAGAACTAGAGAAAAAGTTAGCATTGCTTAATTGTTCTGCTCTATGAGGGCTACAAAAATTACTTAACGGTCAAGATTGTCTGATTAACCGTTTAAGAGTTATTCCCCTTGAACTGTTTTTTTTAATCGGTTTTAAATGATTTTTTAAAATCTTCTCCTCTGAAACAACTGAAAGTACTGCTTTGAAACTTTGTACACATCATCCGTCAAATGTCCTCAACCAAGCTTGCACCAACCATGGCTGCAGATTAACCAACATGGCCACCATGGCTAAAAATAGGACGGAAAAGGGAGGGGGGGGGGGTAAAATACAGTTTTTGGCTTATATTTAAAAAAAGTGTAACAGATACAGGAAAACCGAAGAGACATGCCTTCATCTGCATCAAAAGCTCTACGAAACACTCCATTGGGTTGAAGTTGTATGATGACTCCTTATAGGAGTTATTGCCCTTTAATTGTCGGAATTGATTATTTTTGACATTTTTGCCTCAAAATCTTACAAATTATTAGAACTAGAGAAAAAGTTAGCATTGCTTAATTGTTCTGCTCTATGAGGGCTACCAAAATGATTGTCTGATGAACCGTTTAGGAATTATTCTCCTTGAACATTTTTGAATCAATTTTACTTGATTTTAAAAAATCTTCTCCTCTTTAACCAATGAAAGGACTGCTTTGGACGTCCTCTATCAAAATTTTGCAAGTCATGACACCTGACTACCTACATAGCTACGTTGGCTTAAAATAGAAAAAATGAAAAAATGGGGCGTGGGAGTCGAGAGAGTTTTCGACTGATAGTTAAACAAGTATAACAGGTACAGCAAATTTGAAGTGAACCTCCCTTCTCCCTCTAAGCATCAAAAGCTCCTCCTTATAGGAGTTATTTCCCTTAAAAGGTCAAAATTTAATGATTTTTGCAGAAGTGTTGGGCAATTCCATATAGCAACGAAAAGCTGGATAAAAAAGGGTTGTTTGGTTTCAGGTTCAGGTGAGCGATACAGGCTCCTGGGAGCCTCTAGTTTAAAATTCTATCATGAGTAGTATAGTTTCGCTTTCCCACAAACAGCATAAATATACTTATTTCTTTCTTTGACTAACAACTTTAACATCGATATTCTATAGATTATTTAATATCCGACACCCAATCAGAACGCCCGAAACAAGAACGTTGTTATGTGACCACTATAGTAAAGATAAAAAATTTCTATCACTAATAAAAGATCACCTGGTCTTTCCCAAAAATGCATTATTATTCTTTGCTGCCAATATGCTTGTCATTTGACATAAGGTAGAAGCTGCGCCAGAGATTATGTATTATGTTGTAATGTGTATATTTCCCTTATGTACCTCACAATGATTATGCTTTTTGTAGCCGGGTTATGTCACTTGGCCGGCATTGCATTCCTGTCTGTTTAATAAATGTGTCTACCATTATTCTGTTGTGCTTTTGGTTTTTCCTCATACTGGCGTGGTGGCATCGTTTCCAAAGAACCGGAACGCTTACAGAGACATTTATTAGTTTCACGAAAATTGTTTCACCAAAAATACAATCGAGGTAGTGAGGAGAGTATTTAAAAAATTAGGAACCAAAGACGCAGACTTAATAATAATTGACATTAACCAAACAGGATTCTTCCGTAAATGGCCGAATTCTGGTACAGGTGACCCAGTACAGATGAGCTCACGCGCACACATCTGTACTTGCTGCGTCATCCAATCAAAACGCCAGAAACAAGAACGTTGTCATGGAAGCATAACAACGTTTTTGTTTGACGTTCTTGTTTCCGGCGTTCTGATAGGACGTCAGAGACATATAGGATCTAACACCGGTGGGAGGGCAAGATTTCTGGTCTCCAACGAGGCTCTGCCGAGTTGGAGACCAATAGAAATCTTTCACGCGGGTGTCTGAGATTTTCTCGTCTTGCCTTTCCACCGGTGTTTGATTCTATTTCTCACTAATTCATTATAAAAATCTTTTTCTGTTCTGTTGGAAGATGGCACAAATAGATTTATCTACCCTGAACGTAATCTTCAGTGTACACATGTTGCGTCACAGTGTTTGTTTTGATGTTTACCTCTATCATATTGTGGTATAAATTGGGTCATGGAAGCTCAGATATGTTGTTTTCATGTTAATATTTAAAAAAACATAGTAAACCAACACAACTAAAGCAAATATTTTATAATTTTTATTGCTTAACCGACAGTTGACGTAACAATACATTTTTACGGGAAAAGGATCGTGAAATTCTTATCTCATCCACGGGTTGAGACAAGGATATCTCAACCGGCTAAAAATAGGTACCACGCTGTCTCTTTAGTGAGAAAATGATGTCTAAAACAATGGAGAGTCTATAGGTTAAAGCGATGTGAAAGTTGTTGGTTTACGGAAGAAATAGGTACTTTGATACGTTTTTGGAAAAGTCCGTGTGATCTTTTACTCGTATTAGAAATTTTTATGTTTTTGGCTCGTTCCGCTGCGCTCCACTCGCGAAAAGACATAACATTTCTATCACTCGTTAAAGATCAACCGGTCTTTTCCAAAAACGTATGAAAGAACCTATTAAACTACATCCTTTGAAACCTGGAGACAGAATCTCGAATAAACATGGTCGCTTGACCCAAACTTCGCCGTCTTTTTAGTTGACGGCTTTACTTGGCAGAAGAAAAGCAACGCCGAGTCCATGCACTGTTTAGCAGACGATGGCGAGGCGGTCCCCGAGGCTAACAGACGAACAGCTGCACAGAAATGTACTAATCTCGAGCTGATGCTACGGCAGATTGCAAATTATTGCCCAATCATATCCAGGAATACTACACTGAAAAACTCTACTTCAGTAAAATGTATTTGGCAATCCATTCGTTTGCATTTCGGATTTCAGTCTACGGGTGGACATTTTCTTGATTTCAATAGCATTTATTTGGAACCTAACGAACGCCCAGAAGACCTTTACCAGCGTTTGGCAAGTTTTAAAGACGACAACCTTTTGCGGGCAAACGGCACTTTCCCGGAGCAGACGAGGAACTGTCTCCGACAGTTGAGAATTTAGTAGTTTTAACGTGGCTTCGCCTTATCCACCGTGACCTCCCAAATCTAGTAAAGCAGAGATATGGAACTGTTCTTCTCTCTCAGACATTGGCTTCATTAAAGCCCGAGATTTCTCTAGCCTTAGACAGTATACTGGACGAAATTCATACAGCAGCTGACGCTAAAGTACTACGAACCTCCTTAAAGGACAGGTATCAAGACAAAATTGTAAAAAAGTCTACTCAAAAGAGTGTTGTAAAATTTTATGTAAACAAGCAGGTCGCCCCTCAACCCATTTCTTGAGTACTTGTGAATATTTACCCGAAAGTGACAAACTTTACATGTGTAAAATCCGACAAACTCAATGCCAAGAGTTAGGTGAAAGCGATTCAGACAACGACTCTGAAATTCATGATAATGTTTCTGTTGTTGAAAGTGAGACCCCAAAACTAAGAGTCGTTTCGATCTTGAGACGAGTTAGCACGAAACACTTACCCATTTTTAAGGCAGTTTCCTGTTCAGTTGACTCTAGACACAGGCACTGACGGAAGCATGATTAAAACGTCCACTGCCCATTCAATAGGTCTGTCAGTAAAGAAAAGCAATCATTCTGCACTCCAAGCCGACGGAGTAACACCGTTAGACATCGTAGGCGAGTGCCAATTTACACTTTCTCGCGACGGGATAGACTTTAATGTAGAAGCCCTGGTTGTTAACGATTTGGACGTAGACATTTTGGCCGGCATTCCATTATGTCATCAAAAGACATCGCCATATACCCTAGTAAACACACAATCACCATTCGCGGTCGAATAACGATATTTTACGTTGTTGAAACTACCCCGTCTAGTGAATAACATGTTCGCAGAACTCAGGCTTGCCTAGTTCGAGGTCCTCCCGTCAGCTCAGTTGTTTGGCCCGGTTGCTATGGTGAGTTTAGTTTACCACAGGCGATTGAGTCGGACAGCGATGTAGCTATTGAACCCCACAGTGACACCTCACTAGAGAAACATTGGCCGGGTCCTCAGACCACGAATATAAGTATGAGCACCACATGTATTACTGAAACCACCACGAATATAAGTATGAGCACCACATGTATTACTGAAACCAACACAAATATAAGTATGAGCCCCACATGAATTACTGAAACCACCACGAATATAAATATAAGCGCCACATGTATTGCTGAAACCACCACGAATATAAATATAAGCGCCACATGTATTACTGAAACTACCACGAATATAAATATGAGCACCACATATATTACTGAAACCACCACGAATACAAGTATGAGCACCACATGTATATTACTGAAACCACCACGAATATAAGTATGAACACCAATGTATAACTAAAACCACCACGAATACAACTAGGAGCACCACATGTATTACTGAAACCACCATGAATATAAGTATGAGCACCAATGTATAACTGAAACCAACACGAATATAAGTATGAGCACCACATATATTACTGAAACCACCACGAATACAAGTATGAGCACCACATGTATTACTGAAACCACCACGAATACAAGTATGAGCACCACATGTATATTACTGAAACCACCACGAATATAAGTATGAGCACCAATGTATAACTGAAACCACCACGAATACAAGTATGAGCACCACATGTATAACTGAAACCACCATGAATACAAGTATGAGCACCAATGTATAACTGAAACCAACACGAATATAAGTATGAGCACCACATATATTACTGAAATCACCATGAATATAAGTATTAGCACCAATGTATAACTGAAACCAACACGAATATAAGTATGAGCACCACATATATTACTGAAATCACCATGAATATAAGTATTAGCACCAATGTATAACTGAAACCACCACGAATATAAGTATGAGCACCACATATATTACTGAAATCACCACGAATATAAGTATGAGCACCAATGTATAACTGAAACCACCACGAATATAAGTATGAGCACCACATGTATTACTGAAACCACCACGAATATAAGTATGAGCACCAATGTATAACTTAAACCAACACGAATATAAGTATAAGCACCACATGTATTATTGAAACCAGCACAAATGTTACCGAAGTACCACATATATTAGTATAAACAAGTACTATCTTTAAAAAAGATAGTCGACGCATTTAACTCTAAGAGATGTCTGTAATGAAAAACGGAAATTGGGCAAACAACAATAAGAAAAAACCTTTAAAAAAGTATCAAACGTAGGAGTTAGATAATTAATGTGATGCAAATTGTATCAAATCAAAATAATATTAGGGTATAATATAAGAAGGTTGCAGAATTGTTGTATTTATCATAGATTTGTCCAATCTTATTTAAATATATCTTTACTTTACTACCACTTTTTGTTATTGTCGCAACATTAACAAAAAGAAGGCAATTAAAGATATAATTTTAATTCTAGAGAGATTTTTAAACGTGTTTTAAACAATCAGGTATTATTAAAAAAAAGACTTTGTAATTAGAGCTTTATCTCCTGTCTGCACGTGAATGACGACGGAGGCAAAGAAAGATGGCATTCAAGACTTTAAGAAATCCCATAGCTAGAAATAAACATTTAAAGAAAATGAACAAAGCTATTTAAGACGTGGAAAATCAAAATGGTAAATAAAAAAAACTCCGGGTCATGAGTGTTTCCGTTTTTGTCAGGCGGTCACGTGAAGAAAATATAGCGTCAATACATAAACGGCGTGAGGCTGTTTACAGAATAGATAGTCAACAGAGCAAATGTACTACTACCCATAAAAAATGGAAGTTGTTTAGATTATATCATAGTACATGGTTCGAACGCAGAAATTTTTACTATTTTTGTGCAATCAGAACGCAAGTTTGTCTGATTATCATTCGTTACCATGACTTAGCGTCTTATAGTTCAAAGATCACATTTCGAAAATATACCTACTGCCGCCAATATTAATAAAACTACCAAATATATATATATGTCACTCGATGAACAATATCTCTACATGTGACAGTCATGGCGTTTTATACAAATGTACACCAAATAAATGATGAATAAATTAATCAACTTCACATTGCCGGTAGGGTTGCATTGAGATGGTCTGGTTATGTAATTTGCATTAAACTTAGCAGATGTCTATGTTATTGATACAGATAAATGGTGTTTTATCGAAAAGATGTCAGTTTTGAACTACACACACTGAATCGGTAAAAGTTAAAACTGCAACATCCGATAGCGTGAAATAGTCTTAACAACATTGACAAAATAATATCGGATAAAGAGGAGGGCCTCTTATAAAGAGGCATATAAAACATCAATCGAATGTTAATCGGGCCTCAGAGGCGGAGTGAATAAGATAATAATCAGTAACGCTGAGGTTTTGAGTGCGAGCCTACTGACTCCTATCAGCGTGTGCTTGATTCCAATCACAATTGGGAACGATTCTAAAATTTTCTGCCAAATATCGGGAAATTTATAGCTGATTTCGGTTTACTCTCTGAAATAAGAATTAAGCGTCCTGCAGCTGATAGTATTGTAAAACCAAAATGAAAAAAAAAACAATATCAAACGAATGCCAAACAAATGCCAAATGGATGTCTAATAAATATCTAATGAAAATCAATGTTATAACTTAACGTTGCCAATCTTACAACCCTTATCTGACGCATTTGACGCTTACAGTTCGAAAGGTGATTACTCTCCATTTTTGTCATAAGTTTCGCATGTTTTCGGGGGTGTGAGAGATCTAGGAACGTTAACACAGAGCACGAGTAGCTAGAATAATTAATCGCGCTTACCTAATGAAGGTTCGAGGACCACTACTTCCCGTTTACCAATTCGGTGTATTTTGTAATATTCATTGCACTTTTCGTAATCATTTTTTTACCGGACCATATCAAACCAACTACCAACTTCACACGTGTCTAATTTTCAGCAATATGGCATGCACCTAGCTGTATCTATACTTAAGAATCAGATCAAAGGGTGACCAGAGGGCCTGTGACATCTCGAAGCAGCCGTAACACGCGTGCTTTTCACTGTTTTTATCATGATGTATAAAGACAACCTGTAGTATTAATAATGAAAGTATCTATGTCTGAAAGAGGATAAGTAAAATATAAATGATTTTGCATAATTGAGTTTATAATTTATTTTTTAAATTATAACCTAAATAAAAGTATGAGTTTCTTTCTTGTTTTTCTTCTTTTGAAATAAATATATCTTTCATAGAAAAAAAATTAGCACTAGCATGCTAACATATTCATTTCATTTCAATAAATGTTTAAACTGCATTATCCATAAATAACTTAGTTTCATCCCTACCTTTAAATAAACTCAACAAGTAATATGTCTATGTGCTGAACTAACATTGCAATCTGCTTTCAGGAATTGAGCCAAGAGTATTTTGGTTGTAGTTGTTTTTGTTACAGCGTTTATTTGGGGACTTTTACTTTACTTTATCAAAATGATTCTTATAGGTAAAGATACAAGTTTACATAAATTTATTTATTTATTTATTTATTTATTTATTTATTTATTTATTTATTTATTTATTTATTTATTTGCTTGTATTTCCAAGTTGATTAATCCATAAAAAAGTTCTAACCTCTACATTTTAAATATATATGAAGGCGTAAAATAATAATACGCATCAATATGTTAATCATCTTCGCTAGCCAAGTGTTAGGATCAGGTCCCCTCTCTTCACGAAGAGAGAGGGCGACCTGATCGTAACACTTGGCTATCGAAGATGTGTGTTAATATTTTATTTGATTTAAAAAAAATCTTTCAACTTCCTCTAGTTAAAATGAAAACCACATAGAAAACTATCGCATATACAGCAAATGAAATAATTTAAACCAAAATTGAATATAATATATGATTATTATATTTGGAAAACTAAGCATTTTTGCGGATAGTCGTTCTGTTACTTTCGGTTTAGAAAAATCTTTTATTTGCGACTATCTTTTAATTTTTAAAGTTTAGTCGATTTTGCGATCTAGTCGACTTGCAAACGTGTGTTCGTCACTATAAACATTAGCTGACTTGTTTTAAAATATAAAGCAGGAAGTAATTTGACTTTAAAAACACACAAAAATGGCGACAAAGTGTGAAGACACTGGAGGACAATTTAAGGACTTATTAACTTGCACGATCTGTCTTGAAGTGTTTAACATTCCGAAATATCTACCGTGTTTACATACATTCTGTGAATCCTGTATCTCAACTTATATTTCCTCTTGCCTAGAGAAGGACAGCGAGATTAAAGAATTGAAGTGTCCTGTTTGCAAACGTGGTGTCGTTATGGAAGAAACGTTGGGTTTCCCCAAGCAGTGGTCAAAGAACTTGCCAGTAAATCATTTGGTTGTATCAATGATAGACAAACAGGCGATCACAAAATCAGAAAAACTATGTAACGCGTGTGAAGCTAACTCAGAAACTGTAAAGGCAGTATCATGGTGCACGGTTTGTGAAGAGGGATTTTGTAAAGCGTGTGAAAAGTGTCATAAATTATTTAAAATGACTTCAAGTCATTTAATTGTTTTATTAGAAAACATGAATGATGACGAGACAATTGTGAATATTGGCGGTATGGTAGGCTGCGAGAATCATGTTGGAAAAGTAGTGGAATTTTACTGTGTCGATCACTCTAAACCATGTTGTACCGTGTGCGCAACACTTTCACACAGAAAATGTGAAACCGTTATTTCAATCGACTCAGCAGCTGCTGGTATAAAACAATCTGAGAAAGCTAAAAACCTTTTGGAGCAATTACAAGAGAGGGGTGAGAACATTCAAAACTTAATTACCAACAGAAAGGAAACTATACGTCTGGTTGAAAGCGAGTCGGGTAAAATTCTGACACAAATTGATGATGTAAAGGATACAGTTATCAAACATTTAAATGAGCTGGTCGACAAGGCGAAAGAGCATGTAATCTCGTCTAAGAAAAATGCTGTCATATCGTTGACTGATGAAGTTACAGAATTATCGAGTTTGAAAAGTACGGTAGATAACTGGAAAACTATATTGGAAACATGCTTACAACATGGATCGGATCAACAATGTTTGATTGAAATGGAAAAAATTATATCTAACTATTCAGAACAGAACGTAGACGACAATGAAATTATATCACAACTCAAGAAATTATCGGTGACATTTGAAATGAACAAGATGTTAACAGAATTCCCAACAAATGTACAATCGTTCGGTGTACTATCGCAGGAAACATCGAATGTAGAAGTGAACACTAGGTTATCATCAGTAAAGTTTCGAACAGGCAAAATCAGTATTGTCCATGCTTTCGAAATTGGCCAGGTTCAATACAATTATAAAAGTGGAATTTTTGTAGATGACTCTATAGTACTTACAGACTGCGCTGGCAAAAGAATAGTGAAGTACAATGCCAGTTGCGTTTATCAATCTGAACTAATATTACCAAAAGCAGTAAGTGACATAACACGTATGGAACAAAAGACAGTGGCCGTGACATCGAAGGACGTAACGGATATATACGTCATAAATATAACGAACATGACTTTAACAAAGACTATTACAACTTCTGTTACACTTTTTGGTTTGCAGTACGTGGAGGGGGGTTTTATTACCGCTTTTAACGGAACATTAACGTGGATGACAAAAGACGGAATAAAGCAAAACGAAAGAAAGACAAATGGAGACAGTTTCTACATTTGTTCTTTCCAAAAAGATAGTTACATCTCTACAGATGGTAAAAATGCAGTGTCGTTGTTCACTAAAGATGCTAAAAGGACGTTTACATATACATCTCGGTCATTGTCACATCCAAGAGGGATTGATGTTGATTTCGAGGGAAACGTATGGATTGTGGGATATAATTCTGGAAATATCCACCAATTAACGAACACAGGAGAACTCGTTAGAATTATCCCGACAGCAGAACTTGGGATAAATCAGCCATGGATTTTGCGTTTTAAACCAAGAAGTGCAACGTTTCTTCTAACTTCGTACGATTCTGCAAAGGTTTTGATTTGTAAAGTAGAATGAAGTCATATTTAAGTAATTTTTGACATATCTTGACCCGTATTTGATTAAAAAATTTAACAGAAACTGCCTTTTCTTCGTTAACTAGCGGAAGAATGTGGTAACATTCTAATCAATCTAATAAAAATTATTTCTTTACTGTGCTCCCCCCTTTTTGATGTTGATAGATTTTCACGGCGACTAAAGCAAAAAAGGGGAGCAAAATGAAGATATAATTTTAATTATATTGCATTTGTATTGTAACCACTACCTCAGGGTTGACAGACAAGTGATCAAATGCAGATGACTAGCTATCTTGATCACTTGGCCACGAGGCCCTTCAGAAATTGCATCTTCGATTGTTAACACAAAATTATACGTTTTGTTTTTTGTTTGTTTGAATGGTGTTTAACGCCAGTTTCAGCAATTTTATAGCTTTATCATGGCGTCCAGTTGTTAATTTAGGGGGGGGGGGGAAGCCCGGGGAAACCCCCGATCTTAGGTAGGTAAGCTGGCAATCCTTGTCAATTAGGATTGGAGTCGAGCGCATCCTGCCCGCAATGACACACCCCACACCAATAAAGATGAACTGCATTTCGTGTAATTGCATAAACAATGATCACACATGTTTACCTATTTAAATCGCTGTATTAGGGTTCCCACATGGCGACCTAAATAGCTACACAAGCGCGTCCCAAGGTATCGGATATGGAATACCCTCTTGATTTTAGGGATGAGGTGTGTTTGAATGTTCCCTTCATTAATTTTTCATGCTATATCTATGCAACCAGATTTTACTGGGGAGGAAAACTTGACAATTCTTATCAATCTGAGTTCGAGAAACCGCTTCTCAAAGTCAGGTTAGAACTTGGGATCTCAGTGTTGACATACTGATAGAGGTAGATTACCATCTTAACAACATGGTCATAGAGGCCCGGGGGGATGTTGTAGACAAACACGACCATTGTTCGGACATCTCGGAGTTTTTATTTACATCCTGTGGTTTTGTTGTTGTTGGTTTTTTTTTTTTTTTTTTTTTTTTTTTTTTTTTTTTGTTGTTGTTGTCGTGTGGTATGTTACTTCGTACTACAACTAGAAACAGGTCACTGGTCATGTTAGGCCGCTTGCTATTTATATATTACAGTTTTTTTTCAAATTTCACCATGGTTCGGACGCAAGGTACCAAGGTTCGGACATACCGTTATTGGTTCGGACACAAACGAAATACCTTTTTTGCGCAAGATTAACAATTACAATTGCATTATAAAACTGTTTATATATAAATGCTTCTTCTGTGAATTTGTTATACCGACAGAGTAAAGTTTTTTTTAAGGTTATATCCCTTTTTAGTTTTTTGTAACATTTAAAGATTTAAGTCATATATAGTACTCATACCACATGGTAGCTAGTATTTTTAAACGGACAATGAGAAAAGCAATTTAAAATTACTTAATATTAATACAATCTAAATTTTGTCTTCTTCCCGGAATTGGAATTTCATTTTGATGAAGATAGGATAAACGCCATATGCAATGTTTTTATTCAACGTAAAAGTTTGGTTTTTGGATTGTCCGACATGTTAGACGAAGGTCATTTAGGAAAGCGCTTAGTACACTAATACAAAAAATCAAGGAAAAAATACTGGGACACCAAGCGGATAAGAAATTACAATACATTTTTTTTTTTTTTTTTTTTTTTTTTTTTTTTTTTTTTTTTTTTTTGACCACGCAAAACAGCAGTATATATTGTAACCTAAAATGATCCAAACCCATGCAGTAACTCCACCTAGCCAGTCTCAGCAAACTGAGGGGAAATCTTAGATCTCTTATCTATATAGGTGACCCTTGGCTACCAATGAGAATAGTATTCTATTCTCATTAATACCCCAGTGTCCCAATATATATAAGATATGGACTACAAAAAATCAAGGGAAAAAAGACACACTTTGGCATCATATGTAAAATTACCATCACATTACCCAAACATACTATACCTAAACATATATTCAATACTTAATTAACTAAATGACAAATTCCTAATTAATCATGAACCCATTCTTAACAACCGATAACCCATCAAAGTCTCTTAATATAGACTGACCATGAACATTAACCCGAACATTAACCATGACATTAACATTTTCCAAAAATAATCTACCAGACACCAAACACCTAAGAAAAACAGTCACATGTCATGAAAAATCTATCTGTCAACAAAATCTGGGATATCACCATGACATCAGAACTTAATGTTCAGAGAAAACCATAAAAATCTTTCATCTAAAGTAAACCCCAGGTTAACCTTCAGTATAAGAAAACATTATCCCTTAGGGAGTATCCCTGTCTGATAAAATTGAAATAATTGCACTTTTCACACAAACCACAAGACCCCCAAAATACAACTAAACAAAAACATGAATATACTAAACAAAAACATGAATATAATTAACTATGTGTATCACCTGTTTAATTAAAAACAACATTATAATTAAGACATTTATTATCTCACGATATTTATTAGTAATATTGACCAAAAAATAATAAAAAATAAAAAATACATGCTCTTAACAAGTATATCTATATATTTTGACATAATTTCTCCTTAATTTTTTCTAGCTTCAGACCAAATTACAAATTTATTTTAGGAATTATATCAACAAAGCACAGAGAAATCAATTCGATGCAAGATTTCAAGCAAACATAACACCTTTAACACTAACTGCTACTTATCCTAAACTAAAGTTAAAGCAAAAAATAACGCCGTTAACACTTAAATTACTACTTATCCTAAACTAAAATTAAAGCAAAAATAACACCTTAAACACAAACTACTACTTATCCTAAACTAAAGTTAAAGCAAAAAATAACGCCGTTAACACTTAAACTACTACTTATCCTAAACTAAAATTAAAGCAAAAATAACACCTTAAACACAAACTACTACTTATCCTAAACTAAAGTTAAAGCAAAAAATAACGCCGTTAACACTTAAACTACTACTTATCCTAAACTAAAGTTAAAGCAAAAAATAACGCCGTTAACACTTAAACTACTACTTATCCTAAACTAAAATTAAAGCAAAAATAACACCTTAAACACAAACTACTACTTATCCTAAACTAAAGTTAAAGCAAAAAATAACGCCGTTAACACTTAAACTACTACTTATCCTAAACTAAAGTTAAAGCAAAAAATAACGCCGTTAACACTTAAACTACTACTTATCCTAAACTAAAGTTAAAGCAAAAATAACACCTTTAACACAAAAGACTACTTATCCTAAACTAAATTGAAAACAAAAATAACACCTTTAACACTAACTACTACTTATCATAAACTGAATTTAAAGCAAAAAATAACACCTTTAACAATAACTATTACTTATCCTAAACTAAATTTTAAGCAAAAATAACGCCGTTAACACTAACTACTACTTATCCTAAACTAAATTTAAAGCAAAAATAACGCCGTTAACACTAACTACTACTTATCCTGAACTAAATATTTATTTTGAAAACTAAAAATTAAACAAACCCTTTCATATTATTCAAGAACATCTTTTCTCCCATAGCATTCATGTGAACCTGATCTTTTAAAAAATGAACAGGAATGTTCGAATGATCAATGAAATAATACTCGCACTGTCGACACAATGAATATAAATATTTATTCAACTCATCAATACGTTCATTGATAATAGGGGATTTAGTATACAGACATCCAGAAAAAACTACAGCAAATCCATGATTCACTTGTAATTGTTTTATATTCTCAAACAAGAACCTTAATCCCTCTTTTACGCATATTAGCTGATCTTTCACAGGTGTATAAACTTTGTTTACATCATTTGTCCCTATATGAATAATTACAACAAAAGTTGATAATCTCTCCAATTCATTTTTCAAAATACCAAATACATCATTAATTCTTGCTCCCCCAAATGATATAACAGAAACTTCTAATCTGAAACCCTCCAAAAATCTTACCATTGAATCTCCTATCAAAAGAACAGGAGAAAAATAATCGGGTTTAATTGACATGAATTTATCAGGATAAAAGTTCTTCCTTCTTTCGTCTACAAAACTAAACCTTGCTGCTAACATATCAAATTGTAGTCCGCACTTATCAACTTGGTACCCTTTCCGTGAAGGAAATAATAAAACTCCTTTATCTCCTTGAAAACCCACAGTTACAATATATGCATATCTCAGAACTAAAGGGAACCAAGGTGGAGTGGGAACAAAATGAGGAAAAACTAAAGTACAGTTGATTTTTTCCTCTATCAAAAAATTAATGACAGCTGGTATTAAGCAATAAGGAGGAAAAGCATAATATTTTTTCTCAACTATATAACATTGACTAAAGGCATCAATACCGGCTGAAAAGGGAGACGCCATAGGTGTGAAATGTTCTAAAGTAACACCATTATAATCGACCATTGCATTGCTGTCTAAGGCGAACATGTCAACATCGTGTTTTCCGAACAAGTATTCTATATATGCCCATGTGCGTTTACTAATTGTTGTGTCTGACTTGGACAGTGTACGCGAGGGAAGATCTGCTGGATTTTCAGAAGAGGGTACATAAACCAGGGTCAATGTACAATTATTTTCCATCATTATTTGAAAAATGTCTTTCATAATTGCTGCCAAATCATAATTCTTCGAGTATTGATTTTCCCAGGCGTACACCACAGCCTGATTGTCTACATATGCAACAATACGCTTGTTACTTATAGCATTTGAAACACTCAATAAAGAGTTTTTTAGAGCAAGAGCCTCCTTAATCATAATTGGTGCTGACATAATTGAGTCATTCCAATAATCTGAAAAAACTCGGTCCAAAT
Organism: Limnoperna fortunei; assembly: GCA_944474755.1. Lineage (NCBI taxonomy): Eukaryota > Metazoa > Mollusca > Bivalvia > Mytilida > Modiolidae > Limnoperna > Limnoperna fortunei. The sequence continues at coordinate 25,743,411 of OX104114.1, read as the reverse complement.
TAGGACCTGAAATAGTACAAGCCCATTTGTAATCAGATGAATCAGATGTGACTTTTAGAGTGAAATGTCTGTCTGGTACCCAAGGAAAAGGTTTATCCCATGAATCTAAAAACTCCCAAAACCGAACTTCTTCCCTTAGTTTTTCATCAATGATAATATCAGAAGAGTTTTTTATTGCATTTGAAATCGCCTGATTACAAACAGAAGTATACAACTTTGCCCCAGGTATGGCCAAACACATTGAAATGCACAAACCTGTGAATTTTTGTATAACAGCGACTGGTACCTTCTTATTCTGTAAAATCATTTTTCTGACATTTTTGAGTTTTTCTTTTCTTTTCTCCGTTAAAAAGAACGACATCTTTCCTGTATCTAAAATCATTCCCAAAAAGACTAAAGATTGTGTTGGTTTTAAAACAGACTTTTCAATGTTCAAAAAATATCCTAGACTAACAAATAACTTTACAGCTAATTTAATGGCTATTTTAGCACGTGTTGTAGAATTGTCTAACTGCGGTGGTAAATATCCATTGAATTTTTCAATTAATCTATCATCAATGTACAGGAGGCATGAAACGGACTTTTGTCGTAAACGTGAAACAGCTTCTAAATTTATTGTATGATAAACAAAAGCAGAGTTTTTCCATCCAAATGGTAATGTATTACATTGAAAATAATAACCACCCCATTGAAAGCCCAATAGACTCTTAGAATTTTCTGACATCAAAACATTATCATAACCTGATTTATCATCGAGTTTAGTAAGAAAACTATTTTTCTTTACAATCTTTGGGACTTCTGACAATGTATCTAAGGTAAAATGAGTATCTATCATGAAACAATTAAGGTACATAAGATTTATACACAATCTTGGTTTGGTCGGTTCTATAGTTATTGGTGAAACGATGTAAGGTGGCGCAACCTCTCCAACTTTTCCTACACAAGAAATTGCACCGGAAATGACTCTTTCTTGAAGTTCTGAATTAATGAAATATACAAAATCCTTGCAATTTTTGGCGTTCTGAAATTGTCTAGGCAGTGGATACTTATGGTCATACTGTATACCCCAGAATTCTCCATTAAATGGTTGGATGAAGTCATTGATATCAACACCGTTTTTAATCCACTTTAGGACATTACTTTCAGAATTTGTAATTAAGGTGTTCCACTGTGTAAAGTTACGATGCAAATTGCCAGCTACAAAGTTATCCTGGTTATATACAAAAAATGGCTCTGATAATAATTCATGCACATTATCTAATTTAAAATCAAGGTCAAAACTCAACATATCGTCAGTTTCTAAGCTGTTTGCATCACTTTCCAATGATACTAAAACTGGAGTCTGTGAACGTTTCTCAACTTTCAAGGGCAAAAACTGGTCATGAAACTCCCATGGAAAAGGCAACATAGGTGAGTAAAATGGTATCTGTAAAGATAACAAGTTTAATTTACAAGTTATTGTCTACGTGGGCAGTCTGCTTGGAAATGAGACACGTCACCGCAGATGTGACATCCGGAATAATTTGGACCTGGGCGAGGCCTAACATTGGGGTTAACCCCTCTCCTTTGCTGAAAGAAAAATGGTCTTGGTGGCCTTGAAAAACGCATAGGTTGTTGATGAGGTGAAACAAAGTTTTGCATAAATTGCAACATTGTTGCAAATTGATCGAACGACGGCGTGTTCTTCTGTGCATTTCCTACTTTGGGCGCCAAATTAAAGTTGGAGGGCTCCGTATCAATTCCTTTATTAGCGTGTAATTTCAAGAATTTTTGTTCCTTTTCATACACCTTAGCTTCTGCTGGAGAACATAATAGCGACGTGACTAAATGACCAATGCGAGGCTGATCTTTGTTACATAGAAAACGTTGAAGGACCAACGAATACAATTCCTTATCACTGTGATTAAAACGCCTGCCCATCTCATCAAGATGCATTAATTTCATCTGCAAAGTGTCGATATTGATATCATTTGCCCTAGCAGCATACTCCTTTACTTCACGCAACGCGTTAGCCACATTATCAACACTCAAGCTGTTTTTTAATTCCTGAATTTGTTGCTTCAAATCAGAGTTCTAAAACAAAAGAAACAAAGTTCTTAAGATACAGGCCAGAACTAACATTCACTGAATTTTTTAAAATTTAAATAGCCTTTACAGTGTTCATAAATCTTTTGACGAGGGGTTTTACTTTGCACGACCGAAAGAGCTTTCGCAGAAGCGTATCTACTACACATGTCATTACCCACAGTATAATGATGGAACATTGTATCAGATTTCCAACCTACATGTTGTTTTATGGACTCCTGATCGATTCCCATCCAAGCTAATGTTAAAGCACAACCACCTCTTGTGCTATGAGGTGTCTCTCCCTCCCATAAATTCAATTTGCACAGGTAGGATTTAAGGCGCCCGTTTACTGTATACGATGTTAACGGTTTATCACTTATTGTTGAATGTGTGTCAATCGGTCTAAACACATAACCACCCGTTAACACAAAACCATTCTCCTTACAAAACTCTAAATACTTTCTGAGGTCATTCACCGGACAAAACTCCAAACTATCACACTTCAAAACTACAACAACTCTTGGATCACGAATATCTGCAGTTTTTCCAGTACATAAATTTAGAATTATGCCCTCATTATTAGGAATAGCAAATATCTGATCTAATAGAAGCGTTCCCAAATCGCCTGCTCGATCCCCAGTATAAGACAAAAGATTTAAAAAAGCCCGGTCTCGAAATGAAATATATCTATAAATCATCGAAAGATTAGGATTTGTGAGTTTATAAGTAATGTGTCTAAGTATTTTATAAAGTTTATCTCTGAATAAAGGTGGTGCTCTTCTTGGCGTAGTAGCACTAACAGACTGTTCTAATCGTATTGCTGCTAGATAACGTTTAATAATAGGAGCGGCGGCAGGATTCCCTATTCCAAATACTGCATTCCAATCTGAACCTCTACCAAAGTCACGAAAAATAGCTCTAACCTGACCAATGAGACTATCGACTGATCCCGCTGATCTTCTCACAGGGCAATCACATTTTGAATTTTGTTGCCTCTTGGACATAAATGCACAACCAGATCTATGAACTTTTGTTTTCCCATCTTTTTCTTTAAACACTAGAAACATTCGAACATCAGATGGACACGCGTCTGACAAATCTTTAGGAGGATTCATCTTGTTTAGAAATGTAATTAAATCATTTTTTAATGATCCCTTTTGTTTTGCATATTTTGTGTTATCTAAAAGAGCATCTAACTCATCTATTCTCTTATTAATTCTTTCCTCGTCAATCGAGCATTTTCCCTGTGAATAATTAAAAATTCATGTTAATGGGGAGAATGGTATTTATTTATTTATTATTATTATTATTGTTATTATTATTAAATTTTTTTTTTTTTTTTTTTTTTTTTTTTTTTTTTTTTTCATATAAAGTGTAACATGTAATAACTTTATATTTTGTGAAAGAAATTTTACTAATTGTTAAATGAGGCAAGTGACTGATTAATGAATGATCGTTTTACTAGTCTGCAGATAGCTTAATCTGCCAGTGGTAGCGTCTGGGTCAGACTAATAAAATCTGTTAGGCTACATTTTAACTGCTTGTTCAGTAAGAGTGTGTGAAGGTCATGTTGAACATTTGAAGTTATATAATAAACTTTGGATTCAGGCTTTTGAGCTGTGAAGGCATGTTACAGTTCGTGTTACCATGACCTCTTGTTACACGTTGTATATGTGTCTGAGTGTTTCCTAATTATAAATCGTGAAATCTTGAAATCTTGTCATATATCGGCTATATTCATGAATCATCAATATCATATATCTATCATTTATTTACTTAATATTTATTTTATTTTTTTTTTTTAATTAATTTACTCACTTATATATCTAATATTATTTTATGATTTTAAAGAAGACTATGGTCTTAAGTTCCGTCATTTCATTATAAAAAAATAAAACGGTTCAGCGTAAGTCTCTTTCTTATTTAAAATTTCTATCTCTTCTAAAACCCTTTAGCTTACTGAATACCAAACAAAACAACATTACACATTAATCATAAAGCAAACATAACGAAGCTGGTAATTTCTTAAATCTCTCAAATATTTTCCGCATACATGACTTTTACCTATTAACTTAGGCAAACTACACAGGCTTGCATTGATCGCTTCAGTAATTTAAAGTGACATATTTTCTTCCTTCACCCGTATGTTTCTTGTAACTACCCGTAATAAAGGTTTAAAGAAACCATAAAATCAAAGAATAACTTCTGCCTCTCCCTAATTCATCTTTTATTTATCGTACAGTCTTCTACAATTCCAAAGCTTATTACACTTACATCTTTTTACTACCTTCCGCCCAAAACACCATAAAACGGTAGCTTTTACTCTCTCCCATGTGACAAACTGTCTTAAATCCATACCATAATATTTTAAATCTCATTTTTCTCCATAAACAGAAAAAACAACATCATAAAATTGTGCCACAATGAGGATCATACGTCGTATGAACTTTCTCCCTAATGAGGACCCTACCTCATAAAAACGTTCTCCCAAAAGAGGATCCTACCTCCTATAAGCTTTCTCCCAAATGAGGACCCTGCCTCATAAAGACGTTCTCCCAAAAGAGGATCCTACCTCTTATCAGCTTTTTCCCAAATAATGATCGGATCTCATAGAAACTTTCTGCCAAATGAGGATCCTACCTCCTATAGGCTTTCTCCCAAATGAGAATCCTACCTCATATATGGACTTTCTCCCAAATGAGGACCCTACCTCATAACATGTTACATTTTCTACAAATTTTTCTCGTTGCCTTTAATAGATATGGGGACCCTATTTCATATAAGCTTTCTCCCGAATAAGGATCGGATCTCATAAAAACTTTCTGCCAAATGAGGATCCTACCTCCTATAAGCTTTCTCCCAAATGAGGATCCGACATCCTATAAGCTTTCTCCCAAATGAGGATCCGACATCCTATAAGCTTTCTCCCAAATGAGGATCCTACCTCATATAAACGTTCTCCCAAAAGAGGATCCTACCTCATAAAAACTTTTCTCCCAAAAGAGGATCCTACCTCATAAAAACATTCTCCCAAATGAAGATTCTACCTCAGAAAAATGTTCTCTCAAAAGAGGATCCTACCTCATAAACCTCTCTCCCAAATGAGGATTCTACCTCATAAAAACGTTCTCTCAATTGAGGATCCGACCTCATAAAAACTTTCACCCAAAAGAGGATCCTACTTCATAAAAACGTTCTCCCAAATGAGGATCCTACCTCATATATAGACTTTCTCCCAAATGAGGACCCTACCTCATAACATGTTACATTTTCTACAATTTCTTCTCTTTGCCTTTAATTTGGATATTAATTTTGACAATTTTTAAACATACATGCAACGATCAAAATACCACGGCTCTCAGACAACCATGCTCGCCGTGGATTTTCCTAAAAATTTTGCATTACACTCAATGACTTTTTGAGAAGGTGTTCTGCATTTTAGATACAACAGATGCACCTGTTACCAAACTTGGTTAGCAATCGAAAAATGATCTGCTAAATGTAATGCAATTATAGTAAGGCAACTACTCTCACCCAAAAAATAAATAAATAAATAAATAAATAAATAAATAAATAAATAAATAAATAAATAAATAAATAAATAAATAAATAAATAAATAAATAAATAAATAAATAAATAAATAAATAAATAAATAAATAAATAATACAAACTCTCTGAGTTATTTGAAGTTATTCACTGTCTCCCGTATTTTGAACCATTATAAATATACCAATATTGTTACATCTATCTTAAAACAGCTTATCTTATTTTCTTATTTACTCTAAGTTCTTTCAACTAAAACATCATAAAGTATTGCTTACCGATGCTTCATCATTTTTCCCTTTTTTTGCTCCTGACTTGTTTGCGTTATCCTCCTGCTTCTTTCTTTTTTGAGGGCCACACTTTTGATTTGCTATATGTATAGCACAATGCGTCAGGTTTACTAAGTCAGTCTGATCCAGGTCTTTCTTTAACACTTTGATAACTTTTTCAAGCTTAATGTCAAAACTTTTATCTAGTCTCCTTACAAGTTCATCTCTATTAAGAGTATCCAAATTTTCATCTTCATGAAAACAATTCAAATTCTCAAAATGTTCATTTTCCTGATACATAACAATTGTATCCATTAACATGTCAGAATCAAACGGATGATCATTTATTAACTTCATTATCAAATTAAGAGACAAATTTTATGCATGTACAAGCCCTAGCCAGTCTCAGCAAACTGAGGGGAAATCTTAGATCTCTTATCTATATAGGTGACCCTTGGCTACCAATGAGAATAGTACACTAATAACGAGCTTTGTGATGGTTTTACCCATGGCATGATTGGTGTGTATTAATATGCATATGATTGTACAAGTATATGCATATTATTGTACAAGTATAACTACATTTAACTTTGTTAGCACTGAGCAGTGTCAAGATAGCGCCCAACGATTAAGAAGAGTTCATTATTGAGCTGTTGCTCATCCTCACAGGTCAGGGTTTTTGTGTCCACATGTTTCGTGGACACATGTGGACACAGAAATCCTGACTTGTGAGGATGGCTGTTGCTATGCATATATCATAGCAGTGTTTATAATTACTTGTTATTCTTATACTAGATTTAATTTTCGTTTGATTAAAAAAGACTTTCTCTTTTCAATCCTTTCTTGTTTTATAGCATCTTTTTTCGTTTTTCCTGTTCCCCTTTCAACTTCTATGGGTACGCCTCATCACAGGTAAGAATGAAATATTTCTTTTTCTCTTCCGACTTTCCGCTTTAAAGATAGGAAATGAAAAATGTCAGTGTCATTATGAATAAATGGGGAAATGGATGAAGCCTGTGCTGTGTCAAATATGTCATTTTCCTTCTCAACTTGTGAAATAAACGCTAAGTCTGTAATATGTTTATGCAGTATAAATAAAGCAAACATTTTTTGATTGAATGTTTGCTTTAGGTCCAGCGAGCTATATTCACGACTGCCACTAGAAAAGTGTGGAGTATTGGTTGGGACGGAAAATTTAGCCTTTTATATCGGCTACAATGAGCCTACTCTTTTTCGAAATATAAAAAAGCGGTCTTTATCGTGCAAGAAGCGTGGCACTCTCCGAACACGTTACTGCGGCTGGCTTCCGTATTATGACCTGACAAACCCCCAACGAGAGTTTCTCTTCTATCTGCCTTCCGGGGACGCGCTGGGCTGCTCTGTGGGTCGAACACTGGGAACCTTCTCAGTATGGTCCAAGAATAAAATAACATCAGTGGTCGGAAAAAAGGGGGAGATTATGTCGACACACCCTACCCTTAATTTTTATATGTAGTCTCACAGAAGGATTTCACATGAAGTGCATAATCACAACATTTCGTACAGCCTGTCCACATGTTTTATATGTTTTTTGTAATAACGTGCATCTAGTTCCCTTAAATATCTAACACTAGAAATGTTAACAACTATTTACCAATTGATTGTTATTACTCCGCGTCTCGTAGTACACTTTCTCATTCAGGCTCTTGCCTAACTTAAATGCCCGTTCGTACTTTTCTTTGACTTATTTAGATAACGAAAATTCAAGAACTAAGAATTCTAGTTCGGGTGGACAAACGGAAGGTGACAGGTTACATGTATTTGGTTCTGTTTGTCGTGTGGAGGGATTTAGTATTGTGCCAAGATAGATCGTCTCAAACAAATCTGTGGTCTCCATATCTGTCTCCGAATAGTCGATGTTTTTTATGACTAGCAAAAGAATGAGGACATAAAACAGATTATCTAAAATTATCTAAACATATACTGAAAAATAGCTGTATGCTGACGATTATCAATAAAAATGACTCCAAAGTTTCACTTATAGTTAAAACCAGAAATGTTTAAATAGAAGAAATATTGATGTTCCTTGATCAATCACATCAGCAATTCAGCTAATTGACTGGTTTATGTTAACATCTGAATTTTGTTCCGGTGCATTTGGTTCAATCTGTCACTTTCTCAGACAAATACATGTTGTTGGGTACCCAATTTTCTTAGGGAATAGCCGGTTCAATATACTGTGCATTTAAAAACATTTAGTGTTTTAGGTGTCTTCGTTTGTCGTTTTCCAGGCTTTTTAAAAAGGTGCAAGAACCGACATGGCTAATTGGACAACCTGCTTCCTCGGTAACATTTATCGTCCGCTTCCAGTTGGTTTTAAGGGGTTCAAAATATGTTCTACGATAATAATTTTAATGTTATAGATAAAGAGAAATAATTATAGAGTAAAACGTGGAAATCCGGCGAGGATCATGAGTTTATTGTTCCCTTCCCCCCCTCACTTTTTATTGTGGTTTTATTTGCTACAGACAATGTATTTTAAAAGGTTTTTATTTTGGACAATTTAAAAAAAAAGAAGCTGTGGACTGGCTGGTCCAATATTAGGTAAGAAATAAGCTAGAAAACCATAGCTAGACCCTAGAATATAGTACATGTTTCTGGAACTCAATCTATGAAAATTAGACCAACTAATCCGGTGTCATCCTGGTTTGTCCACTTTTAATTAGGTGGTATATATAAACAAGGTGTTTTGTTGTTTTAGCACTTATAGTTCATTTCTGGAAAAAAGTCTAATTTTTCACCTGTATTTTATACCATTAAAATGATTAAAGTGTGGCATATATAATAGAATTCATTGGTATTTTATATAACAAAATACATTTTCTTATAATTTAAGAAAGAACAGATTTAAAGGATAATATTTGATAACAATTTATTATTCCAATTCTAACAAGTTGTAGTCGCCTAAGCCATTATTAATGCACAAGCTTGTAGAGCAACTACCAACTTACTACTCATGCATGACCTCAATATACTACCAAAGATCATTCAACTTGCCCGGACTACCCAAGACAGTATTCGACATTACACTCGATAAATGGCGTCTTACCACTGCTGGAGCTCCATTTCTTTTACCATCCGACGACATCTACCCACCGATGCTGATTTTCACAACAGAAAACTTGACCCATCTTGTTGCTGCCAACACCATCTTTTGTGACGGAACCTTCTACACATGCCCCACTCTCTTTGAACAGCTAACGAGTAGTAGGTCTAATTGCAATACGATTGCACATATGGACAAAAGGTTGGGTACATTGTGGGATTTTGAACGAGCCATTTAAGCTAAAAGCGATTATTATTTGAGTCGGCTATGTATAATATTAAGTGATATAAATTATTTGCTCCTCATAAAAACTCAATTTTGTCAGTAACGAGTAACCGATACACTGTTTCCCTCTAACAAGATTTGTATGTCATTGTATATTTAATATTAGGCGTTTAAAGATTTATCACAAGTCACTGTAGTCCGAGAATCCTCTGCCGTCCAACGTTTTTTTTTTTGCGTGGGACGGTCCCACGCAAAAAAAGCGTTGGACGGCAGAGGATTCTCGGACTAAAGTCACTGATATCTTACTCGTCTAATTACGTATGAATCATTAAGAGGTGAAAAAATGGGTAATTGTGAAATGTGAAGACAAGATGCGTTTAAATAGTAATAAGACAATATTCCTGCTTTGTCCACACTGAATTGGATGCTGATATACTAGTATGTGTGCCCTAATGGACATTCTCGGTGTCCCATGACTTTAAGGCCTTTTTCCGACGCAGTCGGTATATTTTTGAATTGTGACCTTTGAACTAAAGACGCTTACCCATGGTAACGTACTGTTATTGAAGACAAGCCTGCATTCTGATTGGACAAAAATAGTAAAAAATTCTGCGTTCAAACAATCTACTATAGTATACTCTGAAAAGCATACTATTTGCATTTCCCAACAATCATTCCAACAGACTGGTGTTTTTAAACAATTGGTAGTCGTAATTTTACTTTAGAGAATTATTTTTATGCCAAACGAATGCCACTCAGAACTGATAAACAATAATAACATGATAAAACCATATGACGTGTAATTATTGCGCATTTCGTATGGCCAGGGATGGAATTGTATTTGCTTTATTGACCATCGTATCTCAATGACAATCCTCACGCCGGTGGTGTATTTACACCATATTTTCTTCGTTTGACCTCTTGACACACGCACTCTCTCTCCCTATCGTGAAATTATTGTCATACAAATGACCCTACACAAAGGTAAGTAGGTCATTGGTAATTGTCAGAACGCCAAGTGACTAGTATGAGACACAGTAGTTCGATAACACATTTTGTTTACTATACACACAGCGCATAGAATTTAGAGTAAAATTCACTGATTGTTTCGTTGCATTTATTTTATTTGGACCATACGGTTTTTCTCACCTCCCCCCTCCCCCCACACCATTTTTGGGATAGCATACACATTACCGATTTCAATTCACATGTATTAAGATTGCCAAATTAATAAAATATCAAACTGTAATGAATACATGTGAATGAATATTACTTGATGCATAAGTACATATTTGCTTATGAAATTTATTTTTTAAAAATAGGTGCTGTTTTGAAATTTTAAAATATTAACTAACTTGTTTTTGAGTTAATATATACGACACATCACAAGAAAAAACCTACAACTCCGAATATACATAGAAAGGTTTGTTTGTTTTTTATTTACTATGTCTACTTCTGAAATAGCTTTTCATTGGGGATATTTAAAAATGTTTATTGTTAGCTATATGATTTTTAAAGCCATTAATGCCTATCTTCTTTCTTTCTTTGCGTCCGTCGTCATTCACATGCAGACAGGAGATGGAGCTCTAATTGCAAAGTCTCTTTTTGATAATACCCTATTATTTAATAAAATTGTTTTTAAAATCCATGAATGTAGCAACTTTCTTATATTATTTTCTTATTTTGATTGGATACAGTTCGCAACACGTTAATTATTTACCTCCCCCACACACATCAATGAAAGAAAACGTTAATGTTTCTTGTCTCTCTCTTTCGTTTGATAATTTTTTTAAAAGTTTTTTCTTATAGATGTTTGTGTAGTTTCCGTTCTACCTTACATACATCTCTAAGAGTTATATGCGTCGAATATCTTTTTTAAAGATAGTGCTTGTTGGTCTTTGCTTTAATAATAATATGTACCGGAATTATCTTTCCTACAGCATTGGCACAAACAATGTTACAATCTCCCTTGAACCCAGTCTTACTCTGTAAATGTTTTGAACCTTTCCTACATGAAGACAAACCATGAACTAAGCTTGCGTTAAATAAATAACGTTCAAGCCTTTTTACATATCTTGGATTAGGGATACAGAGAAACAAATCAGAACAAACGTTGTAGTTATATTTAAAGAAGACAATACAATATCGAGTTTCCACAGTTAAATAAGTTTTTCAGTTTTTAACTCGATCGAAACAAAAATGCATTGATTAAAGAAGCATTAACCAAAATTTAAAAACAAGTGCACCAATATTACAATCGAAATTGTTGACGAAGGAACCATACGCGAAAAACTTAAATAAACACAAAACTATTATATTTAAGAGAAAGAATATGGAATGTATGCCGAGAACAAATCAATTAATCCACGCTGCATGGGCACGAATATGTAATTAAAGAATAAATTCGAACCCTACTACTATGTTATCTTAATCAACAGAGAGCGGGAATGATGTTTCATCCATGTTACAGGCTTTCTCTGAACAGTTTTGTAAATTCATTGCCTTCTTTAACGATTCAAAGTAAGCATGAACATTTTCCGTTGACATCTGCTGGTTTCTAAAAGCCTGTCAGCCAGAATAGATTTTGGAATGTGGTAAAGGTTCAGCAGGTTCGAGATCTGGAATCCTCATAGTACCCAGAATGATTAGTACAGACAGACATATATGATCATGTATGCACGGTACTCAGTTATACATTAAAGGACAGTATCGAAATGTGATTTATTTTATTTTTGTATGCTGTGACCCGACGGATTGATGGTATTCACCTATTTTGGGGGTCATTTTGATTTTCAATAGTGTCCATATAGAAACAGTGTTAATGCAATGTTTAAAAATGTATTTTGTATAATTGAATTTTTCATACTACATTTTATGTCTACAATGAAACATTTATAATGAACACCCACATGTCGCCATTTTCGTACACACATTTCTTCATATAGTGCCGAGGGCCTTATTGGCCGTGTGGTTAAGGTAGTTCGTCTACTATTGTTTGTTTGTTTGATGGAGTTTAACGCCACTTTCAGCAATTTTTCAGCTATATCATGGCGTCCAGTTTTTATTGGGGGAGGAAGCCGGAGTACCCAGAGAAAACCCCCGACCTGCGGTAGGAAAAATGGCAATCCTTGTCAATTAAGATTGGAGTCGAGTACACCCTGCCTGCAGTGAGAATCGAACCCGCAATCTCAGTGTTGACAGACCACGTGATCAATAGTAGAGGAACTATCTTGACCTCTCGGTGCCCAAGACCCCTCTCATCCACTATTGATAACGATGTCAGTCAACACCGAGATTGCGTGTTCGAGTCTCACTGCGGGCAAGTTGTACTAAACTCCCAAACTTAATTGACAAAGATTGTCATTTTTTCTACCGTATGTAGGCGGTTTTCTACGGGTATTCCTGCTTCCTCCCCTTATATAAACTGGACGCAATGATATAGCTGATAAATGGCTGAAAGTGGTGATAAACATCAAACAATCTACTCACATATTTACTATCACAGATGTATTTTTAAGTGGCATATTTTTTCACCATAGATATATGCTTATTTGAAGTATAAAACATAACAATGTTGCAATAATATTTTGCATATTAACGAAAATTGACACGCATTTTTTTATATTTTATATTTCTGTGATTTTATAGAACAAAAAGCGAGTTTAGATATGTGCCCAATTTCTTATATTTAACTTCATTCTATTTTACAAATTAAAACCGTTCCAGAATCCCATGCCGTCAAAAGAAAAGTTGCACTTTTTGGTTTAAAACGCAAAATCAATGGCTCATTTATCTCAAGTTCTGCTGTCTGTATGATTCTAATGAGTTCGCCTTTATTCGTTAATTGATGGATGTTTCCAGATCTATATCCTACTATCCATATGTTTCCCTCGCAATCAACATCAATCCCTCTTGCACCTGACAATGACTGAGAAGCATATGTAAACGTCCTTTTAGCATCTTTAGTGAACAACGACACTGCATTGTTACCATCTGTAGAGATGTAACTATCTTTTTCTAAAGAACAAATAAAGAAACTGTCCCCATTTGTCGTCCTTTCGTTTTGTTTTGTTCCGTCTTTTGATATCCATGTTAATGTTTCGTTATATGCGGTAATAAAAACACCCCTCAACGTCCTGTAAACCAAACATAACAGAAGTTGTAATGGTCTATGTTAAAGTCATGTTCGATATTTGTATAACGTATATATCCGAAGAATATGCTGATGCCACGGCCACTGTGTTTTGTTTTCTATTGGTGTAATGTCAATTACTTCCTTCGGTAATATTAGTTCAGATTGATAAACGCAACTCGCATTATACTTCACTATTCTGTTGGCAGCGTGGTCTGTTAGTACTATAGAGTCATCTACAAAAATTCCGCTTTTATAATTGTATTGAACTGGGCCAACTTGGATAGTATGGTCAATTCTGATTTTGCCTGTTTGAAAATTTACTGATGGTAACCTACTCTTCACTTTTAATTTTAAATTCGATGTTTCCTGCGATAGTACACCGAACGATTGTACATTTGTTGAGAATTCAGTTAACATCTTGTTCATTTCAAAGGTCATCGAAAATTTCTTGAGCTGTGATAGAATTTCATTGTCGTCTCCGTTTTGTTCCGAATATTTAGATATAACCTTTTTCATTTATATCAAACATTGTTGATCTGATCCATGTTGTAAGCACGTTTCCAATATAGTTTTCCAGTTATCTACTGTACTTTTCAAACTTGATAATTCTGTAGCTTCATCAGTCAAAGATATGACAGATTTTTTCTTAGACGACGTTACAAGATCTTTCGCCTTGTCGGTCAGCTCATTAAAAAGTTTGATAACTGTATCTTTTACATCATCGATTTGTGTCCGAATTTTACCAGATTCGCTTTCGACCAGACGTATAGTTTCTTTTATGTTTGTAATTAAGTTTGAATGTCCTCACTTCTGTCTTGTAATTGCTCCAAAAGGTTTTTAGCTTTCTCAGACTGTTTTATAACAGTAGCTGCTGAGTCGATTGAAATAACGGCTTCACACTTTCCGTGTGAAAGTGTAGCGCACACGGTACAACATGGTTTAGAGTGATAAACACAAAAAAACTCCAATACTTTTCCAACATGATTCTCGCAGCCTACCATACCACCAATATTCACAATTGTTTTTTCATTATTTTTATCGTCTATTAAAACAATTAAATGACTGGAAGACATTTTAAATGATCTATGACATTTTTCACACACCTTACAGTCCTTCTTCACAAACCGTTCACCATGATACTGCTTTTACAGTTTCTGAGTTTACTTTACAAGAGTTACACATTTTTTTCTGATTTTGTGATCGCTTGTTTTTCTATCATTGAAACAGCCAACTGGTTTAACGGCAAGTTCTTTGCCCACTGCTTGGGTAAACTCAACGTTTCTTCTACAACGAAGCCGCGTTTGCAAACAGGGCATATCAATTCTTTGATCTCGCCGTCCTTCTCAATGCAAGACAAAATGTAAGTTGATATACAAGATTCACAAAATGTATGTAAACACTGTAGATATTTCGGAATTTTAAACACCTCAAGACAGATTTTGCAAGTTAACATGTCTTTAAATTGTTCTCCTGTGTCGTTATTCTTTGTCGCCATTTTCTTAATCTCATTGTCCTGGTGTGGAGTTATATTACTAACAACCAATATAAACACTACCTGACACCTGTACAAGTCTTTGTTTACAATGTTACATTATGTTTCATTAAGCTTTTCCTATGTACTTCCTTGAGTAAACGAACAGGTTTGTCACGTTACCTGTTTGTTTATAAACAAAGTCACGTGACAATCAATGGAATGTATGTTTGTTTGTTTGAATGGTGTTTTAACGCCACATTCAGCAATTTTTCAGCTATTTCATGGCGTCCAGTTTTTATTGGGGGAGGAAGCCGGAGTACCCGGAGAGAACCCCCGACCTGCGGTAGGCAAACTGGCAATCCTTGTCAATTAAGATTGGAGTCGAGTACACCCTGCCTGCAGTGAGAATCGAACCCGCAATCTCAGTGTTGACAGACCACGTGATCAATAGTGACGAACTACCTTGACCACTCGGCCACCGAGGCCCCTCAATGGAATGTAGTCCAGACAAATAAAATATGCCAGTGTTCTCTCAGTTTTCTATACAAAATAACATTGTACAAATCAAACTGTCTTTTCACATAACTAATATAATAGAATGATTATTAGGTCATAAAATAAATCTAATTATTGGTTTCTCTGGCATACACATGCACATTTTTATTGATTAAAAAATACTAATAAAAAACCAAATCTCAACACTTAAGATTGCATAATACAGTTTTACAGTTAATATTAAATCATTATTAAACACAATAGGCTTACATAGATTGTATATAATTATTTCTCAGTATACTCAGCAAATGTGTAGATAACATTTTATTTTCATTGACTATCAACCAAACAAGTTTTTTTTTCCTTTTTGCTTTGACAGAAATTTAAAATGTGGCATATTACATTTATAAAAGTATAACTTCCTTTCAACAAAATTGTTTGGCATCAAAACTAAAACTGAACTCCGTCATATATACTTAAATTTATTTATTACATATATTTCATGCAAAACAAAAGCAGTTGAAGCACAAATACAGGCTCTACTCTGTGACTGGAGCAGCCAAGCACTACAATGTTCCCATAACAACACTACCGTTCATCCTGAGACAGTGGAAGGTCTAATCTTTTCCTGTATTCAAAAATCTCATCTTGTACAACATTTGAAGGTTATGGTCAGTTATGGTTATGGATATTCTCGTCAGGAGGTTTTTGACCTTGCATCAGATTACGCAGTACAGCTTGGTGCAAGAGAAAAAAACCACCCAAATATTTTTTTAATGGTTTCAAGGTTTTATTGAACGCTGGCCTGAGATGAAAGTTAAAAAACATAGGAGTCTTGAAATAGTTACAACTCTGCTTCATTTTATGCTCCTGATAACTACTTCAAGGAATTAAAGAAAGCCATCAGAGACTATGGATTTGATCACAACTACTCCTTATTTTTTACTGTAATGTTGGATGTTCACCAGGTGCTGTTGGAAAGATGTACGAGGGTTGTTCAATACTCAACTCTTTCGCTATTTCATTTAAACCATTTCCTCAAGTATGTTCCAATACAACACAACAAGAAGGTCCTTCTTCTTATGGATGGACACAAGACACATGCTACTGTTGGTCTTGCTGAATGGGCTATAGATACAGAATATAAGGCAATTGGTTTTTGGTAGTGGCTTTCTCACGGTACATCTCAGGTGAGCCCGACAGGGCGAACCTGAGATATCACCATGAGAACGCCACTACCTAAAACCAATTGCCTTATATTTTGTTTATCGGTAATTATAACTCAGAATATATCTATATGAAATCCATGCAAAAGTTCTAAAAAAATTACAGAATCAATCTGTTATTCAAAACAATTTCAAGGGGACTATTTTGTCGGAGTGATCTGTGAAAAACGGAGTGCTACGTTATTTAACGTCAACGTCATTCAACTGGAATGTGGCGTAATGAATGGACGTTTATTTCATTGATCCTTGAAAGTTACAAGGTAAGTCATTTTTAAGCCTTTTTGTAAAAGTTTGTGAATGAGAATCTTTTATTTGACTTAATTATAATATGGGGTGTCAAATTTTGTGTTTTTAATATTGCAAATATTTAAAGTGGAATCGACACTCCGTTGGAAAATCGGTAAGAAATGTTGGCACATAAATTTGAAATAATAGTTAATACGGTTGTCAAATTCAAAGAGCAAAATATTAAATTCCATTGAGGGGCCTCGGTGGCCGAGTGGTCAAGGTAGTTCGTCACTATTGATCACGTGGTCTGTCAACACTGAGATTGCGGGTTCGATTCTCACTGCAGGCAGGGTGTACTCGACTCCAATCTTAATTGACAAGGATTGCCAGTTTTCCTACCGCAGGTCGGGGGTTCTCTCCGGGTACTCCGGCTTCCTCCCCCAATAAAAACTGGACGCTATGAAATAGCTGAAAAATTGCTGAATGTGGCGTTAAAACACCATTCAAACAAACAAACAAACATACATTCCATTGATTGTCACGTGACTTTGTTTATAAACAAACAGGTAACGTGAAAAACCTGTTCGTTTACTCAAGGAAGTACATAGGAAAAGCTTAATGAAACATAATGTAACATTGTAAACAAAGACTTGTACAGGTGTCAGGTAGTGTTTATATTGGTTGTTAGTAATATAACTCCACACCAGGACAATGAGATTAAGAAAATGGCGACAAAGAATAACGACACAGGAGAACAATTTAAAGACATGTTAACTTGCAAAATCTGTCTTGAGGTGTTTAAAATTCCGAAATATCTACAGTGTTTACATACATTTTGTGAATCTTGTATATCAACTTACATTTTGTCTTGCATTGAGAAGGACGGCGAGATCAAAGAATTGATATGCCCTGTTTGCAAACGCGGCTTCGTTGTAGAAGAAACGTTGAGTTTACCCAAGCAGTGGGCAAAGAACTTGCCGTTAAACCAGTTGGCTGTTTCAATGATAGAAAAACAAGCGATCACAAAATCAGAAAAAAATGTGTAACTCTTGTAAAGTAAACTCAGAAACTGTAAAAGCAGTATCATGGTGAACGGTTTGTGAAGAGGGACTGTAAGGTGTGTGAAAAATGTCATAGATCATTTAAATTGTCTTCCAGTCATTTAATTGTTTTAATAGACGATAAAAATAATAAAAAAACAATTGTGAATATTTGCGGTATGGTAGGCTGCGAGAATCATGTTGGAAAAGTATTGGAGTTTTTTTGTGTTTATCACTCTAAACCATGGTGTACACGGAAAGTGTGAAGCCGTTATTTCAATCGACTCAGCAGCTACTGTTATAAAACAGTCTGAGAAAGCTAAAAACCTTTTGGAGCAATTACAAGACAGAAGTGAGGACATTCAAACTTAATTACAAACATAAAAGAAACTATACGTCTGGTCGAAAGCGAATCTGGTAAAATTCGGACACAAATCGATGATGTAAAAGATACAGTTATCAAACTTTTTAATGAGCTGACCGACAAGGCGAAAGATCTTGTAACGTCGTCTAAGAAAAAATCTGTCATATCTTTGACTGATGAAGCTACAGAATTATCAAGTTTGAAAAGTACAGTAGATAACTGGAAAACTATATTGGAAACGTGCTTACAACATGGATCAGATCAACAATGTTTGATATAAATGAAAAAGGTTATATCTAAATATTCGGAACAAAACGGAGACGACAATGAAATTCTATCACAGCTCAAGAAATTTTCGATGACCTTTGAAATGAACAAGATGTTAACTGAATTCTCAACAAATGTACAATCGTTCGGTGTACTATCGCAGGAAACATCGAATTTAAAATTAAAAGTGAAGAGTAGGTTACCATCAGTAAATTTTCAAACAGGCAAAATCAGAATTGACCATACTATCCAAGTTGGCCCAGTTCAATACAATTATAAAAGCGGAATTTTTGTAGATGACTCTATAGTACTATCAGACCACGCTGCCAACAGAATAGTGAAGTATAATGCGAGTTGCGTTTATCAATCTGAACTAATATTACCGAAGGAAGTAATTGACATTACACCAATAGAAAACAAAACACAGTGGCCGTGGCATCAGCATATTCTTCGGATATATACGTTATACAAATATCGAACATGACTTTAACATAGACCATTACAACTTCTGTTATGTTTGGTTTACAGGACGTTGAGGGGTGTTTTTATTACCGCATATAACGAAACATTAACATGGATATCAAAAGACGGAACAAAACAAAACGAAAGGACGACAAATGGGGACAGTTTCTTTATTTGTTCTTTAGAAAAAGATAGTTACATCTCTACAGATGGTAACAATGCAGTGTCGTTGTTCACTAAAGATGCTAAAAGGACGTTTACATATGCTTCTCAGTCATTGTCATGTGCAAGAGGGATTGATGTTGATTGCGAGGGAAACATTTGGATAGAAGGACATACTTCTGGAAATATCCATCAATTAACAAATAAAGGCGAACTCATTAGAATCATAGAGACAGCAGAGATAAATGAGCCATTGATTTTGCGTTTTAAACCAAAAAGTGCAACTTTTCTTTTGACGGCATGGGATTCTGGAACGGTTTTAATTTGTAAAATAGAATGAAGTTAAATATAAGAAATTGGGCACATATCTAAACTCGCTTTTTGTTCTATAAAATCACAGAAATATAAAATATAAAAAAAATGCGTTTCAATTTTCGTTAATATGCAAAATATTATTGCAACATTGTTATGTTTTATACTTCAAATAAGCATATATCTATGGTGAAAAAATATGCCACTTAAAAATACATCTGTGATAGTAAATATGTGAGTAGATTGTTTGATGTTTATCACCACTTTCAGCCATTTATCAGCTATATCATTGCGTCCAGTTTATATAAGGGGAGGAAGCAGGAATTCCCGTAGAAAACCGCCTACCTACGGTAGAAAAAATGACAATCCTTGTCAATTAAGTTTGGGAGTTTAGTACAACTTGCCCGCAGTGAGACTCGAACACGCAATCTCGGTGTTGACTGACATCGTTATCAATAGTGGATGAGAGGGGTCTTGGGCACCGAGAGGTCAAGATAGTTCCTCTACTATTGATCACGTGGTCTGTCAACACTGAGATTGCGGGTTCGATTCTCACTGCAGGCAGGGTGTACTCGACTCCAATCTTAATTGACAAGGATTGCTATTTTTCCTACCGCAGGTCGGGGGTTTTCTCTGGGTACTCCGGCTTCCTCCCCCAATAAAAACTGGACGCCATGATATAGCTGAAAAATTGCTGAAAGTGGCGTTAAACTCCGTCAAACAAACAAACAATAGTAGACGAACTACCTTAACCACACGGCCAATGAGGCACTTGGCACTATATGAAGAAATGTGTGTACGAAAATGGCGACATGTTGGTGTTCATTATAAATGTTTCATTGTAGACATAAAATGTAGCATGAAAAATTCAATTATACAAAATACAATTTTAAACATTGCATTAACACTGTTTCTATATGGACACTATTGAAAGTCACAGCATACAAAAATAAAATAAATCACATTTCGATACTGTCCTTTAATGTATAACTGAGTACCGTGCATACATGATCATATCTGTCTGTCTGTACTAATCATTCTGGGTACTATGAGGATTCCAGATCTCGAACCAAAAACCTGCATAGCTCGTCACAAGGTTGAGGACAGAGGATGCCAAGTCGTTGGGGGAGACTGTCAGGTTAAAATATGAAAAAAATAGTCATAGGTCATAACGAGTGACGTGTATGGATAATGCAACACTCCTTTTCACTTAAAGGCAGAATATGTAGGCATTCTTAGAAATAGGCTCTTTGTAGCTACTACAAAAAGGATAAATGTATTTCTTACCGAACTCCAATTGGTAGTTGATATGTCCTGCATATTAGTCAATCCCTTCCTGCAACTTGTTTACGTACT
Organism: Limnoperna fortunei; assembly: GCA_944474755.1. Classification (NCBI taxonomy): domain Eukaryota; kingdom Metazoa; phylum Mollusca; class Bivalvia; order Mytilida; family Modiolidae; genus Limnoperna; species Limnoperna fortunei. The sequence continues at coordinate 25,722,700 of OX104114.1, read as the reverse complement.
GTATATAGCCGAAGCACTGTAGGTCTGACATGAATCAATAAATTTGCACAAACTGTATATATTTTAGTTCTTGTCAAGTTCAAGGAGTATTAATAAAGACCAGAATTTTTTAATTCAATTTTAGGATATATAAACATGTCACTTAACCTATGCCTATGATGTCACCTAAATATTGAACGTAAAAATTTATAGTATGAACTAATTTGTCTTATTCATTATTCCTTGAATAAGTTCAGCTTTGTATTTGTACAGACAAATATGCATATAAAAAAATATGCACTACCCAAATTCGACAAACCTGTTGTATATTAAAGGTCCAGTATATTGCTAATGTCTTCTGTTATGAAGTTTATTTTGGAATCGGTGTCCAAAAATATTGATTTTCTACCAAAAACTTAGTGTATTTGAATCTGCAAGTACCTCCTTTTTGAAGAAAATAAGATTGTTTTAAACCATCTTGCATTTTGTATGAGGGGTTAATAGTATAGATGGTCGTGAAATCAACTGCTTGAATGTGGGAACAAAAAATTATGTAATACGAATAAAAAATTGGAAGATGAATGTATTTATGTTGTTAGAATATTTCAAGTGTTTTACCGCCTCTGGTATTAAAGTAAGAGAGGCCTCTGTGCCCGAGTGGTTAAAGTAGTCCGTCTACTATTGATCGCATGGTCTGTCAACACTGAAATTGCGGGTTCTATTCTCACTGCGAGCAGGGTGTACTCGACTCCAATCTTAATTGACAAGGATTGCCAGTTTTACTACCGCAGGTCAGGGGTTTTCTCCGGCTTCCTCCACCAATAAAAACGGGAAGCCTTGATATAGTTGACAAATTGCTAAAAATGGCGTTAAACATCATTCAATACAAACAAACAAATTAAAGTAAGAAGTTTCCATAAGCTCTATTAAAAATATTTGAAGATTGGAAAAGGGCACTAGACACTTCTTAACATTTATACTTGTTGATCTGAGAAAAGCCTTTGATTGCCTACCTCAAGATTTGTTTTTACTAAAATAAAAAAAACCTATGGACTAACTGACTCTGCTGTAAGTCTTACGTACAGTTAAATGTCTAACCTAAGCTACTGCCCTCTAGTTAGGCATTTCTGCTCTGAACACAATACCAAAAAATTTGAAAAAATACAGGAACGTGCATTAAGGTATATATATGATGATGATAACAGCGCATACACCACTTTACTAAAACAATCTCAATGACCTTCACTTAACGATATATTGTTTGAATACAAGTATTATGTTTATCATAATTCATTTAAAGACCTCTACAGAGCTCATGTTACCATGTATTATGATGACTCAAAACAAAGATTTCTTCAAAATTTCTGTAGGTCTTGGGATATATTGTTTCAGGACAGGGAAGTTAATGTCCTTGTTACTATAATACTGAGTGAGACAAGTACTGACTTGTCGTTTCTATGCTTTGTCTAGTGTTTTATTTGTTGAAGTGGTGTTTAATACCACTTTTACCTATAGTAACCAGTTAATAATTAAGAAGGCAACACAAAATATATTAACTTTCATTTGTAATTATTATTGTCTTTCAGATCCTGTCTATTGTGACAATACATTATTTCAATACAACTTGTAAGACACGCAAACAGTTGAAATTAAGGTAAAAATGTACTTCTATGAAAAATATTGCTCTAATACCATAAAACATCATCATAATAAATAATTGATACAGTGTACATTACAGTACATACATCATGTAACAATACTCCACAAATAATGATGTAAAATTGATGTAAGCACTTAATAATTTCTTTGTTTTTTTAAGTATACAATTGAATTGTCCATTTCAATCAGCTTTGATTTCAAGAACATAAAAATAATATGGTGAGGTAGAAAGAAGAGATTTTTTAATATATTATTTTTTTTGGAAGGAGAGCGTAGATCATGACACTGACCACAGCAGAATTTGTCTATTAAATAACAAAAACAAAATGTATCTCTAGGTCATAGGACAATGTTTGGACTAATTGTCCTACCTGTCTGTACATTGTAAATAGAATAGTCCTCAGAAGATTATTACAGTTACCATTACACTGCATTTCACAGTATCAGTTGTGGCATGTAGAATACATGTATATTGTTTTCCTTCTCGACCTGAAAGAGTGGAAAATTTAAATTTTTCCGTACTAGTATCAATACTGCACCAATTTTAACACCAGATAATTTTATAATTCAGTCATCCATAGAACAAATGGTAGGAACAGATTGAAGGGCATTGGCATTTATGGTAAGGAAGAGAGATTTTTTTTTTAATTCTTACAAACTCTGTCCCATGTACAAGCCTACATTCCAATTTTCCAATATTATATTCAGACTGGCATGCACAAGTAGCACAGGCCTTAATACTGAACCTGCAGTGTATGGTAATGAATTGAACAATCAATTACTTCAAATCATAAATACTACTCTGTAACAACTTACTTGTAAAAATAATTTTGGTCACTATAACATATAACTAAATATATTCACTATATACAAATACACTCTGAATTAATTTTCAAAACAAGTGTCATATAAATATGATCATATCATTAAATGAACACAACTAAGGTAAAGCCCAGAGACATGGGACTATTGCAACAAATACTACAAAATAACAATGAGTATTCAATTATATCCTGCTTCAGTCCAGACCCAGATTTCTAGAAAAAATCTAAGATGAATTTGACCATCAAAGACGACTCTGAGATCTGACTAAATTAAAGAAAATGATAGAAATGTATTATTTACTTGCATGGTTTCCCTTTATCCAAACTTCAGTTGAATAGGAAAAACATCAATTTTTTTAAAGAAAATGTTAACTTAATTTTCTGTATAAATTTCAACTTGAATTATCTCCCTTTGAGAAATGACTACTACTCCATAAAAGTGATATTTTTTGATAATGCATAAAAGAATGCATAAAAAATGAAAAGATATATAATTTAAAATACACATAATGTTTCACTTAAGCAAATTAAAAAAAAAACTTTATTACATACAATTAATTGTAATTATCAGGAAATGAAAAAGCGGAAGCCCCAATCTACTTAGGTTGTTTCGAGAAATCTAGGCCAGGTAAAGGGGTTTAAAAAAAAAGAGTAGCTGGATTGAATTTAGCATTATAACATTTATTTAAAATTGTTTTATGTATACTTGATTGTGTTTCTCTCTATTCCCTATACTCTCAATAAGAAAGTAAAGTACATTAAATAGAAGTTTAAATTAAAAAATGATTAATAGAAAACAATACCATTTTGATTTCTTAACATCAATACAAATAGCTTTTTTTTTAAAATTGGCAATAAAAATAACAATACATTTTTGGCACATATATGAATTGTTGAGACACTAACAACTTAAAAAAAATCTTTAAAAAAATATTACAATAACATTAATAAATGTGTGTACAGATCTATCATCCAGATACAAAACAATACAAAAGTCAATATATATTAATTATTAGTATTTTTTTTCGCGAGACAAGGATTATCAGGTCGATATCAGATGAGCTCGTAGAGCGAATCTGATATGGACCTGATAATCCTTGTCGAGCGGAAAAAAAATACTAGTAATTTATTTATCGGTAATTTCTCAATTTAAATACATCTTTTTTATTTGTTTTCGGTTTTTTTTTTACATATTTGAGGTTACTTTGCTTTGTAATAGTGCCGCTTTTACGGTATGAATCTGTGCACTACTTCTTTTGTAAAATTAGTTTGCGTAATGTGGTCTGACATGACGTCAATCCTACCTCATTCATGCAAAAACTGGAAGCGATTGCACAGATGGAGCAGGAGGGAATTTCAAATGAATGAGAAGAAATGTCAATCTGAAACCAATTTCAGTTTACGAAAAAGTTTAAAGAGGTAGGTTAGCATGATTGAAAACTATATTAATGTTTCTTCAAAGAAGAAAATGATTCTGATTACGATTTCTTTCACTGACCGTCTTGGTGTGCATGTCAGTTATTTCGTTTATGGGGATACCGATATTGATAAATCAATCCATTTTGATTCCTTACCCCCTAAATATATAATGAAAATTTCTGCCTGTGTAACACCAAGTAATTAGTTGCCTGTAGTATAAAGGGCTATAGCCTATCAACTACGTCTACGGTCACATACTCGATGTTTCGGCAATCTTCATTCATTCAGCGATCAAAACGAAGTGTACTGTTAAAGATCCTGCACTTTAATCTCTATTAATGATACACATGTGTTTCAACCAATTAACGCCCTTAAAGCGATACACTTTCAAGACCCGTTTATCGCCGAAATTTGAGCGTACTGCCATACAAAAAAGGAGGGTATTGTATGTACATTGTTCGTTATTCTTATTTCAGGAGACGAATAAGATATTCTCTAGATACTGATTGTGTGTTGCGTTTTATATTTTGTAACACTTCTTAGTGTCTGGACAGGTCTGATTAGTTGCAGCATACATGATAGATGTATTGTTTCACTTTCGGGATGTTAGTTTTCCTTAAAATATTGATGAGCGATTGGTCAAAAAGTAAGGCAGATTCTTCTGCAATGTGTTCGCGCATGACAAATGACCAACAGCTGATAATTTCTAGTATCATTAGTCGTTGTTCTACTGAGCGTTGATACTAATTTTATTGGGGGTAAAGATCAAAGGAAATTATAACAAATTACCAATAAATATAATTCTCATTCCCTACAGTACTAATTTTTATTTTTGTTTTCATTTTTCTACAGTTTTTTTCAATTTAAAAAAAGTCAGCAGGAGTAAAAAATTATAAATGTAATCCTTTGACCCATTACATATTGGTGATTGGTGAAGAGAAACTTACAATTATTCTGATGTGGCCTAAGGCAGTCATATTTTTAAATAACTAATATTTTTAGTAACAGTCAAACAAACAAGATAAAAAGTTAAATGCCTTTCAGTCCTTAATCTTTCAGCAAAAAAAAAACTCAAAAAAGCTTGATACAATGTACAAGAGGAGTTTTCAAATATAAGCACTATTCTTCATCCAGTGTTCCTGGAACTGTAAAAAAAATGAACTCTTGTTCATACATTGACATCGAGTTACCTCCCTTTTAACATTCCCAAAAATGTTTTGTTGATTTCGTCTTTAATTTTTCAATGAGAGCATATTGGCAGGAAGAGCTTTTTTTATTTTGAGACAAGAGTTGTTTGGTCATCAACTGTCAGTGGCACATAAGACTTATTTAATAATTTTTTTAAAGTATCTTGTGTGTGGATCTATTTCGAACTACTGCAAATTTTAAAATTGAATGCAGAAAACTCCTATCATTTGGATTGTCATTTGTATATAAATAAGCACCTTTTTTATATCTTGTAAAATTTATATTCATGAAAAAATCAACTGTAAACGGAAGTACTCATATACCAATTAAATTGTTTACTAAAAATCCTGTATTTTAACAATCAATAAAACCCCTTTAACGCTGAAGTCAAACATAAAATTTCTAATTACTCCTTAGTACAAACTACCTTCACAGTAGAATCTTATTAATCAGAATTAAATTGAAATCAGAATTAACAAAAATTCAAATTCTTAAATTTACATTTAAAAGCATAATACTTGTCTTCAATTTTTACAAATAGAAGTTATGTTATATACTAGATAAAACACTGAACACGAAACACCATAGCAACAGTGGGAGTTAGTGGTTGATAGCATGAATTCAAACAGTAATAGCAGTATGAGAGGATATTCAAGCACGGCTGACAGGAATGTATCACACATAGTTTGTTAACATCTAGTAACCAATGAAATTGTAAAGATTTATCATACACAACAAGCAATGTACAGCCTGAAAACAAAATATACCTCTTGAACCATCATAATATATTGAACACAAATATATTGATTTATATTTCATCTTTTTGTATTTTCATAGTAAAATCCAGCAAACAAATGTTGGAAATGTTCAGACTTTAAATACACATGGTAAATATGTTGATTCAATGTGACTTTAATTTCTTTAAAATGATTTATCTGATATTACATAATTCAGAATTTAAATAGGCATTCAACTAAAAGGGAAAAAATTCTTGGATTTCAGTCTTTCCAAAAACTTATATGTAACTGAAGTTTGTTACTGCAGTTTCTAGAGAGTTGGCATTCAATTCAGGAGGTCATTTTAGACTATGAAAAGATTAACTTTTTGGGAAATATATTTTCATGGATTTTGCTTCTTGATTTAGAAAACAATAAACCCTTTCAACAAATTCTAGAATGCCTCCCTTAACTCAAAGTTACAATACTACTGAACAACGAAATGAGGTGTACCCTGTGATCAAAAATGTAATGCACGAATTCCATTAAACGCTATACAAGTATTATGTGTCATTTTAATCAAATACCACTGGAAATATATTTGTTTGTAATTTCAGTATACCATAGATCTATGATTAAATGTTATTTCATTAACTGCCATTATCTGATGAGAGACTCTCTGTCCGTCTTGGAGGGGGAGGAGGGGGGATGGTCTTAACTCTAAAGGATTTGTCCTTTCCGAAACTATTTTCTTTCGCATGTTTTCCATTGTTCGATGTCCTTAAACAATAATCTGATGCAGATTTCTGATCAAGATTTATCCTATTCAGCTGTAGTTCCAACTTTTGTATGGAATCCAATGTGGAACTTGTCTGTTTGTATTTGTCCGAAAATTGACCATCAGACATCAGCCGAGTATTGTCACTTGTATTTTGATATGAAAGATTTTCATTGTAGTTTAAGGAGTGACCGCCATTTAATGGTCTGGTCTCACTAACATTTGAAAAATCGGAGTCTGGAAACATTTCATGCTGAACAGAAGATTTTGATAATGAATTTTCAATTGGAGGTGAATGCCTTGCAATTGAATGGCTTCCATTTTTAAAAACATTGTTGTTGACATGAGAATGCGCACTTCCTGTTGTGTTTGAATAGTAGTCACTGTCTTTCATAAGTGTGTTTGTGTCTTGTGATGAAGCACTGTCAGTACTCTGTGCAGAGATCTGCGAATCCCTAAATGACTTAGAATTTCGAAATTCAGGGGGAGGATCAATTTTTGGAGTTTTACTTAATTTCAGCTCCAGTCTGTTTCCTCTTGCATCCTGTGGTGGCAAGGGTGTGATGATTTTCATTCTCTCTTCATATGAACATTGCAAAATCGTATTTTGATTAAAACTGTCCTCAAAACCATTTGCAAAAGGGTTTCCAGTTATTGATGCAATCCCTGTAAAATGGTTGTGTGTCAACAGAGCATCAGGGGAGCTAACTGATACCTGTCCACGTAAGATACTTGGCCAGTACATAGGGTCTACTCCTCGATTTGTGTGTAAAGACAGATTCTCCGAAGACATTTCCTTATGGCCACTATCAGGAGAGTCAGTATCCTCCATTTTTATGTTTTTATTGTAAGCACTGTTTGGAGAATTAGGAACGAAAGTATTGTCAAAATCAAAATCATTTCCATCTGGTGTGTAAACAGCTCCAGACTGAGGTGTTGTTGGATCTGGGAACCAAGATACCTAAAAGAGAAAAATAAGTTTAGTTTGTAGTCAATTCAGCAGTGAGTGACCACTTATGCCATACAGAAATGTCTGCATATTAAAAACATGATTAATTTAAGGTATCCGACCATAATTGACCACATGATTATATTTGGTGTCCCGGATGTCCATTGTTTTTCAATGGAGCAGACTTCGGTAATGTTCGCCAAACATCGGAAATACTATTTGAGTAACTAAATTTTTTTCCTCAAAATTGTGAACATTGACTCAAGTAATATAATTTGTTTTATTTTTATCATTAATTAGCAATACATTGATTAAATAAAGCTATATTTCTTGTTCGAAAAATAAAATTAAACGGTAACTTCAATTGTGGGTCGTATACCTTAAACCGATAGTAAGTTTCCACTTAGTTTTCAGTACATAAACTTGGGCTACCCTTATTATGGGTACATAACATAGGTCATGTATAGTAGAATCAGTGAACATTAAGTAAAAATAAACTTACTTTCTCCATTAACAATTTTTAATGATACTGGTAATCATTTCCACCGTTTTCACTAAATAAATTTGGGCTTATACCTTATTATAGGTACATAACAGACTATACAAGCATGAACATTTACGTTAATGCACCTGACAATGGCGGACATGATTACTTGTTTATTGTAATGACCTTGAAAAAAACCAAATGAATTCCGTAACACGTTACCTGCAGGTGTGAAACAGGTGGCAGTAAATTTTCTGTTGAAGTTGAAATACCATTGACCTTGACCTCAAGGTCCTGTATCCTAGTAACTAACTGTGCCATGTGTTCTAACAAGTCTCTGTTATGTACAAGCAGCTGATGTGCACGAGCCTGGAAGAACATGGATTAAAGTTTTAAATAAATGTAAAACATCAGTACATGTTTATTTTCATGAAAAATATGGTCCATTTGTTAAACAATGATGTAGTACGTGTGTAAGTATGCTTTATCTTTTCTGAAAATGACAGGTTTACAGTTGTTCCAATATACAATGTGTTGAGCAGCTGATATTTTTGCCACTTTTCAGCTACATTTATCATGACTTGCCTGGTCTACAATCCTTGTAATCTACTGACACCATGTTTTGTAATGTTGAGGGGCCACACCTAGTTATCAATCTTAACTCAGTCTCCTCAGGTTAAAAACCCACCTACAGATGGACTAAGTTCTCCATTTTGAAAGAAAGGATCAAGTTGAGAGGGAAATACCAGAAGATCATGTTGTTGCCAAAACTGCAGTTAAGTGGCCAACTGAGAGAATTACAAGGTTGTGGTTGTGTGTGTATTGTTAATGATCCAGGTTTGTAGAGGGGGGTTTGCTTACCTGGGCTTCTATCCTGGCTGATGACTCCGCAGCTAACTGGTCTTTTAACAGATGGACTTGTGCAATAGCAAGCTGTGTCTGGTGTTGTTGCATTTCTAACTGTGCTCTCAGTAACTGTATATGGTGATGTGTAGTTATTGGAATCTGTGAATCAGGTTCCTCTCCGTGACATGCTGAAGTTACTGAATCCTTACCCTGTAATAAATACCAGTTAAAGTTTGAGATCTTCTATATACTAACAATAAAACCAGAGGCTCTTAAGAGCCTGTATCGCTCACCTGATTTTATAGGCAATGAAGATGGCATTTCCCTGATGTTAAAGTAAGTCCTGTAATTTTCAATAAACTTTAAATAGGACCATCCAAACAATATTACTAGAAAGCTTTGTTTCATTGGTTAACCAGTTGTATAGAGATTTTTTTTATTTGCCCATAGGGTCCTATGTTAAACTAAGTCCTTCAGGGGAGGTGGCCATTTTGAATTTCCAATTGCCATAAAAAACATAAACTTTATAGAGGACCATCCAAACAATATTGCTAGTAAGTTTTTGTTTCCATTGATTAACCGGTTTCGGAGAAGAAGCCTTTAAAAACTTTTTCCCATAGGGTCGTATGTTAAACAAAGTCCTGCGGTAGTGGCCATTTTGAATTTCCAATTGCCATAAAAAACATAAACTTTATAGAGGACCATCCAAACAATATTGCTAGTAAGTTCTGGTTTCCATTGATTAACCGGTTTCAGACAAGAAGCCTTTAAAAACTTTTTCCCATAGGGTCCCATGTTAAACTAAGTCCTGCGATGGCGGCCATTTTGAATATCAGATTGGGATAAAAAACATTAACTTTATAGAGGACCATCCAAACAATATTGCTAGTAAGTTTTGTTTCCATTGGTTGGCCGGTTTCAGAAAAGAAGCCTTTCAAACTTTTTCCCATAGGGTCCTATGTTAAATTAAGTCCTGCGGTGGCAGCCATTTTGAATTTCCAATTGCCATAAAAAACACTAACTTTATAGAGGACCATCCAAACAATATTGCTAGTAAGTTTTTGTTTCCATTGATTAACCGGTTTCAGAGAAGAAGCCTTTTAAAACTTTTTCCTATAGGGTTCTATTTTAAACTAAGTCCTGCAGTGGTGGCCATTTTGAATTTCCAATTCCCATCTAAAACACAAACTTTATAGAGGACCATCTAAACAATATTGCTAGTAAGTTTTGTTTTGATTGGTTAAACGGTTTCAGAGAAGAAGCCCTTTTTAACTTTTTTCCCATAGGGTCCTATGTTAAACTAAGTCTTGAGGTGGCGGCCATATTGGTTTACCAATCAAAATAAAAAACACAAACTTTGTAAAGGTCCATCCAATGAACATTATGGCCAAGTTTGGTTTCAATTGGCCAAGTGGTTTCAGAGAAGAAGATTTAAATGTAAAAAGTTTACAGACGCCGACGACGACGACGCCGACGGACGCAAAGTGATAACAAAAGCTCACATGACCCTTTGGGTCAGGTGAGCTAATAAGAAGGAGGAAGTAACCCTTCTGGAGCGCCTGGTCTTAGTTTTAAGTGTGAATATGTGTTGTATTCATATATGCATTATATTGTTTCTGTCACTTCCATTTCATTTAGACTTGACTACATCAGTACATGTAGAGTGATTTTCCATTGGTTGTATTCTACTGTTCTGTACTCTTTCATTTCATTTAGACTTGACTACATCAGTACATGTAGAGTGATTTTCCGTTGGTTGTATTCTACTGTTTTGTATTCTTCCATTTCATTTAGACTTGACTACATCAGTACATGTAGAGTGATTTTCCATTGGTTGTATTCTACTGTTCTGTACGCTTCCATTTCATTTAGACTGCTTAACATTAGTATATGTAGAATGAATGTCTTGACCTAGAGCTTATACAAATAATGATGGCACAATAGAACATCCTTACAACTAACTTGATTTCCTCAACAGCTGAGAGTTATATAACAAATAATACCAGACAATTCCATAATCTCCACAATTCTATTCTGAAAAGCAGGTCCCAGGTGTGAGCTATACACAAAGATAAACTGAACAAATCCAGTAATAAAGTTAATTAGTTTCAGACCCAAAATGATTAGTTCTAATTGCTACAAAAATATCTCTTCAATTTCCTACTCTTACTTTTAAGAATACTTTTGAATAGTCATAGACAAAATAAAATAAGGCACCGTGCTTCATTATCTGCGACAACCTGATTGGATTATAGAACAATTTCTATAACAAACTGGTACATAAAATAAATTTGCTACAATCCACTATATAACCTTTATGGGAAAGAGGATACCATTTCCAGTAAAAGAAATCACTTTGATCATAATATAATAATTCTTAAGTCACAAGTATTTTCTGGACCCAATTTTTTGTAAATTTAATTTTTTGAGTAAAAAAGTTTGTTAATTCTTTTCTTGTTATATTACAAATAATTACAGCCATGTAATGTAAGTTTTTTGTCACATGATTTTTGTACACTAATATTTCTCGTTTTGAGGACATACATGTGTATTTGCTTGTTTGAAAACAGGTGTAATTCAGTGGTTGAACAGGTAATTTTATGTAGTTATTATTAGAAAATGACATCTTAAGTACTTGGAAATTAGAAGGATATCAATTTAACGGTCCAACAAAACTCCATATTTCCATACTTATTATCCTTTACTCCTAAGATTCAACTGAACAGAAATGTCCTTTTCTGTAGAGCTATAAATTTAAAGATTCATATAACTGAATGCGCAAATTGGAATGCCACTACATTTAAAAAAAATGTTGGATAAAAAACTAATTTGAAATTTGAAATATTATATAGTCAATAAATCTACTTTAAAATCAGGTTGATGGTTGTCACATAATTAAAAGTCTATATGTTAAAATAATAGTTATAATTTACTAATGTTGTCTATCAAAAATTAATAAGAAACACCCATTTAAAATTAACTGTAATATTATAAACAGAGTCTATCACATCATTGGTAAACACACAGAGCTAACGAGGCTGGTAATTTGTTATTAATGTGCATTAGTTGTTTGAGCAATCATTATGCTTCCTTTCATGTTTTCTTGACATGGTAATGAATCCTGGTAAAAATTATACCAATATCCCCTGTTATTGTCCAGACAGTCTGTCTAACAACCAGAAAGCTTGTAAAATTGTATTAATGGATACATCAAGATGTTAATATCAATTAAATTAGCACTGTACAAAATTGGTGCAATTTGTTAATGGAATCCTCAATATTGATAGGAGCCATTAAATTTGGTGTCACTACAACATTGTTGATACTTCATAACCAATACTTTAGGTAAAAACAAAGAAAAAACAACTCATTAACATTATCAACTTACAAGAATCGGTTTTATATGAAAGACATCCTTCCTTTATCTTTATTACTCAGAAACAAAAAACTAGGTTAATTTTTGCAAATGGCCATGCCTCTAGATCAGTAAAATTTTAGTTTGAGGTGTTTTTGCCACTTTTAGCAATTTTTCATGTATGTCATAGCATCTATTTTTGATTAGTAAAGGAGGCTCGATTACTCAGCAAGAACCTGGACTATTGGGGGTGGGGGGGGGGGACTGGTTATCCTTTTTATTGAAGACCCCACGATGCCATGAGTAAAGACTCAAATTTACAGCCGTAGTATTGGCACACAGGTGGACATTAGCATTACTAATAGGTAAGTTCACTCAGTCACATAATACCCAAAAATATTTGTGGTGAACATACCGGTGTCTTGGCAGCCATTGCATACAAAAGTTCTTGAGCCTGTTTAAAAGCTTTTTCTGGAGTTGACATTGGCACTGGGTTACTAACATGCCGATTTTTGTCTTTTGGTTCCCTGATACTTCTAACTGAAATTAAACAATCACACATTTAATATTCTTGATGAAAAAATCTGATCGTTTATCATTTTGTTCAATCTTGTTAAAGAGCAAACAGCTAGTAATAAAATGTGCACCTGTGACACTGATGTCCTGCATGTTACATATTCGTAAAGGCCACCAGTTTTTGAAGTTCACTCAAGTGTGAAACATTTGTCACAGCACTAAAGATTTTTGCAGGGAAGAGATCTCATAATGTTGTAACTGTGTACTAAGTTTCATGAAGATGTTAAGTCATATACATAAAAAAAAGATTAATTGCAAAGGTTAACGTAAATGGTATATAGGAATAAATATGCGGACGAACAAAGGAATAAACTGACGGAAAATATATGTCCCCCAAATTTAAGTTGGTGGGACATTAAAACAAATAAATCTTTCATTGAATTCCCCATGTTTAAAGCTTAAAAGCTGCTGTTCTCATGTGTATTCATCTCATCGTATTTGTGTTAATATTATGTTTAGTTATGGTCCCCGAAAACTAAACATAATATTAACACAAATACGATGCTCAGCATCCTTTCTTAATTACGATTTATTTAGATCAAACCTTATTTCAAATCCATCGTGTTTATGCGGTTCTCGTATTGAAGATGCAAACCACTTTTTCTTTGAATGTCCTATATATAACAACCATAGATTAGACCTTATTGGTAGTCTTAGATGGCTGCCAAATGGAACCAACATTGATTTACGCATGCTTACTTGTGGCAATCTAGAACTTTCTTATGAACAGAATATAAGTATTTTTAGAGAAGTGTTTGAATATGTTAAGAGATCCAAAAGATTTTTAATTGTTTGACATAGTGACAAGAGTCAAACGGAAACATCTTCAGCCATTATTGACTTTGTCTTTGATTTTAATTTTTTTTTTGACTTTGATTTTGATTCCTTTGTAATTATTTTCCATGTTTGTTCATTTGAAATTGTGTACACGTTCTTGTATCTACTTTGTTCTAGTATATGTATATACTTGTAATGCGGAAAGGACTTTATAAGTATGTATTTACTTGTGTCCAATCCATTTTGTTATTAACAAATAAAATATGTTTAAATCAAATCTCATGTGTTCAGTTGGGGATTTGTTCTGATGTCATCATAGTTTTGACATTAAAATTCAAGATGTTATGTTGTCCTATAAATGCTGACAAAGCAAATTTACATACAACATGCTGGAATGCTTTTTAAGCAGCACTTGAAAGAAATATGTCTTTATCTAGTCCAAAGGCTGTATTACACCCCAACATTAATAGAAAATGATTGTATATTTTTCCAGTTCTCCATGGGCACTGTTGCTTTTCCCCTAAATAAATAAACTGGATACCGAAATACAGCGGTAAATTGTTAAAAATAGAGTAAACCAGCACAAGTAAATAATATATTAATAAGCATCAATCTATATTTACCTTTTACTTGTAAACAATATATTTGTTTACAAGTAAAAGGTAAATATAAAATATAGATTTATGCTTAACATCCTGTAAAAATGAAGCAAAAGACATACAGTGTACAAATATTTCATATACTGGAAATTGAGTGCAAACTTCATTGCAAACTGGTTTATTACAAAAGATAAATCGATAACAGTGTGCAAATATATATATTCATCAGACAAATGGAAACAAAAATTAAATTAACTGACCTCTCTTCAAGAAAAAAGCCATTTTACATTCCCAAAACACACACAGGTAGATCAGTAATCTGGTGAAATATCAGAAAATCTTATCTTTTCAAAGCAATTAGGATTCCACAAAATTTGGCAAGACCATCAAAATCAGTTAGCTGTGCAATAATTCGATATTTTAAGGCATTCTACTGAATTTTTTGCTAAAATTGATATGTATCGTTACCATAGAAACATTTTTTATAAATGTTAAATAATGACCTAGCTTCAACACAGACATTTGATAACCACATGATGCCCAGAATAAGAAGATTCATTAGGTGTTATGCAATATTTACATGTAACAGATGGACCAGATGTTTGTTTACCAAATGTGCTAACACACAGCTAGGTGATAATCAGGGGAGAAGGTTTGTACATGAAAACTGAAAATTCCATTGTTTTACTTTAAAAATTTGTTAGTAAAAATTTTATATTTAGATTTGGTTATGAAAAATCAATGAATTAAAGAGGTTCATCTGGAAACAGGAAAACATCAATGTCAATTATAAAGCATTATTTACACACAATTTCTGAATGTAATAATTTTTGGCCGGGTTGCATGAAGTGCAAACCAGGTATGATGAAGTCAGGCAGGCTGGCAGGCGGGGAAAATAGGGTACCTATTTTGTAAACAACTCCTTCTACAGTTTTTAAACAAGATCTCTAAAACTTCACAGAAAGACTGCAAATGTATTGAAGTTGTGCACCTGCTATTATGGAGTTGTTCCAGGCTTTTTTCCTAATTTCCCAGACTACACTTCATGTATTAGTTTTATCTAGACCAGAATTGACTCCACTTACTGTTTTGGGTTATTATCTAGTTCAGAACTACTACACTTACTGTTTTTGGGTTTTTATCTAGATCAGAACTGACTACACTTACTGTTTTGGGTTATTATCTAGATCAGAACTGGCTACACTTACTGTTTTGGGTTATTATCTAGTTCAGAACTACTACACTTACTGTTTTGGGTTATTATCTAGACGAGAACTGACCACACTTACTGTTTTGGCTTATTTATCTAGATCAGAATTGACTACACTTACTGTTTTGGGTTATTTATCTAGATCAGAACTGACTACACTTTCTGTTTTGGCTTATTATCTAGTTCAGAACTACTACACTTACTGTTTTGGGTTATTATCTAGACTAGAACTGACCACACTTACTGTTTTGGCTTATTTATCTAGATCAGAATTGACTACACTTACTGTTTTGGGTTATTTATCTAGATCAGAACTGACTACATTTACTGTTTTGGGTTATTATCTAGATCAGAACTGACTAAACTTTCTGTTTTGGGTTATTATCTAGTTCAGAACTACTACACTTTCTGTTTTGGCTTATTTATCTAGTTCAGAACTGATTACACTTCTGTTTTGGGTTATTATCTAGTTCAGTACTGACTACACTTTCTGTTTTGGCTTATTTATCTAGATCAGAACTGACTACACTTACTGTTTTGGCTTATTATCTAGATCAGAACTGACTACACTTTCTGTTTTGGCTTATTTATCTAGATCAGAACTGACTACACTTTCTGTTTTGGCTTATTTATCTAGATCAGAACTGACTACACTTACTGTTTTGGGTTATTATCTAGATCAGAACTGACTACACTTACTGTTTTGGCTTATTATCTAGATCAGAACTGACTACACTTTCTGTTTTGGCTTATTTATCTAAATCAGAACTGACTACACTTTCTGTTTTGGCTTATTTATCTAGATCAGAACTGACTACACTTACTGTTGGCTTATTATCTAGATCAGAACTGACTATACTTTCTGTTTTGGCTTATTTATCTAGATCAGAACTGACTACACTTACTGTTGGCTTATTATCTAGATCAGAACTGACTACACTTTCTGTTTTGGCTTATTTATCTAGATCAGAACTGACTACACTTACTGTTTTGGGTTATTATCTAGACCAGAACTGACTACACTTACTGTTTTGGGTTATTATCTAGATCAGAACTGACAACACTTACTGTTTTGGCTTATTATCTAGATCAGAACTGACTACACTTTCTGTTTTGGCTTATTTATCTAGATCAGAACTGACTACATTCTCTGTTTTGGCTTATTTATCTAGATCAGAACTGACTACACTTACTGTTGGCTTATTATCTAGATCAGAACTGACTACATTTTCTGTTTTGGCTTATTATCTAGATCAGAACTGACTACACTTTCTGTTTTGGCTTATTTATCTAGATCAGAATTGACTACACTTACTGTTTTGGGTTATTTATCTAGATCAGAACTGACTACACTTACTGTTTTGGGTTATTATCTAGATCAGAATTGACTACACTTACTGTTTTGGGTTATTTATCTAGATCAGAATTGACTACACTTACTGTTTTGGGTTATTATCTAGATCAGAATTGACTACACTTACTGTTTTGGGTTATTTATCTAGATCAGAACTGACTACACTTACTGTTTTGGCTTATTATCTAGTTCAGAACTACTACACTTACTGTTTTGGGTTATTATCTAGATCAGAACTGACTACACTTACTGTTTTGGGTTATTATCTAGATCAGAACTTCCTACACTTTCTGTTTTGGGTTATTATCTAGTTCAGAACTACTACACTTACTGTTTTGGGTTTTTATCTAGATCAGAATTGACTACACTTACTGTTTTGGCTTATTATCTAGATCAGAACTGACTACATTTTCTGTTTTGGCTTATTTATCTAGATCAGAACTGACTACACTTTCTGTTTTGGCTTATTTATCTAGATCAGAACTGACTACACTTACTGTTGGCTTATTATCTAGTTCAGAACTGACTACACTTTCTGTTTTGGCTTATTATCTAGATCAGAACTGACTACACTTACTGTTTTGGGTTATTTATCTAGATCAGAACTAACTACACTTTCTGTTTTGGGTTATTATCTAGATCAGAACTGGCTACACTTAATGTTTTGGGTAATTATCTAGACCAGAATTGACTACACTTACTGTTTTGGTTTTCATCTAGACGAGAACTGCCTACACTTTCTGTTTTGGCTTATTATCTAGTTCAGAACTGACTACACTTACTGTTTTGGTTTATTATCTAGTTCAGAACTGCCTACACTTCCTGTTTTGGCTTATTATCTAGTTCAGAATTGACTACACTTACTGTTTTGGGTTATTATCTAGTTCAGAACTGCCTACACTTCCTGTTGTGGCTTATTATCTAGTTCAGAACTGCCTACACTTTCTGTTTTGGCTTATTATCTAGTTCAGAATTGACTACGCTTACTGTTTTGGGTTATTATCTAGACGAGAACTGCTTACACTTCCTGTTTTGGCTTATTATCTAGTTCAAAACTGCCTATACTTCCTGTTTTGGCTTATTATCTAGTTCAGAACTGCCAACACTTTCAGTTTTGGCTTATTATCTAGTTCAGAATTGACTACACTTACTGTTTTGGGTTATTATCTAGTTCAAAACTGCCTATACTTCCTGTTTTGGCTTATTATCTAGTTCAGAACTGCCTACACTTTCAGTTTTGGCTTATTATCTAGTTCAGAACTGACTACACTTACTGTTTTGGGTTATTATCTAGATCAGAATTGACTACACTTACTGTTTTGGGTTATTTATCTAGATCAGAATTGACTACACTTACTGTTTTGGGTTATTATCTAGATCAGAATTGACTACACTTACTGTTTTGGGTTATTTATCTAGATCAGAACTGACTACACTTACTGTTTTGGCTTATTATCTAGTTCAGAACTACTACACTTACTGTTTTGGGTTATTATCTAGATCAGAACTGACTACACTTACTGTTTTGGGTTATTATCTAGATCAGAACTTCCTACACTTTCTGTTTTGGGTTATTATCTAGTTCAGAACTACTACACTTACTGTTTTGGGTTTTTATCTAGATCAGAATTGACTACACTTACTGTTTTGGCTTATTATCTAGATCAGAACTGACTACATTTTCTGTTTTGGCTTATTTATCTAGATCAGAACTGACTACACTTTCTGTTTTGGCTTATTTATCTAGATCAGAACTGACTACACTTACTGTTGGCTTATTATCTAGTTCAGAACTGACTACACTTTCTGTTTTGGCTTATTATCTAGATCAGAACTGACTACACTTACTGTTTTGGGTTATTTATCTAGATCAGAACTAACTACACTTTCTGTTTTGGGTTATTATCTAGATCAGAACTGGCTACACTTAATGTTTTGGGTAATTATCTAGACCAGAATTGACTACACTTACTGTTTTGGTTTTCATCTAGACGAGAACTGCCTACACTTTCTGTTTTGGCTTATTATCTAGTTCAGAACTGACTACACTTACTGTTTTGGTTTATTATCTAGTTCAGAACTGCCTACACTTCCTGTTTTGGCTTATTATCTAGTTCAGAATTGACTACACTTACTGTTTTGGGTTATTATCTAGTTCAGAACTGCCTACACTTCCTGTTGTGGCTTATTATCTAGTTCAGAACTGCCTACACTTTCTGTTTTGGCTTATTATCTAGTTCAGAATTGACTACGCTTACTGTTTTGGGTTATTATCTAGACGAGAACTGCTTACACTTCCTGTTTTGGCTTATTATCTAGTTCAAAACTGCCTATACTTCCTGTTTTGGCTTATTATCTAGTTCAGAACTGCCTACACTTTCAGTTTTGGCTTATTATCTAGTTCAGAATTGACTACACTTACTGTTTTGGGTTATTATCTAGTTCAAAACTGCCTATACTTCCTGTTTTGGCTTATTATCTAGTTCAGAACTGCCTACACTTTCAGTTTTGGCTTATTATCTAGTTCAGAATTGACTACACTTCCTGTTTTGGCTTATTATCTAGTTCAAAACTGCCTATACTTCCTGTTTTGGCTTATTATCTAGTTCAGAACTGCCTACACTTTCAGTTTTGGCTTATTATCTAGTTCAGAATTGACTACACTTACTGTTTTGGGTTATTATCTAGACGAGAACTGCCTACACTTCCTGTTTTGGGTTATTATCAAGTTCAGAACTGACTACACTTACTGTTTTGGTTTATTATCTAGACCAGAATTGACTACATTTTCTTTTTGGTTATAATCTAGATCAGAAATGTTTTTTGCTTACTAGTATTATCTAGTTCAGAACAGGCTACACTTACTGTTTTGGTTATTATTTAGATCAGAACTGACTACACTTACTGTTTTGGGTTATTATCTAGACCAGAATTGACTACACTTACTGTTTTGGGTTATTATCTAGACCAGAATTGACTACACTTGCTGTTTTGGGTTATTATCTACTTCAGAACTGACTACACTTAATGTTTTGGCTTATTATCTAGTTCAGAACTGCCTACACTTACTGTTTTGGCTTATTATCTAGTTCAGAACTGACCACACTTACTGTTTGGTTTATTTACCAGAACTGACTACACTTACTGTTTTGGTTTATTATCTAGACCAGAATTGACTACACTTACTGTTTTGGGTTATTATCTAGACCAGAATCGATTACACTTACTGTTTTGGGTTATTATCTAGATCAGAACTGGCTACACTTACTGTTTTGGGTTATTATCTAGTTCAGAACTGGACCAGAACTGACTACACTTACTGTTTTGGTTATTATCTAGACCAGAATTGACTACACTTACTGTTTTGGGTCATTATCAAGATCAGAACTGACTACACTTACTGTTTTAGCTTATTATCTAGACGAGAACTGACTACACTTCCTGTTTTGGCTTATTATCTAGACGAGAACTGACTACACTTCCTGTTTTGGCTTATTTATCTAGTTCAGAACTGACTACACTTACTGTTTTGGTTTATTATCTAGACGAGAACTGACTACACTTTCTGTTTTGGCTTATTTATTTAGTTCAGAACTGACTACACTTACTGTTTTAGCTTATTTATCTAGTTCAGAACTGACTACACTTCCTGTTTTGGGTTATTATCTAGTTCAGAATTGAGAACACTTACTGTTTTGGCTTATTATCTAGTTCAGAACTGGACCAGAACTGACTACACTTACTGTTTTGGGTTATTATCTAGACCAGATTTGACTACACTTACTGTTTTGGGTTATTATCTAGACCAGAATTGACTACACTTACTGTTTTGGGTTATTATCTAGACCAGAATCGACTACACTTACTGTTTTGGGTTATTATCTAGATCAGAACTGACTACACTTACTGTTTTGGGTTATTATCTAGATCAGAACTGACTACACTTACTGTTTTGGGTTATTTATCTAGACCAGAATTGACTACACTTACTGTTTTGGCTTATTATCTAGTTCAGAACTGGACCAGAACTGACTACACTTACTGTTTTTGGTTATTATCTAGACCAGAATTGACTACACTTACTGTTTTGGGTTATTATCTAGACCAGAATTGACTACACTTACTGTTTTGGGTTATTATCTAGACCAGAATCGACTACACTTACTGTTTTGGGTTATTATCTAGATCAGAACTGACTACACTTACTGTTTTGGGTTATTTATCTAGACCAGAATTGACTACACTTACTGTTTTGGGTTATTATCTAGACCAGAATCGACTACACTTACTGTTTTGGGTTATTATCTAGATCAGAACTGACTACACTTACTGTTTTGGGTTATTATCTAGACCAGAATTGACTACACTTACTGTTTTGGGTTATTATCTAGATCAGAACTGACTACACTTACTGTTTTGGGTTATTATCTAGATCAGAACTGACTACACTTACTGTTTTGGGTTATTTATCTAAACCAGAATTGACTACACTTACTGTTTTGGGTTATTACCTAAACCAGAATCGACTACACTTACTGTTTTCGTTATCACATTCATCAGGAAAGACAGGTTGTTGGTTATCAGCCTGAGCAGATTGTATACTGATTTTGTGGCATACTTCAAAAGCCTGGCCAATGGTCCGAACAATACGCATGGCTTGGCTCTGTAAAATAAAAACTATTTTACATCTATATCATATGTTTTTCTTATTACATTGTTTACAGGCAGTTTTATTTATTTGGAAATCTATAATAAATGTAATTATTTTTCCAGAAAAAAATTAGGAATAAACACATTGGCAAGTTTCCAGTTCTATGTGCAGGTAGTAGATATACAGGTAAACAAAACTGACGGACCTAACAGAATACTTCTTCAGCTCACTTGGTAAGCAGGCCAGCTGATAATACAGACATCAATCACATATCTAAAGATTAGGGATACTTAAGATGATGCTTATATATATCAATAGTTTAATCTTCAGATGGTTTCAATAAAAAATCTGGTTGTAAGTAATTTAAATGATTTTTTATTTTCATTATTGAAAGCCATCTAGGTTGGAGGTATGGTATATTTAACAAATATACTTTTAATAGGGGACCTTCCAATTATTAGCCATTTAAGGTTTAAATTTCTTAAGTAGTTTTGTTGCATGTTCAATCATGGTCTCACATGAGACGTTGCATGTTCAATCATGGTCTACCATGAGAAATTGCATGTTCAATCATGGTCTCCCATGAGATGTTACATGTTCAGTCATGGTCTCCCATGAGACGTTGCATGTTCAATCATGGTCTCCCATGAGACGTTGCATGTTCAATCATGGTACCCAATGAGATGGTGCATTTTCAACCATGGTTTCAATCAGGTAATAAAAATCACTATTCAAATAGGGCTTAAACAATGGTAACATTTGTGTTACTTCATGAATATGCACATTATCTTAAAAAGCTCATAAACAAACTAAAAGTTGCTAGTATGGTATACTTGTATATAATAAAGTTTGATAAGATTTTACCAAAAACGTGTATTGATAGGCACACAAGAGACTAATGATAGCTATATCTCAGCTTCACCCCAACTTTTATTAAGTCAAGCTAAAACTTCACAAAAGAAGCATTAAATCTAATCTTATTGAATTCAAATTGGCAGATGCAAAAAACACATTGAAAATAGGACTTTGTATACAGATGAATCAAGGCTAAGGTCACTGTTGCCATTTGATATTATACAGTTAAATTTAAAAAAAGAAGTTCTTCAATAACCAATACAGTTTAGAAATTATTTTGTTAACAGCTGATGTATGAGAAGCAGAGAGGTAAGACTTCCTGTTATTAGGATCAAAATGTTAAATATAAAGTGCAAAAAAGGGACTACCTAAATGTGACAATGATTTTGTGTAAGTTTCATCAACTTCCACTCAGAAGAAACGTTATGCATAAGAGAAAGTGAGGTCAGACAGAACTACAAACCCCCATCACTATATACCCCCCTTTCCAAGTGGGGGTATAAATAGCCAAATCTCAATAACTATAACAGATATTGACAGGATAATCACTGTTGTTTATTGTTGACCTCCAGCATGGTCAAGGTCATAATGTTTGAGATCAAGGTTAAAGTCATTTTTTATGACTGTTAAGTGGTTCATTCTTATAAATGCTTTTTTTGTATGGGCAGTACATACAGCATAAGGTTAGTGGTCATGGTAAATGTCTCTAAAAGTCCAAATGACCTTTTTATTAAAAAAAAATATCCTAATGATTTTGCCTTTTATTCGTTTGTATTATGAAATAAATTGAAATTAAAATAAAAAGAAGGTCAAGGTCATAATGTTCTAGAATTTGACCTTTACTATTTTAACTGACATCTCAATATTTAACTTTTTTATTTCGAAAAGACAAATTTCTTAATTGTACAGAGGTTGAATTTCAATGTTCATTTTAGTTACAATAAGAAGAAAGCATATTAATGGGTCAATAGAATGAACTAACATTTTTCTTTTAAATACCTTTAAATGTTTTAACTTTTAGAAATACCTTTAGGAATAAAAAATCCTCAATTTGTTGGTTCTGTACATATTTAATGCACTGAACCACAAGTTTTAAAATGTTGAACAATAGAAAACAAAGAAACATTTATGGCCTGGCATTTTCTATAAACAAAATTCAACAATGAAATAATTCAATTTAACAAAACACAAATAGAATAAATTATACTGTACTAACCTTCCTGGAAGATTTTCTGATTTTATATCCATGACAACAAGCCATTTTTTTCCACAAAAGTAAACAAATTAATAGAAATCGACTTCCTCCATGTATTTTATGTATGTTTATATCATCTTGTCTCCATGTCTATGTTTATCAGACATTAAAGCTAAATAAACGTTATCAGGATAAAAATTCAAAAGGAAATAAAAGCCATTAAAAAATAATTTCAGATTTTCAAAGTACCAAAGAATAATTCTAATCTAAGTTCAGAGTATGAACTGGTGCAGAAAGTAATTGAAGAAAGTGAGTGTTTTTGTCTGAAAAAGCCAGAAAAACAGATGTTTACTTTCATGTGTATTAGCTTTCATGTGTATTGGCTTTCGATTTTTGAAAATGTAGATATATCTGATGTTGAAGTTAACTCTTGACAGGCTGATTGTGTTAAACATCTGTTGTAGTTTTCCAACTTAGGCCAGGACAAATCTTGTTTCAATGTTTCTAAAAAGCCTGTTGAAGGCCCGTATCAAACATTTTGAACCTTCATGAGAGATTGACTGCACTCCCCTTCATAGAAAACTTTTTTCTTGCATACAGTCTCGCATTTGTTTATTTGATATCTTTTTACATAAACATTTGTTTATAAGAACCTTTACTATAATAACCCATCATAATATATAGCAATTTCATGATTAAAATTTTCATGAAAGTCCACATTAAGGTCCAACTTATCACTATGAAAAATAACAAATTTTTTTTGAAAATTACAACAGAATAGAGAACACAGCTTGGAAGTTAGTGTATGGAGCAATAATGTAATGTTACACTCTTATACTATTAAACCTCAGTGCACACAGATTTGTAGTTCCTAAGATGTGGTAACTGGCACTCTGAAATTTGGAAATCATGAAATGATTGAATTTTAAAAATCAATTCTTAATCAATCACAGAATGGTTACATTAATAAAACACCTTGCTGTTTTGTTTAAATAAATCTGCTGTCCTATTAGATACGTTTTTCATCACATGCTAAGACACACAAAACACACATTTCGATATTGAAAACCAAGAAAACAGTATCCTTTGCCTTAACATCTGTTGAAGTTGTGATATTAATATCTTGTCAGTCAATACTTATTTCCATCATTACTGTGAATTATTGTTATTGTCTGATTAAGTGTCTACAAATTACCAGTTCTTCTTGTTTTATTGGCCAGATCTACTTTTACTATCAAACAGTCAAAATTATCATTTTTGTTAAATTGTATAAATATATTTACAGAAATTTAAATTGAAAAAAAACATCAAACTGAAATGCTTGCCAGAGTTTTACTAAAATATGATTCCCTCATATAACTCCCCAACCCCCCAACCCCCCCCAAAAAAACCTCCTTATTTTAAAATTTGGTAACAATATGTTAATGTACTGATTCAGTGATAAATTCTATACTATTTGTGTTGTTTCTACCTTCATGGCATAGTTTTTATAGGGTCAAGAAAGGGTCAAGAAAGCAGAGTAACCAAGAGCTGTGACATTCAGCAGAATATTTGGCAATCACTTTCTATTAAGGTTGCAATTGAGCATAACAGTATTGAGAGTAGATCTAGAACTGGTTACCCCCATGTTGACACACCAGTCTGGAACTGGTTACCCCCATGTTGACACACCAGTCTGTAACTGGTTACCCCATGTTGACACACCAGTCTGGAACTGGTTACCCCCATGTTGACACACCAGTCTGTAACTGGTTACCCCATGTTTACACACCAGTCTGGAACTGGTTACCCCCATGTTGACACACCAGTTATCAATAGTACCTCAGACAACAAAGTCCAATAAACTGTATAGTTCTTCAACTAATACTAAGTTATCCTGATTGCTTTCACTGAAAATACAATTTTCTGCATACAGAAGGTCAGAGTGAGCAGTTAAACAGTCATTAATCAAAGTAATATCAAATAAATATTCCAGATCTCATTAAAGCCTTATCTTTTATCAACTTATGATTAATGAGGGACATGGGTGTATATCATCCATTTAATCAGATATCATTGGTTATTAGATAAACCTTGTCTTGACAATACATTAACCAAGTAAAGTTTTTTAAATACACACTTTGAAGTTCTTTAAATTGTATCTCATAATTTCAGTTTCTATGTTAAGTTCAAATTCTCTGTGTGAAAAGATCTTGATAAATTTTAAGACTTTACAAAATTAAAGTATATTTATTTATTTATTTATTTATTTATTTGTTCAACACATTTACAATAAATGGTTATAACACATAAAATGTAATTAATACAACAACAGAAACTGGGTCATGATACAAAGACAAGGAAGGTTGCATCTTCTTTTTATATCTGTCACATGTGATAAACTCAACACTCAATATGGCACTCTGTCACTCTGCTCATATAACTCTTAAATAGTTTGATTGCCACTTTCTGCAGATTTTCACCTGTGACAGGGCAACTATTTGTATAAACTTTTAATTTTTTTTGCTGCCAGAGAGATGCATCTTTATTATCAACATGTATTATGTAAGCCAAGATTACAACATACTGTTGACCTTGAGAGAGTTCCCATGATGTTAACACTAAAATGTCCATTTGTTCCTTCGCATCCTAATAGCTGTATGGTCTATAGAGTAGGAGTATGTTATTTAATGCCAAGTAAGCAGTTTTCATCTTCATGTATACCTAGCAAGCAGAAGACAGTTTTCCAAACTTTAAAAAGTGTGCCTCGCATTAGATCAGCATGCTGGCTGAATTTATATAGTGCTAGCAAGCTTGAGTACTGTCTATGGAGACTTAGTGACTAGCAAACATGACTGTACTTATACAAAACAAGACTTAATAAAACAAAAGAGGTGAATAAAAGCAACTGTATTTCTACTATTACACAATATAGGATAGCCTTAAACAGATTTAGTATAACAATTGGAAATTTTAATTTGTACCGGTATTTTAAAATATTTTTGGGTTTTTAGCACCACTGATGAGTCTTGGTTAGACAAAACATGGGTCTGTTGTAGTCAATTTTACAACCTTGGTATCTTTTATGACATTTTATTAGGATAACAACATAAGACAGAAAATGCAATCTGAAAAGATTACATTAAAAAATAATGACCTCAATTAAACAATTCCATTCTACGCCAATCTTAATTTTCCCTGCAATTACCTGGCAAAACTGAAAATCCATCCTGTTATTACATTCAAAACCATTCATTTAACCTTCATCGGATCCTTCGGAAATAGTGTAATTGTTAAGTAGCTAATCAAGATCTCTGATGGCAGCTATCTGATCTCTATAGTAATGATGACTTAAAGAAGCCAATACACAATTTAGTTCAAATGTTGGAAATTAGAGGTTTTCGTTAACAAGATTGACACTGACCTTGACTCACAATTTATACAAAAACTAACACAAATTAACTTCTTCACAACCAACATACCATATATTCATGACAATTGTATTTCATGATTTTCAAGGAATTTTTGAACTCCAACAACAACCAAAAGTTTCTATTATGAACAAATTTATGAACTTTGAACCACAAAATTTCACTTAGGACCATAGGTTGCAAAAAAAGTAATAAAAGTCTGAAATGGTTGTGTTGCAAAGTGCCTAATTTAATGGGAAATTGTTTACAATTTGTTGTACGGTAAAAAGCAGGAAGAGTTGATAACACAAAAACAGAGCCATCATATAAAAAAATAACAAAGTTTCCATGTCTAGAAAACAGGGAAAACATTTTTTTAACAATTTCTTTAGATCATTTGCACAACTTCAAAAGGTTTGCAATTTTACTGTGAAGTTTCAAGGATATGGGTTGACAGCTGTTGAGAGTTCATTACACAAAATAGGTACCTTCTACTGCAAATATTCTGGAAAATTAGGGGAAAAATTCAGTATTGCATGTGCATAACTTCCATTCATGTGCAATCTTACTGTAAGGTTTCAGAAATCTTAATTGAAAACTGTAGAAAGAGTTGATTACACAAAATAGGTACAGTCTATACAAATGTTCTAGTTCCCAAACCTGGAAAATTAGGAGAAAATCCTCAAAGAATTAAATAATAACAGGTGCACAACTTCAATAAATGTGCAATCGTTTTGTGAAGTTTCAGAGATTTGGGTTGAAACCAGTAGGAGCTGATTACACAAAATAAATACCCTATTTTCTCCACCAGCTCCCAGATCCGACTTCATCATACTATAACCATTGGTTTGCACTTCGTGCAACCCAACCTGGTCAAAAAGTATTTTTATTGCATTTCTTTCTGTATACATACTGGTGTTTTAAGGAACAAAAAATTTAAAACTCTCTCAATTTATTGGTTGTAATTCTATTTAAAAGAATTTTTTTGGTAACATAATATGATGGAGTCGGGACATACAATTTTATTGGAAAAAGAAATGATAAGTTCAGGGAACAACCAACCATATGACTGGATTTGACTAAGCCTGATATAAGCAAGCAATTTTTTTGGGGGTAAGTTATCCAGATGGAACTGAAGACCCTAGGTTTGTTTGATTGTTTGGATGGAGTTAAATGCTAGTCTACAATTTTTTGTAGTTTTTATCATGGTGTCCTGTTTAATTGGATGTGGAAACTAGTGTACTGGTAAAAAATCCAACATTTGGGTAGAAAACAGCAATCTGTTAATTATGACTGATTAAACAAGCAACCACCATGTCAGAAGGTCAGTGATCAGTAGATGACTAACTGAAGGACTCTGCCACAAAGGCCCCTCATACCATTAATTAAGTACATTGTCCCTTTATCACCTTAGGTTGCCAGTCAAGTGCACCCTTTTTTGTAGTCAAACAAAGTTCAGCATGAAGCTGACCAACTATGTTTCCCTACAATATCAACCAAAGATGTTCACAAATTTGATTATTTGAATTTGTGAATCTAATGAACTGATTATTTATCTGCCACATTAAGTACATGTCATGACTTTTATACCTTTGAGTCCCCTAGATTTCAGCATGTTCATTTTATAAACAATTAAGTATAAACTTTAATAAATAATAACATTTATCCAGAACTGAAGACTTTTCACAATAAATGTATTTATCTCTAAAATATCATAAGGACTCTTTAACAATTAATCAATACTGCAGTTATATTTAAGCGCTCCAAGGATATAGATGAAATTGACAGCAGAAGATATTGCATTTTTACAGAAATTTGTACTTAAAGCTCTAGGGAACAAACTTCAAGTAACAAGGTGTTACCCTGTCTTACAGTCTAAGAAAACATATTGGTAAAATCTATTGGGAAATTTAAGTTTGATCATAAGCTCAAACCATTTGGCAGCTGTTCAAAAGAACGGAAAATAAACAGCTCTGTACATCATTCTATGGGGAATTGCTATGTAATCATTTTAACTGCAATGTCAAAACATTTCATTCTTTGACAGTGAATTACATAATTTTTACTTTACCAAATGGTTGACTTCTATATGTACATTTTCAACACACAAACAAGTGTATCTGTGAGCTAATGCTCACTAGTGATACTCCTGCAAAAAAGTATTCGGTAAACAGGAAGTACTGAAGACCAAGAAGAATGAAATTGCTATACACCCTATGGTACAATAGGATAAAGCAATATGCAAAATATCAGGCTTCTGCATACTAAAGTTGCTAAGAAAACTACAACCGAAATTTTTGTTATGAAAGGATGGACCAAGGAAGAGACAAGGATAAAACAGTATAACCCATCTTCTTCGAAGCAGGGGTATAAAAACACCACTTACATACTTTTGTATTTGAATTAAATAGTACAACCATTCTTCAATATTTTTTATTGTAATCACATTCTAAAACAACAGTTATTTTGGACAATAATCTAAGGTATCAAAAATTGCCTAAACTGGAATAAATAAGTCCTTATTCAACTGGGTATGATCCAAAAAACATAAAGAGAAGATAGACTAAAACATGAACATCACAAGTCAAATATTCTGTTAATATTTTATAGAAATTATTGCATTTTTTTCTAACTTGGTTGATATATTTGCCGCCAATATAGCTACTAACATGGTACAAACTATATGGTACACTTCCTAGTTCAAATTAAAACTCTCATTTTGTTGAAATTAACAACATATTTCAATCACAACACCACATGATTCTATTCCGTAACAAAGAACTGCAATTTTGTTTAAGTTGCTATTTTAAGAAGCTTAAATGCAATCAGCTGCTGTACATGATCGGTTAATAATCTTTGCAAAGGTTTTTTTCATCATCGAATGTCTGTAAACATTTTATATATTTCTCTTTATCTAAACTTGATTTCTAGGCTATTTGCAATGCTGGAGAAGTGGAACAGAAATGTTAAGTAAAATGTAATTTAATTAATTTTATTGCAGTCAAAGAAACTTAATATTTTAGGTGTGCGTTTGCACAGATAAGCAAACATATTTTTTCAAATGAAAAACATTACAGACAGCTAAATGCAATAGGCCTTTATTAACCTTATCATTTAAATTCTCTCACAGAATTGTATACCTTTAAATTTTAGTTTTATCATCATATTCTTCTAAGAAAATACTACCGTCTGACCAAGGGCATTAAGTTGTCGGTGTAGGACGTAAAAAACTCCCCAAGTCAAGTCAAGAAAATACTGCTTACACTTTTTTGATAAGCTAACCTGATACTAGAATGAACTAGATATCATTGAGATAGTATCCACCTTTGTGGGTTTGTTTGTTTGATGGTGTTTTAATGCCACTTTCAGCAATTTTTCAGCTATATCATGGCGTCCAGTTTTATTGGGGAGGAAGCCGGATAACCCGGAGAAAACCCTGACCTGCGGTAGGAAAACTGGCAATCCTTGTCAATTAAGATAGGAGTCGAGTACACCCTGCCTGCAGTGAGAATCGAACCTGCAGTCTCAGTGCTGACAGACCACGTGATCATTAGTAGACGAACTACCTTGACCACTCGGCCACCGAGGCCCCTCCACCTCTGTGGGCACCATGGATATAATTTAAAACTAGGCACCCTAAGGATGATTTTATTCCTGACTCTGTTAGAAATACTGTTTTGTTATTGGCTAAAGTGTCTTTTACAATTATTGTATTCTGTCTCGGGGAAATCAATACCAACTCTAAAATTTTCATGTATCCCAACCAAAAGACTGTATCCCTCTTTCTTGGAATGACATGATTTGTTCACAAAATATGCCATGTTTGTTTCATGTAACAAGGATAACACTTCTTTTCTAAGGACAATTGATTTTAATGGAATGGAATTGCATTGTTGGGATAAATTCGTTATACAGTCAGTGTGACAGGGGGGATACATAATTATATAGAATGCATGAACAATTTCTTGTATAGAGACTCGCTAGGGCTTTGCCCAATATAACATTTTTTTCATGCACTCCATATGTTTCCATATCACCCAATAACTGACTGGTCAACTTTTGGGAAAAATTGGCCAGGTAGACGTAGTTTCAGGGGTGAAGATTTTTTAAAACAAATAAACAACAGATGGACAAATGACAAATGACAGACACAAAGTGCTGGCGAAAGTTAATACCTTTGGCCCAGATGGGCTAAAAATAATGTTCCACCTGACATGGTTTGAACAAGAACTTTTTAAGCTAAATCGTCTTAAGAAGTCACAATCATGGGGGAATCAGACAACCCAGACCCATTTTCCAAAACATTTCTATAAAATCTTCATTTGACTGCTTCACATGTCTCTGCACAGGAATTTCAAAATAGTTCCACATTTCAGATTTATGTAACAAATCTAAACCAGACAACAAAAAACAAGCATGTTGAGTGTTATGCTTGGCACATAAAAACAAAAAACAAAACAAAACAAGATGCCACTTAATGCCAATTCAATGTTCTAAGTACAAATAAATACACTTAACTAATACTCAGAACAACAACTTCTAATTTGTAAAACACAATTTGTTTGTTTAATCATTCACAAGCAATGAATAATGCACAAAATGTAACAACATCAATCAATGGATTATGTAAAAACAGAATTAATCGAGCCATTTGTTTAGATCTGTTATTCAAACATTTGATTTGATTCCATTCTTTATCCTGAGTTTTCTACTAACATTAAATGGTGGTCCTGATAACAATCTGCATGCCATTTCTAACAAGGTTGAATGGATCCTATTCTATGTGTGTATAAAATGGGTGTCCTGATAACGAGTCCACATGCTAATCCGAAAAATCTATGCCTGTCAAAATTTTTATTTAATGAATGATTTTATATGCTTAATGAGAAATATTTGAAATGTATTTAAAGATAAAAACAAGTTGGATAGTATTGCTCAGGCAATACTAAGTCCCTTACTGGGAACACTTGACTGGGAAATACAATTTCTAAGTCCAAGAGCAATAATTTAGTTGGTTATTGGACTGGAATTATATTCAACTTGATATGTAAGTCATCATGGTTGACTAGTATACCAAATATCATTTCAATATTTGCAAGTGTTTAAAATAAGTCAAGAAAACATAAGTGTGAAAGGCTGACAGACTGAGTGCAAACCTATAGTCCCCTTCGGCAAAGCTGGTAGTGACTAAAAATAATAATTTCACCTTTTTGAAGGCTTTAAAGACATGACATTTGAAGACATTGGAAGGTCCGTCTCTGGCTATATAACTCCAGATCTTCAGGTCC
This sequence comes from Limnoperna fortunei, assembly GCA_944474755.1. Classification (NCBI taxonomy): domain Eukaryota; kingdom Metazoa; phylum Mollusca; class Bivalvia; order Mytilida; family Modiolidae; genus Limnoperna; species Limnoperna fortunei. Next base: position 25,690,609 of record OX104114.1, on the reverse strand, counting down.
TGGGAATCATGGGATACATAAAATATCCTGCAAGTATAAAAAAAACATGCATTAAAAGGATACAGTTTAGACTATCAGAATAATTTGTAATAGTTGGTTATGTAAGATTTGTAACGACCATTAAATCTGGTAAATTTGTTTTCCCAAACATCCATAGTGGACAAGGCAAAACTTCACTGGTCCCTGTGTCCACACCAATGGGTGGCAAAGGTAGACACTAGTTTTATGTCAAACCTGTGTCCACTCCAATGGGTGGCAAAGGTAGACACTAGCTTTAAGTCAAACATGTGTCCACTCCAATGGGTGGCAAAGGTAGACACTAGCTTTATGTCAAACATGTGTCCACACCAATGGGTGGCAAAGGTAGACACTGGCTTTATGTCAAACCTGTGTCCACTCCAATTGGTGGCAAAGGTAGACACTAGCTTTAAGTCAAACATGTGTCCACACCAATGGGTGGCAAAGGTAGACACTAGCTTTAAGTCAAACCTGTGTCCACACCAATGGGTGGCAAAGGTAGGCACTAGCTTTAAGTCAAACATGTGTCCACACCAATGGGTGGCAAAGGTAGACACTAGCTTTATGTCAAACCTGTGTCCACTCCAATGGGTGGCAAAGGTAGACACTAGCTTTATGTCAATTCTGTGTCCACTCCAATGGGAGGCAAAGGTAGACACTAGCTTTATGTCAAACCTGTGTCCACTCCAATGGGTGGCAAAGGTAGACACTAGCTATATGTCAAACCTGTGTCCACTCCAATGGGTGGCAAAGGTAGGCACTAGCTTTATGTCAAACATGTGTCCACTCCAATGAGTGGCAAAGGTAGACACTAGCTTTATGTCAAACCTGTGTTCACTCCAATGGGTGGCAAAGGTAGACACTAGCTTTATGTCAAACCTGTGTCCACACCAATGGGTGGCAAAGGTAGACACTAGCTATATGTCAAACCTGTGTCCACTCCAATGGGTGGCAAAGGTAGACACTAGCTTTATGTCAAGCATGTGTCCACTCCAATGGGTGGCAAAGGTAGACACTAGCATTATGTCAAGCATGTGTCCACACCAATTGGTGGCAAAGGTAGGCACTAGCTTTATGTCAAGCATGTGTCCACACCAATGGGTGGCAAATGTAGACACTAGCTTTATGTCAAACATGTGTCCACACCAATGAGTGGCAAAGGTAGACACTAGCTTTATGTCAAACATGTGTCCACACCAATGGGTGGCAAAGGTAGACACTAGCTTTATGTCAAACCTGTGTCCACACCAATGGGTGGCAAAGGTAGACACTAGCTTTATGTCATACCTGTGTCCACACCAATGGGTGGCAAAGGTAGACACTAGCTTTATGTCAAACCTGTGTCCACTCCAATGGGTGGCAAAGGTAGACACTAGCTTTATGTCAAACCTGTGTCCACACCAATGGGTGGCAAAGGTAGACACAAGCTTTATGTCAAACCTGTGTCCACACCAATGGGTGGCAAAGGTAGACACTAGCTATATGTCAAACCTGTGTCCACTCCAATGGGTGGCAAAGGTAGGCACTGGCTTTATGTCAAACCTGTGTCCACTCCAATGGGTGGCAAAGGTAGTCACTAGCTTTATGTCAAACATGTGTCCACTCCAATGTGTGGCACATATAGACACAAGCTATATGTCAAACCTGTATTCAATTCAATGGGTTGCAAAGGTAGACACTAGCTTTATGTCAAACCTGTGTCCACTCCAATGGGTGGCACATATAGACACAAGCTATATATGTCAAACCTGTGTCCCCTTCAATGGGTGGCACATGCAGACACAAGCTAAGTTATGGCAACCCTATGTCCACTTCGACTGTGGATGGATGGAAGAAAAGCAATTCTACCTGTACTGTTGTGTAAGCTGAAAATTAACATTTAGTTGTTATTGGATTATCTTCAAAGTCTAAATGTCATATAACAAGTGTGGACACAGAAAATGACTCTCCTGCATTCTGCATCAGTAATGTCTTGAGCATTACATATATAGCGATAAATTATCATTTAAAATGTACAATGCATCATTACAGAGAAACTAACATAGTCACTGGATCGTGAATTTGAGGCCTGGTCAGGTGACACCTACCAGACAGTCAGGTACTATTCACCAGCAACTTATATACTAAATATTGTCACTGTACCATGCATGGTTACTGAGCAACTGCCTAAATCCAAAAACTAAGCCATAGTTGCTGGACCATGAAATTGAGGCCATGTTCAGGTGACACCTACCTGAGACAGTCCAGTGTTCCAGCTAGGGTTAAATAGAGGGGTGCCGTGCCCCGCCCTAAAATTACAGTGCCCCTGTGTCCCCCTTTGTCCCTATAACTCTAAAGTGCCCCAATTCATTTTGTTTCCAAAAATTACCAATTAAAGTTGTTTTTATAACTAATTAATTGATAAGACTATTGTCATTTCCTGATGATTTTGATTATATTATTAGTGGTAGAAAGTCGGGACTCGTACACAGGTAACATGGTCAGACTACTTACAATTATCCAATATTAAGGTCTCTAATAAATTTTGATCCTTTTATAGTATTAACTATACATCCAATCAAAAGAACAAGCTGATGTATCTTTGAACAGGTTTACAAAAGTGGCTACTGGAGATTAGGGCTGAAATTATCGAACATGAGGACACATTTTGAGTGTACAGTACATGTCAAGTTTTGACCCTTCAAAAATGTTTTAAAATTAGCATGTTAAGTATGTTTGGTCATGTGGCTTGATTATTATCCAGATCGGGAATGGCTAAAACATTTTTTATTGCCTTTGCCAAAGATATCTGACTAAGTCATGTACTATTCATCAGCAACCTACATTACGAATATTGTCATCCTACTATGCATGGTTACAGAAGAGCTCCCCAATCCATGAACTTTAAGGCAGTCACTGGACCATTAAATTGAGATCAAGGTCAGCTGACACATATAGACATTCATGTACTATTCATCAGCAACCTATATACAAACTAGAGTAAAAAAACCTGTGAGCAATGCTCACCATTGATACTCCCCGCTTCACAATTACTTTGAAAATTCATGTGTTCTTAATTATGAACTTGAAACTTTATCTAGTTAAACGTGAAGGTGGAGTTGCAGATAAGACATGTAAATCTCCCCCATCCCTCAAAGAATGGCATCCCCTATGTCAATGACAAAGTCCATGTTTTTCTATGGGAAACCTCCAATAATATTCTGATCAAAATGTTTAATATCCGGTGCACAATGGCAATATGTGACCAAGATTCAAGTTTCAACAAATTCCATTCAGTGGTGTAGGAGGAGTTGCAAATAAAAGATGGGTATGTCCATGACAAACTCCATGTTTTTCTATGGGAAACCCCAAATATCATTCCGATCAAAATGTTAAATATCTCCTGCACAATGGCACTATGTGACAAGGATTCTGTGTATGTTTCAACAAATTCCATTCAGTGGTGTAGGAGGAGTTGCACATAAGAAATGAGGATCCCTTAGGTCAATGACAAAGTCCATGTTTTTCTATGGGAAACCCCAAATATCATTCCGATCAAAATGTCTAATAACTCCTGCACAATGGCACTATGTGACAAGGATTCTGTGTAAGTTTCATTAAATTCCATTCAGTGGTGTAGGAGGAGTTGTACATAAGAGATAGGGACCCCCTTAGGTCAATGACAAAGTCCATGTTTTTCTATGGGAAACCCCAAATTTCATTCTGATCAAAATGTTAAATATTTCCTGCACAATAGCACTATGTGACAAGAATTCTGTGTAAGTTTCATTAAATTCCATTCAGTGGTGAAGGAGGAGTTGCACCACATAAGAGATAGGGACCCCCTTAGGTCAATGACAAAGACCATGTTTTTCTATGGGAAACAACAAATATAATTCCGATCAAAATGTTTAATATCTCCTGCACAATGGCACTACCGGTATGTGGCAAAGATTCTGTGTAAGTTTCCTCAAATTCCATTCAGTGGTGTAGGAGGAGTTGCAAATAAGAGAAAGTGTAACGGACGGACAGACGGACGAACGTACACCATGATCACTATATACACCCGCTTTTCAAGCGGGGGTAAAAATATTGTCATCCTACCATGCACAAATACAGAGGAACTGCCCTAATCTGTAAACTTTAACATAGTCACTGGACTGTGAAATTGAAGTCAAGGTCAGGTGACAGGTGACTGACTCGCAATTTCTCAGCATAAGCTACCATTGGACCAAATTTGATGGACCTAGGGCTTAAGCTTACAAAGATATAAAGCAAAATGTCAAGTGTTGATGCTGTCGCCGTTCCCGGGTTCCCAATATATGTCTCGCCTCCAGCAACTATCGTCGAATATGAGACAAAAACTATTATCAAGTCTTGTTTTAGTTTGTTTGTGCTAAAAATATCAATCATATGTTTACATTTCAAAAAACCTCTAAGATCATTTATATATTGTTAACATGTTAAAAACAAATGACAGCAGGACTATATGAAATACAGAATTCTCAACCAATTATCCTGGATAATATTCTTTGATCATCAACTAAATAGTATGCCAATTTCTTATGAAATACATCAACATTCATAGTCTAACACCTTTGGTGGGGAATCCATCAGTAATTACAACAAAAAGCTATGTACTTTCTGTAGAACACAACACATGCAGCTAATTAGTGTATCATGCATATCAATAAAGTCAACAAACCTGTAAATCTGATACTGACAGTAATCTGATTACTAATAGGTGTTAATTAGTAATTAATGACAATGTTACATGTAGGTATTACATTGAACAGATAGTCCTTGCTGTCAATGTAATTAAAACTTTGTTTTGGGCATCAGTAGGTTTACAGCAATGCATGCAGGTAATTTAATGCCAAGTTACCTTTTGTTTGGTCCTACAATCATACCTGCATTTAGGACAAAGAAAAAGGGATAACATTGGACATGTGACCATTATGTTAAGGCTACATCTCAGTGGTAAAGTCTGACTTTTGGTACTAAATGGTCCAGATATTAGACAGGTGAATGTTAAGTCAAGGCTACATCTAAATGTTAAAGTCGGGTCCATAATGGTCCAGATAGTGGACAGGCAAATATCAAATCAAGGCTACATCTGAGTGGTAAAGTCAGGTCCATAATGGTCCAGATATTAGACAGGTGAATGTTAAATCAAGACTACATCTAAGTGGTAAAGTCTGGTCCATAATGGTCCAGATAGTGGACAGGTGAATATTAAATCAAGGCTACATCTGAGAAGTCTGACTTCTAGTCCTTAATTGTAGCCACTAAAGACATATTTCTGATTTAATCAAGCCAATTGTAAGGGCAGGTTTGACAGTATACAACAAAACAAAACAGGCATAGGTGTTAATGTCCAAGTATAGGAGATTTCATAATCATGGCTTCCTCCTGTATTATGTTTCATTATACAAGCACAATAAAAGAATTTATTGAATAATTTAGTAATGAAATGTTTGGGGTTTTTTTATGGATAGACTTATTATATATTTTTCTTCCACTTCCAAAGTTATTATACCACTTGCAAAACCATGTAAGAACCAAACATTAAATTAAATCATAGCATAAGTACATGTATTTTTATTACAAAGCTTAATTAAACAGTTTCATGTGTATTTTTCATTACATCCAAGAAAGAGGCATTAAAAATGTTTGAGAAAAACACTTGCCTTTGTGTTTAGAAATACCAATGATATATGCATTTATGAGGTCTTAAATAGTACATGCTAACAAACATTTAAAAACCCATAAAAATTAAACAAGCTATCTTTATTAGATTTTGTTCTTGTAATTCTGGCTTTGGTAAATGTTTGTCATTTTTAAAGTCTCCAGGGCTATTTCACTTATGGAGCTATTTGAATTAAAAGTTTAAAGGTGTTAATTTGAAATTAACACGACTTGTACGTGTCAAACTTTCATAAACACAAGGTAAGAGCATATGGATAACAATAGTTTAACATAATACCAAAATCTTCACATTTTGAAAGTTTTGATTAAAATGTTAATTAAACAAATCTTCTGTTAAATAGTTTTCTGTTTATATACCAAATTTAGAAGACATCTTTCTTAAAGTATGTAGATATTTTCTGTACAATGTGGAATTAATTCAGTAAGAACAATTTCATTTGTTACCTCAATCTGCTCGCAAGCCACAGGAATGGATATTTGGTACACATTAAGGGACATCTTTTAGAAAACTATATCAAGTCATATTTCATCTAAATTCAAGATTTGGTCTTGACATTCCTGATTTTAAGTTAAATCTAATCCCCTTCCGATCATATATGAAAATTTCCCAACTTAATTTTGTTTCCATTTGACTTTATATGATTTCAAGTGTAGTGTTTCAGCTGGGAAAAAACTGATTTACAATGTAAATGGTTCCGTAGGTCATAGAATTACTGCTCATCCAGTTAATCCAGATCTAACACTTAAAACGATAAATGTGAAATACATGTAGATGTCTTCCCCATTCATAATTGACACTGATTAAATTTGGAACACTGGACTGGATAGATACTGATTGACTGTAAGTAATGCAAGCATGCTGTTAGCAGAAAACAGTATGAATAGAGTTAATGTTCAATACACTGTGGCCAAAGTAAGGCTTAAACTCAAAACATTATCTTTCCTTTAAGGGTAATATATGGTCTATTTATGGTATTGTTCATTGCAAATAAAAGCTTTCCTGAAAAAGGTGCCTCTCTGCCAGTAAATGAGGTGGTCTCTTATTACAAGTCGCCTCGAGTCTGTACATGTTTAATGTCCTATAGGTAATTTTTTACCTAATTAATTTAAAATCATGACCCCCCTACATGTTTGTATTCTTTTATATGTCTTTGAACTAGATGGATTTAAATATTACTCACACAATGACAGCCTTCACTATGTCATATCATCCAAATACACCACATTATTTCAACCTGTTATTGACCATTAATACTGTACACAATGTAACTCCTTATTGCCAGGTGCTTCATTCAGAGAATAGATTGTTTGTTTGTTTGTTAGAATGGCGTTTCAGCAATTTTTTCATCTATATCGTGGCGTCCAGTTTTTATTGGGGGAGGAAGACAGAGTACCCCCCAGAAGACCTACGACCTGCGGTAGGAAAACTGGCAATCCTTGTCAATTAAGATTGGAGTCAAGTACACCCTGCCTGCAGTGAGAATCGCAAGCGCAATCTCAGTGTTGACAGACCACCAATAGTAAACGAACTATCTTAACTACTCGGCCATCAAGGCCCAGCAGAGAATAGAAACAATGCAAAGTACTGCCAGGAGAGGAGTAGCAATAAAAATAACTAACAAAGAAAATTACTTCCTGTTGCCAAATCATCCCTTTTTTCACTTGCAGGAAATAACATCTTCTTGGGTCTTGTAATGTGTTCTTGCTATCCTAACCGTGCAGACTTATATATGCTTAGATTTATAAGTAGTGAGAGAAAGATGTTGACAGTGTATTTAGTAGAACACAGTTCTAAATAAGATAAAGCAGAGACAGCAAACCTTAAAAAATAGAGGATTCATTGACTGGTTGCTTATCTATCTTCAGCGATAATCAGCATGAAAATTACCGGTAGTTAATAAACAATAAATCAGTTGGAAAAATGGGACAGACAAATGGGAAGAAACCAGCTTACTACTTTTCTACATTTACAAAAGGGGTCTTTTGGAGTATGGTACTATCAAGACACATCACCTACTAGGGTCCACTGCCAGACTTTTTACTGTGATACAGTATGAGCTGACAATCCCTATTAAAAAGGCATCCCCCAATCCTCCACATAGGGACAGAGCAAGCACCTTTGTGGGTTAAGCCCATGAACTCTAAGAATTACACATCATATTGAAAATGTAAGTAATACATGCTGAGGTTATTGCATAGGTGATTAGGGGGTAGGAATCCATATTACGTCTATGGGAAATCTTGATATGATAAAAATAACACACATGTTAAATAAGTCTAAACCATGTTTTATGTTGTCTAATTTTGTGAACAAATCCAATGCCCTATGAACAATGTTTTCATTATACATAGGTTAAATACTAAGCATTGATATACACCTTAAAACTTTGTTGAAAATGTTAAACATACAGTACACAAAAGCAGAAAATACATGACAACATAAAAAAAAACCTGTTTAATGAGATCCTATGTGAGACCTACCTAAATATTGGATGATGCATCACTGTCAGTTTGTCTTCTGCTGCTTGTGTATCCATACTTTTCTGAAAAATATAGTTCCTTACATTTTTAGCATTTGTTTAATTATTATGTTTAAATCAACATTCATTAATTAGCTATACAATAAAGGTGCTTTTGTCCTCTAGTAATCATAAATGGTACAAACCATACAGTGATGGACCACTGAATGAAAACATCACGGTTAATATTTTGTATGTTCTTTGCAGTCTATATCAAAAGTATGAAGTTTAATTTTGTTTTCAGTAGTATAGACAAATTTTAGCATCTTAATGACATAACCAGATAAGAACAATATATAGCTGGTGTGCTGTTCCTCGACTTCAATTTGAAACATAATAAATAAGAAGGCAATTATTTTTTCTTTCAAAAAAGACACTTTGTTGTAGTATGACCACTCAAAACAACTTATGACAGAGCAGAAATTGGTTAAGTCGGTAAACAAACTAACAATTTCGTAAGGATGGTCCAGTCAACTTATTTTCTTAAATTTTTGTAGACAATGTGTTTTTCAATGAAAATACAATTATAAAATCGTTTTTCTATATTTTTCTGTCTATTTGCAGTAAAAAGTATGTATAGTGACTAACAGTGGGAACAGATAATAATTTATTTGTCAGATAAAAAAAAGATCCTTTATTAAAGTGCCTGAGGTATCCATTTATTCTTATAAGAAAAGGTGGCCTAATGCCATCATTCACTTGTTGTTCAATCCATCTCAAGATGAAATTGATGAGCAATAATGGCCTACCACAAATTACTTCTTAACCAGCGGAACTTTTGTCACAACAAAATTAAATAAAGAAAAAAGTGATACTTTATCTTCCTTTGCAGTCTCATTACAGATGCCGATTTTGATAAATTTTCTGCTTGACATGAGGAAGATGTAAATTGCATTTTTCACGCTTTTATGTCCAAATCTGAACATTATTGAGACTCCATCATGTATCATTCTAGTACCATCGTTACAACGTTTGACTACAGGGAATTCTCCAATAGTTTACAGCAAATCCACTTTTCCCTTAAAATTCTCAGTACATATTGATCAAGAATAAACGCAGTGACAATGAGGTTTACGCTGGTAATGATTTCTCTGATAACAAACTGTTGCGACCAAAGGTTCGATGAATGCATAGCAATCAACATGACAACATCAGACAAAAGCTCCAAATTTGTCTTTACAAATGATAATGGATACAGTTAAAATAACTACATTACAGTTCTTTGTATCTTTGTATATTAAAGACTGTTGACAAGCTGTCCTAAAGCTTCATTTCTTGTCATGTCAGTGATAGACACTTTGTTGTATATATTTAAGACCAAGATATTTTGACAAATAGAATCAGTCAACAGTTTATTTGAAGTCTTCACACAATTAGGATTTAACCAACTTCTGTGGGTTTTTTTTCTTTCAATAAATAAATGTGTTAGGTAAAATGGGTACTTGTGCCACTTTTGCATTTTTGTCTCGCCTGCGACGAAAGTCGCTGGAGGCAAGACATATGTATGGGAATCCGGCGACGGCGTAAACACTTCATATCTTTGTAAGCCCAAGCCCTAGGTCCATCAAATTTGGTCCAGAGGTAGCTTATGATGAGTACTTGCCAGTCAGTCATCTGTCACCTGACCTTGACCTCAATTTCACGGTCCAGTGACTACGTTAAAGTTTTTGGGTTACGACAGTTCCTCTGTAACTATGCATGGTAGGATGACAATATTTGGTGTATAGGTTGCTGATGACTAGTACATGACTGTCTGGTAGGTGTCACCTGACCTTGACCTCAATTTCACGGTCCAGCGACTACGTTAAAGTTTTTGGGTTACGACAGTTCCTCTGTAACTACGCATGGTAGGATGACAATATTTGGTGTATAGGTTGCTGATGACTAGTACATGACTGTCTGGTAGGTGTCACCTGACCTTGACCTCAATTTCACGGTCCAGTGACTACGTTAAAGTTTTTGGGTTACGACAGTTCCTCTGTAACTACGCATGGTAGGATGACAATATTTGGTGTATAGGTTGCTGATGACTAGTACATGACTGTCTGGTAGGTGTCACCTGACCTTGACCTCAATTTCACGGTCCAGCGACTACGTTAAAGTTTTGGGGTTACGACAGTTCCTCTGTAACTACGCATGGTAGGATGACAACCTATGTACTAGTCATCAGCAACCTATATACCAAATATTGTCATCCTACCATGCATAGTTACAGAGGAACTGTCGTAACCCAAAAACTTTAACGTAGTCGCTGGACCGTGAAATTGAGGTCAAGGTCAGGTGACAGGTGACTGACTGGCAAGTACTCATCATAAGCTACCTCTGGACCAAATTTGATGGACCTAGGGCTTGGGCTTACAAATATATGAAGCAAGATGTCAAGTGTTTACGCCGCCGCCGCCGGATTCCCATACATATGTCTCGCCTCCAGCGACTTTCGTCGCAGGCGAGACAAAAATGGCTGTGGACATGCTTGTATGTGATTTTTGGACAAAACAAATGGTAGATTGTATTTCTTGACTATTTCAATCCATTTATAGTTTGTTAAATGTTGCCACTTTTTCATAGGGGTTATTTATATAATTATACCATCTGTAGATAACTATTACTGGTACTTTTACATAAAATTATGGAGTTTACAGTAAATTGAGGTTAGCAGCTTAATGGATTAATAAAATCTTGGAAAAACGGGCTCCTAGGAGCATGGAGCACTCACCTGAACCTGAAACCAATTGAAATGCAACTTTTTTTGACATCTAGCTTTTATTTCCTATAAGGAATTTTCCAATATGTCTGCAAAAATCATTAACTTTGATGTTTTGAGGGAATTACTAATAGAAGTTGTTGTCCAACATATACCCACCAATAATTTTGTATTGAAAAGATTTTCTCTAGCAATTTAAGTTTTCAAAATATAGAAGAAAAATGACAAAATAAGACAATTTTGATAATTTAGGGGCAATAACTCCTATAAGGCATTGTCATAAAACTTTTCATTTCATTACAACCACATTTCGGAATCTTGTAGAGCTTTTGATGCCAAGGAAGGACGTTCACTTCAGATTTCTATAGTATCTAGATGTTACACTTTTTGTACGTTATAAGCCACAAACTATATCTTGACCCCGTTATATTTTTACCAAGGCAGCCACGTTTGTTGGTAAGCTGTCATGATTTCTGCAATTTTGGTAGAGGACATCTTAAAGATGATGTGTGCAATGTTTCAAAGCTTTTAGAGGAGAGGATTTTTAAAAATCATTTAAAATTGTTCAAAAGAATAATCTCTAAACAGTTGATCAGACAATCTTGACCCTGAAGTCATTTTGTAGCTCTTATAGAGCTAAACATTAAGCTATGGTAAGCTTTTCTCTAGTTTCCTATAAATTATTTTCAAGATTTTATATGAAAATAAGGCAATTTTGACGATTAATTGTCGATAACTCTTACAAGGGGTCATCCTACGGCTTCAACACAATGCAGAGTTTTGTAGGGCTTTTGATGCTATAGAAGGAAGGTCTCTTCGTTTATTCTCTATCAGATGATGCTAACGATGATGTCAGACACAAAGTGATGACCAAAAAAAAAAGCTTTTGTTGGAATTATTAGCTTAAATTGAAAAATTTCCTAAAATGTATCAATTTAGTTAAGATGACTAGGTCTAATGTTGCAGGGGAGCAAACTACATTACTGTAATGTATACTACTAGTTAAGTATGGAGTATTAGGGATTGTGGTATTTTTGGTTGTTTTGTAATTGCTTGCTTCTTTCTGTGAATATTAGTTTGCAAGGTAAATAACTGCTGCAAAACCAGAATGAAAGCAATAACAAAACTAATAACACTTTAGTAAACAGTCAGAAAAGACAATTAACAAATCAAACTTAAGAACCAACAACTAAAACTATAGAAACTACAGCAATGGACATCTGGACATACAAGGGCCAAATTCCCCCCCCCCCCCCCTTTTCCCCATTTTGCCTGTGATACATTTATTTATAAGGACAAAAAAAAAATAAGCATGTAATATTAGAATTATTTGGGTTGGTATTTGGGAAAGAGTTTAGCAACTTACATGATAAAACTTCATCAGAATGCAAAATTTTTAGTAGACTGCTTGATAAAATTTGCTTTTTATATAGTTTAATATTGCAAAAATGGTCAAAGTCCTATTACTACCAACAAAATTTGGTAGTAATAAAAAGTAAAGTACCGTAACTCCTATAAAAGTTCACGAATCCAAATGTTGGTAGAGTATACCCCATAACAATTAATCATACTAAATATCAAAGCAATCTGTCAAGCAGTTTCAGAAAAGATGTGTCCACAAGATCAACATTGTATTATTATATTGCTGAAATGGTTCAAGTCCTATAATTCCTACAAAAATTGGAAGAATAAAAATAATGGTAGAGTATCCAAATCTACACATCATAAAAATTATTCCTACCAAATATCAAAGCAATCTGTTGATCAGTTTAAGAGGAGTTGCATCCACAAAGTCCTCTGACAGAAGGAAGAATGTCCCTACAATACTTTGCAGTGGGGGACATTTAACATCGATCTGAACCCCTCCTTACCATTATGGAAGATTTGCTCTCAATATTTGTAAAATTAAATACAAAACTTTTCAATGTGTGAATTGATAAACAGAGACAAATGTATTTCTTACCAAACCAGGTTACATAATATTAAAATGTTCCTTAATGCTCAACAACTAATCAAATTTTGTGACACAAAACATTATTTTTAGATTTTAGATTTCTTATTTAAGGGTTACATCAAAGCACTTTTACTGAAAATAAACTATCAAAAGCAATGATATAATGCAAAGTAATTTTGGCAACTGAAAGAATAACCTGTGAGCTAATGCTCACTCAGTATAACCCTGCTATTCACATCAATGAATTGAAAGGTAGGTAAACAGGAAGTAGATATGCGACAGACCTGAAATTGGTACTCAAAATATAGGATGGTAAGGTCACATAAAATTTCAAGTAGTTGCTGAGAAAACTGTTACCAAAGTTATGTTGCAGACGGAAGGACAGATGGAAGGACTGACAGACAGGGGTAAACCAATATACCCCCTCTTCTTTGAAGTGGGGGTATAAAATTTTGAAAGAAAAATTACAAAATGTGTTCTATAACTATATACACTATAAAATAGCTTAATAGGAAATAAATCCTGTATATGGGAGAACACAAAAAGAGAATATATAATCAAGACAAGGCATTACACATGTAATACAATATCTAAATTGTGTATTATACATTTTGTTAAAACAGATATTTATTTTCTCCAGGTACTCCGGCTTCCTCCCCCAATAAAAACTGGACGCCATGATATAGCTGAAATATTGCTGAAAGTGGCGTTAAACACCATCAAACAAACAAACAAACAAACAAAACAGATATTTAAACAATCTTCTTCATAGTTCTTCCGAATGAATGATCTGGTAAAAAAAACCTTAATCAAACTTGTGGTTTAGTTGCCCCAGCTATCAAATTTGAACATCCTTTTACAGATTATGTAGAAAAAAATTTCTGTTAAAAAAAAACCCAAAAAGTACAATTTTTAATCATATAAATTCTTAAGTCAAAATTATAAACAATTTTTTAATACGGTTAAAACAATTTCAAATCTGCATGTTAAAATTACCAACCATTCATAATTTATATTGGAAAATGTAAACTGCAATCCATACTCTGTATCATCTAAGCGTTTGGTATGAACTGAAACACATGTTTTAATCAAGTATATGCTTACAGTAGTTCTGATCTATTTATTGACCACTGAAGTCAAATCCATAAACATAGTTATAAATAGCACAGGGCTAAAAGTTTTGGAGGACATTGAGAGCTTGGTAAAACTGACAGATGTTTCTTTGTAATAGTCCTCATCCTATGTAAGCAGTATTAAGAGGATTCATCGCTAATAAATATAAACAGACATAATATTTCCAATAAATACGATGTCTTATTGAATGTTATGACCGATTTTTTTCTGAAACTTGACTACACTTATGAATTAGGTCAATTTCCTGTCTTCAGAAAAAGAATATAGGCAGATTATTAAGACTGACCAAGCTTGCTTCACTTGACTTCTGTAGGTATAATTTGCAATTTTTTGTCAAGAATGAATTCTATAGTTGATGAGTACATAAGTACTTGATTCAATGGAAAAGGTATTGAGCTGAACAGAAAAAAGACAACTTTTTAAATATTTTGTCTTGCCCATCTGTTATGTTGTAAATCCATGAATCAATCCACATTCTGCAGGAAAAATGCACATCCAGTTTGATCTTTAAAACGCAGGCCAAAACCTCAGGTCAGTAATTAGGACAGTTGATATTATTAAGTTGAGGCTTTATACACAAAAAACGCATTAAGAACAGTCACCGCACAATCCAGCATTACTCGACAATAACAATTGTCTCATTGCCCATCACATGTCGACAAAGGAAACCCAGTAGTCATTTGCCCATTCGTACAAGGGAAACAAATAATACTATAGAGAAATAGCTTAAAGAATTGAAGTATCTTTTCTCAAAAATAAAAGTTTAGTTTTTCTGAATTTATTATCTTAAATTTTTTTCAATGTCGAGCTAATGTCAACACCTTAGAACAGATTGGCCATAATTACAACTGCAGACATGGATGATATCATTATATAATTTGTACACAACATACATCATAGGAAATTACATAATCATACCAGGACAGCATCATTTTAAATTTGGAAAATAACTATAATAGAATAAATGTAACTTATTTTTGAATATTTTCCCCAGGCAAGTGTCAATATCTGCACATGTTTAGTTAATGAATACAATTCTGCATTCTTAGTAGAATATGTAATGAATTTTAGGTTTAAAAAATTATGATTTATGTAGTTCTAAGCAAATTGACACACCTTGGTAAGCATTTTACAGGAATCTTAATCACAAAAACATTTTTTTTTGTAACAAAACTTTTGTTTTCTTTTTTCTAAAGTACAAATAAATATATTATAAAATATTTTGCTCAAACATTCCTAGTTTTGCAATGAAGAAAATTTATTTAAAATATGAAATTTTTTTTGCATGTGTAACAAATCGATACCAGTACATACTTTATAATATTTATAATATTGTAACTATTTCTAGACATGCAATAAGTAAAATTTATTAAATTTTTTAATCCCTAATTATTAAATATATTTTTATCAATTTAGTATCAATAAAACAAAAATATGCTTTTTTTTCTTTTTTTTCCATTTGTCTCAAGCCACTTGAAAAAATAAAAATAAAAAGCTGTAACCTAGGTTACCAAAAAGACCCAAGTATGAAGCTGCACAGTTTATTTGACAGTTTCTTCAGTAAACATGTCTACAACAAGATAAGTTCTTTAAAATAATTTTTATCAATGACCTTTATGATCTAAAACCCTCTGATTTACTTTGAACTTGTAAATATAAAGTACGAAAACCCTCAATATTTCTCAGCAGACACAATTTGTTCTACATATTCATCTTGGTAATTGATCGTTTATTTACTGCGATGTCTCAATCAAACACATTCACGCATAAGATGCCATTATGTAAAAGCATGAAACGTAAGATTTAATAATCACCAATTCTGTAAGATTACATATTGATTAGTGTCCGGTTTTGTTGATTTTCATCGGTATTAAATAAGATTGTTGTTTACCAACGGTATAAGACTTATTAAACATATATTTTCATTGTGTTGATTGAATGTCCTGCGAGCAGGATCTTAGGTCCATCATCTTCAAATGTACTTAGGAGCTATTTGGTACTTAAATATCTTTTTATCTGAAACTTTTAGTGCCACTTTCAGATGTATGTTGTATGACCCAACTGTTATTGTAAAACTTTTGCATATTCTGTGCCTAATTTAATTTTAATTTGCCAATATGCTAAGTATTACAACTGTTTGAATTTCTTTGGTTTTTAAATTTTCATAAAATAAATCACTAACCGTCATGTTTTCATATCCAGTTAAATTTTTTTTTTAATCAATTGTATCAGTTAATACGATATCAATTACATAATTCTGAACAAACTGTAATGGACAAAACAGAACTTTTACAGTCTTGAATATCAAAGAAAACAATTAAAATAAGTGCACATAATAATCTGTTACCAAAAGATCAAACACAAAATTAATGAAAAAGATAAACTAATTAATCAATTGCTGCGTTGTTGATTGCTTGTCAATACTAAAATCAGTATTTACTTAAAGCTATAATGAACGACACAACATGTCCTTCAATATTGACGAAAACAATAAAACAGTAGATTAAATAACTGTCCGTTTTATAACATCCCAGATTGATAGTTGTACATATTGCTGCATCTTTCTGACACAAAATTAATTATTTTTACTGTTAGATTTTCCAGATGAAATGCACGATATAAAGTAATATTAAATTTATGGATGTGTCATAAAATTTTCACTTTTTTCCTCTGAACTTTATACAAACTTGTTAAGAAATAAACTTCCAATGTATTATTGAAAAATTTAATATCAGCAATTCTGTATACCAAATTGTGTATGATTTTCAATTAATTAATAACTCAAGGGTTTTTTTATTCAAAAGAATACAATAACCAAGAAATAGTTCACCAGTAGGACATAAATCAAGGTTCATAATGCAACGATTTATTTCTGGTCTGTATTTTAACTAAATAATTTCTTGGGCGACTTTTATAATGTTTCTTAATGATAAATCCCGAGAGTAAAGAATACTGTCTATAATGATGAATTCATTCACTCGGAATTAGTAAATTATTCATATTATTGCGGCAGATTGAACCATTTTAAGACTATTGGGTATCGTCAGACTTGCTCAACCACAACAGGATTATCATCTTTTTTTTTCATGTAGAGTGTCGACCTGAACATGGTTCCCTAGAGGAAATGTGTAGCAGACAAATTTTTGCCAATAATATTGCTTTTAATTATATGTCCAGCCCATTGTGAGGGCAAATGCCGGCCAAAACCCAACACCTTTCTAATCATATATTTATAGCAATACATCATTTATCAGCAGATAATAAGCAACTAAACTGAAACATGCCAAAGCATAACTAAGTTCCTCCAATTACGCTAATGACTGGTGATGCTATCATTAGGATACTCTTCAGTATAGGGTACAAGAAGACAATGTCTATATAGCTGGTGTGCAAGTGATGGGTACAAAATAAAAAAATGGTTGTTATTCCATATGCAGACTGGTTCGCTGTGATTTGGGATACATAGTTGATTGATTGTTGTTTTATTTGCTATATTTAGGATGTGGGGATACATCAAGTATGATGGAACAACATCATAGAAAATACATTTAAAGGATGCAACTGTGTGGCTCCCCATACAACCTGTTGATAAGACACTTAGGGACCTCAAGTCCGGGCGTAAAATATTCATACCAAATATGTTGATATATAAGTCAGGATAAATTTGAGCAGATTCTGAGAAGAAATGAAACAAAAGTGCACTAAGGAATAAAATATAAACAGACAATCCCCGAGCTGTTTAGAAAGTTAGCAAACTGGCTACAAATAAGTAGAAATGAAGTTTAATAGTATTCCCAGAATCCCAAGTAATTGAAAAGTTGCATGTACTTTTTCTCATTCAGAAGGTAAAGTGGTTTTAACAGTGAAGTATTAAAAGTAATTCTATAAATGATACTGGATATAAAATTTACCGTTTATTTACAGAAATCTACTATACACTTACTGGCCTTTTTTTACACAACAAAACTTTGATCCCTTCAACAGATATTGTCAGACATACTTTTTTCTTTTTGATTCCTTGAGATTTATATTCATACTGAAAAGAGAAAATGGACATTTAGAAAAAACTCAAATTTACATGTACATGTTCCATCCCAAAATCATGGGTGAATTACAGAAAAAGTAGAAATGAACATATTAAAGAAAACAAAAATATGGATACATGATATAGCTGAAAAAAAAAAAAAGTATGAAGTGGCTGGGTTGCCAATGTAAGTGCTTCAATAAATGGTAAATGGTTAACAATTTGTTAGAAGAAGGTTTGGCGTCTGTAAATGTAGGAGTTGATTACACAGAAACAGAACCATCATGTATAAAGTGTCCCATTGTCTAAAAAAATGTGAAACAATAGCAGGTGCACAAATTTTGCATATGTGCAATCTTTCTGTGAAGATGTATGTGTTGTATGACCTAATTGAAGATTGAAAAACAGCCTGCAAATTCTGTGTCTGAATTCCCCCCCCCTCCCACTCCCCACCCATCCGACTTCAACATACTATAATACACAAATTAATGAAAATGGCATTACACCTCAAAAATAAAAAAACAAATAAATTTTTTGAAATCTCATAATTTTCAAAGTAACCATGACAACTGAAATTAACATACTCTAATTCTCCTCATTGCAGCCACTATCTCCACCCTACTGCTTGGTCTGGGTATGTCCAAGGTACCAATAAACTGCAATAAACAAACAAAAACTTTTGAATAAAACATTGAAATCAATTTAAATATTCAGATTTGTTAGAATCAAACAAAATCTATTAATTTATTAAGAAGGGAATTTTTTTAAACAACAACA
This sequence comes from Limnoperna fortunei, assembly GCA_944474755.1. Classification (NCBI taxonomy): domain Eukaryota; kingdom Metazoa; phylum Mollusca; class Bivalvia; order Mytilida; family Modiolidae; genus Limnoperna; species Limnoperna fortunei. The sequence goes on along the minus strand of OX104114.1, from coordinate 25,671,791 downwards.
GCTGATTCACCTTAATTAAGAAATGTTTCTGTTTGAAAGGGTAAAAAGGATACACAACACACATAAAAATCCTGTTTACATTAAATTAAAAAAAACCTGTAAATTACTGAAGATTCAAACGTAATAAAAATTATTAGAAAACTTTAAAATATTTATACATTTCTTTGAAACAAAAAAAAATTGAGCTGCAATATTTAGTGATCTGAAGCAGTTTTAACACAGTTTGTATATACTTGGTACTTGATGGCAGAAATCCTCACAACAGTAGACTGATCACAACTTGTTAGTTTTGTTTGAGAAGGAATTTAAATAATTGTCCAGTCTTATTTACTGCAGAAAACCCCTAAAAATCGCTGACCTTCAGGTAAACTGGCAATTGTCAATACGGGATGTAGGTCAAATAATAACCTACTTTCTGCACAAAAAAACCAAGAAAGATATAATTAATATACACTGCCATTACCAGCTGCTAACAAGCATAGAATTCCATTAAGATATTCCACAACCATGCAGTTATTGACAGTAATTCTGTACCTAATGCTCCTGTGTAAACTTTATATGTACTTTCTTTTTTGATAATTTTTCAGAATTGTCATAGCTAATACACAAAAGCTTAGGTCAATGTGACTTTTTTTAAAACTCTCCAAAGTAGGTGAGGACAGACAAATCTGGCACCTAATGTCCTTGTGTACCCTGCAAACCCGTTGGTGTAGATATGCTGTTTTGTTTGTCACTTTGTACCCTGCCCATCCTTTTGGAGGTGACTAGTCTGAGAATCATCTCCTCTGCCGTTGGACGTTTTTTTTTAATTTTGCGTGGGACCCATGCTGAAAAGCGGAAAAAAAAGAAAACAAAGTTGGATAGCAGAGGATTCTCGGACTAGGAGGAGACATGTCGTTTTGGTTGAAAGTATTATCATTGAAGATCTTTTCTCACCAACTTAGAATTCTAGATGTTTAATAGTACTAATTCGTTATTCATCTTTAATGCTTAACAAAAAAAAACTTCTGCCTACATCAATCTGATAAAATCTCAGTGTGCCTACCCACACCCCCCTTTCCAAAAGCCCTTGACTTATAACTAATATAAGATTCATTCTGTGATACCAGAAAATACCTCACACGGAAAGAGTTAAGCAAAAATGAGAACACCAACCTAACTTTATTTCCTACTCTGATTTTTAAGCCTGTTCTACTAAATCTTAGCATACAAATTCATGTATTCTTACTTTAACATAACTTCTATCCTTCTTCTTAAATATAATAAAAAAACCATTGTCTTGTTACATTAAATTGCTGTATTGTATATGTTATATGTAAATATTAGTACTATGTGTGTATATATATATATATATATATATATATATATATATATATATATATACAAACGTCTAAGTATTGTGACAACCATATAATATATCTATCCAGCGGATTTCTGAAACATCAGAAATACAGGGTTAATATCAAATATTTATATATACGTCTACAAATTAAGCCCAACACTGTTAGAATTGGATTTTTAACACTGTCAAATTTTTGCTTACCCTCAGCGGGATTCGAACTCACACCGTTGTGACACTGTGGCACCAATTCGCCTGCACTATTTCCAGCGGTCTAGACCCCTCGACCAAATCCGCTATATAAAAATATAGCTTCATCAACCGGGGTGAATCGTAGACATAGACATAGTACATGTGTACTAGCATGTGACGATGGAATTATCGTAACCAATACATATTAATTTGACAGTAATCCAATTCTGCATTTTTGTATATATTATATAGGATGACAAAGTTACTTGTCATACAGTCACAGTAAGTAATTTATATACAAACGTCTAAGTATTGTGACAACCATATAATATATCAATCCAGCGGATTTCTGAAACATCAGAAATACAGGGTTAATATCAAATATTTATATATACGTCTACAAATTAAGCCCAACACTGTTAGAATTGGATTTTTAACACTGTCAAATTTTTGCTTACCCTCAGCGGGATTCGAACTCACACCGTTGTGACACTGTGGCACCAATTCGCCTGCACTATGTCCAGCGGTCTAGACCCCTCGGCCATATCCGCTATATAAAAATTAATACGTATTGGTTATGATAATTCCATCGTCACACGCTAGTACACATGTACTATGTCTATGTCTACGATTCACACAGGTTGATGAAGCTATATTTTTATATATATATGTATGTAATTTGCAATGGAACAAAAAAAAAAGAAAAAAGAAAGTATTATCACCTGAGAAAACAAAAGGTAAAGGTTTAAGTAGAATAGACACCGCGGATAAGCTGCCTAAGTCAATGGGTGGAGACAGCAACGTTCACCGAAGGTCTATAATACAAGACCTTAATAGAATTATTTATTAAATTGAAAAAATAAGAAAATTTGGTTTAAGATTAAATTTTAAATAGCTTTATACTTCTTATTACAAAATTAAGTAATCAAGAAATGTGGAATAATAAACCACAAGCTTTTAGTTCTGTGAAATTTATTAACCTTTAATTAATGACAATAAACAAGGTAGATGAAATTCCGGAAAGACCATTCTGCAACACAAGTCTCATTTTACTATTAACACAAGATATACACATTCTTCGGCCTTTGTTTTGAGCAGTCATGTGACTAACTTGTAAAACACAAGGTTTGAATTTACATGTACTTAATTGTTGCTTGTGTTGGGAGTTTTCAGTTATTGTGCTGTGATGGCATTGTAAATTTCATACCTTGATTTTACATTTTTGATTACATTGATGCATTTTCCAATTAACTTTGTTACAGTCTCTGGGGCATTGCTGCCAAACCAGAAAGTAAAAGAGGAAAAAAAACATGTTTGAAAATAACAATATGTTATACAACAACTAGTTACTACCTGCTAAAGGTAATAATCTGCATAAGGTAATAATCTGCTAAAGGTAATAATCTGCTTAAGGTAATAATCTGCTAAAGGTAATAATCTGCTTAAGGTAATAATCTGCTAAAGGTAATAATCTGCTAAAGGTAATAATCTGCTAAAGGTAATAATCTGCTTAAGGTAATAATCTGCTAAAGGTAATAATCTGCTTAAGGTAATAATCTGCTAAAGGTAATAATCTGCTGAAAGTAATAATCTGCTAAAGGTAATAATCTGCTAAAGGTAATAATCTGCTAAAGGTAATAATCTGCTTAAGGTAATAATCTGCTAAAGGTAATAATCTGCTAAAGGTAATAATCTGCTGAAGGTAATAATCTGCTAAAGGTATTAATCTGCTAAAGATAATAATCTGCTTAAGGTAATAATCTGCTAAAGGTAATAATCTGCTGAAGGTAATAATCCATGAATTGAATTTGTACTGTCTAGACCAATAAAATTTATAGCACTACCGATTATAGCAACAAAATAGGACAATATTTTTAATATCCTGTATACTGCAGGCTCAAGTTACTGCAAAGATGTTTAAGAGGTTGCAAGCTCAGGTGGTTTTCAGACAAACCTTTTAATATGTTTAAACCACATCAACGTCTGATCAGTGTTTACAAAAGTTATCTGTTGCAATAAAACAACAAAAATCTGATAGCAACAGAACAGAAGGAAGCCGACTGAAATATACCAATCACATGATATCAAGTTAAATCTTATCTAGAAGTATTTCAATAAAAAAATTACCTGCAATAAAACGTATAAGTCTTTAATCTCAGTAGGAGAGAACTACTCAAATTATAATATCAAACAAATACTTTTATCAAATTTATTTCTGTTTCATCATCATTTTTATATGAAATATATTGCTCAGTGTAATGATTTTGATAATTTTTTTTTCTCTCATAATAAAACGATGAGTACACATAATTTTCCTATATCTGTAAGTACCATCCATGTTTTCATATTTAAATAAAATGAGTACTGATCCTATATAATTAAGAAATAATTCATGGCTGCCCCAATTTTATGGATTATTTAAATATGGGTAAGCATTATATTCATGAATATTTTGCCATGAGCGTTAGCGAATGGTAAAATATCATGAATATAATGCTTACCCATATTTAAATAATCCATAAAATTGGGACAGCCATGAATTATTTCGATTCTGATATGAAAATACAGAAATTTTACATTTCGCGACTACCTAGGTAAAGGTTTATTTTGGCTGTTCCAATTTCCGAGAACCTCCCTTGTTTCGAAATTATTATATTTCTCGTGTAAAACTTAGTAGAAAAAAACGAAGAAATATAAATTAAAAACAAACAAACATATTTATTAACATTTAAAACTTAACAATCAAAACAAAGAACGGCAAAATTAAAACCAGAGGCTCTTAAGAGCCTGTATCGCTCACCTGATTTTATAGGCAATGAAGATGGCATTTCCCTGATGTTAAAGTAAGTCCTGTAATTTTCAATAAACTTTAAATAGGACCATCCAAACAATATTACTAGAAAGCTTTGTTTCATTGGTTAATCAGTTGTATAGAGATTTTTTTTATTTGCCCATAGGGTCCTATGTTAAACTAAGTCCTGCGGGGGAGGTGGCCATTTTGAATTTCCAATTGCCATAAAAAAACATAAACTTTATAAAGGACCATCCAAACAATATTGCTAGTAAGTTTTTGTTTCCATTGATTAACTGGTTTCGGAGAAGAAGCCTTTAAAAACTTTTTCCCATAGGGTCGTATGTTAAACAAAGTCCTGCGGTAGCGGCCATTTTGAATTTCCAATTGCCATAAAAAACATAAACTTTATAGAGGACCATCCAAACAATATTGCTAGTAAGTTTTTGTTTCCATTGATTAACCGGTTTCAGGGAAGAAGCCTTTAAAAACTTTTTCCCATAGGGTCCTATGTTAAACTAAGTCCTGCGGTAGCGGCCATTTTGAATTTCCAGTTGGCATAAAAATCATAAACTTTATAGAGGACCATCCAAACAATATTGCTAGTAGGTTTTGTTTTGATTGGTTAACCGGTTTCAGAGAAGAAGCCCTTTTTAACATTTTTCCCATAGGGTCCAATGTTAAACTAAGTCCTGCGGTGGCAGCCATTTTGAATATCAGATTGGGATAAAAAACATTAACTTTATAGAGGACCATCCAAACAATATTGCTAGTAAGTTTTGTTTCCATTGGTTGGCCGGTTTCAGAAAAGAAGCCTTTCAAACTTTTTCCCATAGGGTCCTATGTTAAATTAAGTCCTGCGGTGGCAGCCATTTTGAAATTCCAATTGCCATAAAAAACACTAACTTTATAGAGGACCATCCAAACAATATTGCTAGTAAGTTTTTGTTTCCATTGATTAACCGGTTTCAGAGAAGAAGCCTTTTAAAATTTTTTCCCATAGGGTTCTATGTTAAACTAAGTCCTGCAGTGGCGGCCATTTTGAATTTCCAATTCCCATCTAAAACAAGAACTTTATAGAGGACCATCTAAACAATATTGCTAGTAACTTTTGTTTTGATTGGTTAAACGTTTTCAGAGAAGAAGCCCTTTTTAACATTTTTCCCATAGGGTCCTATGTTAAACTAAGTCTTGAGGTGGCGGCCATATTGGTTTACCAATCAAAATAAAAAACACAAACTTTGTAAAGGTCCATCCAATGAACATTATGGCCAAGTTTGGTTTCAATTTTCAATTGGCCAAGTGGTTTCAGAGAAGAAGATTAAAATGTAAAAAGTTTACAGACGCCGCCGCCGCCGCCGCCGACGACGACGGACGCAAAGTGATAACAATAGCTCACATGACCCTTTGGGTCAGGTGAGCTAAAAATCAGTCGCCGTGTGGCGTGTCTGGGACTGTTCATGTGTTGCTGTGTTTAGGTGAGAAATGAAAACCGCTTACCGCATTTGGTCGATCTTTTGCTCCTGTTTTAGATCCACAATGGTGCAAATTTAAATCGACAGTTATTTTCCTCAATTAATCAACATTTTGAAATTCGGTTGCGTTTTCATTTTGATACATAACTGTAAATTCGTTGTGGTGGGGGCAGGAAAAGTGGGGGGAAAAGTCTTGCGGTTTGCATTGAACGTCATTGTAAACAACGCAACGTCCCTTGAATACACAACGTAGCTAAAGTCAAGGAAGACTTGTAACATGTAAACAATAAAGGCATAGAATAGAAAAAGAACTTGTTATCGTGAAAACGTGTTATCTATTGGATTTTCTTACAAAGGTACAAAATAAAATAAATTTTAAAGCAAAAACATCAACACACGGGGGTTTTTGAAATGGCTGGAACAGCCGTATTTTGTTGAATATTTAAATAGAGGTGTGTTTCCAAAGCGTTTGAAGGACGTCATATTAGAATATTGTGCCAATATTATTGTAGAGGAAAACAAACTATTTGGACAATTCTCAATAGGGTCTTATTTGAAACTGTAACTCCTGTGTTTGTAGACTGCACACAAACCATTTGGACATTTCACGAGTTGGTCCTGTCTGGAGGCTAATCATATTAACAAAAAAAACATACACTTTGCAGAGGAATAACCAATATTAACCAGTGTGATTCCAAATGGCTGTGGTTTCAAAGAAAAAGATTGAAATTGTAAAATTGCACAGGTGAAATGTAGAAGATAACCTAGGAAAAATAAGAGCTCCCCAGACTTTTCTGGTGAGGAATTCCACTCTGAGGCCAAAAAAATGTAATTGTTTTATGATTTAATTTATAGTAGCCATGATGCAAATACTACAGTTTGCAGAACATTTTTTGAACTCACAAGCATATGCAAGATTAATATCACCTGAATTGATGCAAAGGGGACTCGGTGGTCAAGTGGTTAAGTAGTTCATCTTCTATTGATCACGTGGTCTGTCAAAACTGAAGTTGTGGGTTCGAGTCTCACTGCAGGCAGGGTGTGTACTTGACTCCAATCTTATATAATTGACAAGGATTGCCAGTTTTCCTACCAAAGGTCCGGGGTTTTCTCCGGGTACTCCGGCTTCCTCCCCCCAATAAAAACTGGACACCATGATATAGCTGAAATATTGCTGAAAGTGGCATTAAACAACATCGAACAAAAAACAAAAATCCTGCAGTGAATACAATAATTACACATTATTTCTCTGCATTTTCCATATTCACCCTGATATCAGCCTGAGACTACCATATAAAGCCGGAGAGCTTGCTCCAGAGCTGATATCGAGACGATATGGAAAAAGACATGCCATAATCTGCTTATCACATATTTAATAACCACTAGCCAACCTTTAATCTGAAAATACTGCAGTTGAAAACAGTTTAATATTAAAAAAAAAAAACGTAATAAAACATAAAAACATTTACAAACTCCAAACAGTTCATTGTCAAAAGTTTTAGAAGAAAGCAAGTATTTATCACAGATGTGTCACTTAATAAAAATTCGTTGTTTTTTTCTCTTTTTTTTGTGTTTTCATTTTCCATATTATCAACAAAATTAATGTAGACGTTTTTTATGCAGTGAAAACAATAAACTTGTCATCCATCATTTTGTAAGTTGAAGTTCATCTGCAAAATTAAAACGGAAGCTTAAAACAGATATCAGCCACTGGTGCTAATATCGATATTAGACCCGAGGTATAATATCCGTCCATCAATTCCGGTCATTACCAAATATGCCAAAATGTTCATATTACTACCAAATATGTCATAAACAGTAATATTCAAGAGAACTTATTAAGTATTTGTAAAGTTTTTGTCTATTTTAATGAGTTTTAATACAACTTCAGCTATATCTAGTTGTCCAGGTTTTTATTGAGGGATGAAGCTCAAGTACATGGTAAAATCTGCCCAATGGCAGGAACATCTGTATTTGATAAAGTCTAATAGTAAAGAAGAACTGTCCCATCTTCTCATTATAACTTTAAGTGTTTACCAAGAACCAAAATTATATCAATGTCTTTTGAAATCCTCAAATAGCTTGGCATTAAAAACTCCCTGGAATAGTTTACAAAATTCCAATAGGGTATGTCAAATCAGATTTAATATGCTGCAAGTGTGATTAAAAAAGCATCAATTTCACAAAAAATTTACAGCATTTGATTGATGCTATCTCATTAATGTTTGACTTGGCTCCCGTCAAATAGACAGAAATATCAGCTCATAGATAAACCAACATGTCCAACACAATACAACAAAATACCGCTATTATACCAAACTTATAGTATCTTATGCTACGATAAGCCTTTAAATGAACAGTGTTCATTGGGGCGACAAATGTGCCATTACAATAAGGTTTTTTGACGATTAGGAATGCTCGGAATAGTAACTATTCGTTAAAATCTATAAAGATCACAATTAAAGTGGAACTAACAGACATTAGTTCCCTTTAATCCTGTTAAACCAGGAATTAATGACATTCATTACCAAACAAGATTACATTAACTTTCCGATCAGAAAACATTACTGTATAGCAGTAGAATGGCATATCATATCAGCAGATTTCCCAGCATGCAATTTTATATCGTTGTTTTCAAATGTTCAAAACTGGAATTCATATTGATGTTTACAAAAAGGTACATTATGAACTGACAGTTCAAAACATATAACAAGTCTATTTGATTTACAGTTTGCAAGTACAATTTATGACCAAATTTCTTTGGATCGAACAAGAAATTGGCAATGTAATATTCTTTCTTAATTAGATAACATTCAACCTTAAGTTTTTAAAAGGAATATTTATTCTTCATATTGTTCAACATGCATATTTATTCAACTAAAAAATTGGATAAAACAAGTAAACAACCTTGGTTTAATGGACATTTGCTGCACCATTTAGGATTTCCCAGGAGGACAGTTTTGCAATTACATGCAATGATGCATTTTTCTTTACTTCCTGAAAAATCTGTACCATTAATTAGAAAATTTTATATTTTATGTAGTTAAAGTTCCTGAAATATTGATTTGATTTTTATATAAAGGCATTAACTTCAACTCTGACAACAAATTACCTATCAATACATGACCTAATGAACAATAATCTTAAAGAACAAGAAAGACCTCATTTTCTGCGTCTATCCACCTTCAATTTATGCAGAAAAAGGTAGTGATGGACAGATAAGGTGGTGATGGACAGATAAGGTCGTGATGGACAGATAAGTTTTTTTGTTTGTTTGAGTTGTGTTTAATGTCACTTTGCAGTAATTTTTTCGGCTAAATCGTGGTGTCCAGTTTTTATAGGTGGAGGAAGTTTTAGTACCCAGTAAAATAAAACCTGACTTTTGGAAGGTAAACTAAACTGGCAATGGTTGTGGATTAAGATTGGAATGTAGCACACCCTGCCCACAGTGAAACTCGAACCCACAACCTCAGTGTTGACAGGAACAAGATCAATAATAGTTGAACTGCAATAACCACTTGGCCACTGAAGCCCTTAGACAGATAAGATAAAGCCATAATTCAGCATACTAATGCTTAAGTGTGCTAGAGCAATATTAAGCTTCAGAGTTATCAAGAGGTCAATGCCTACTCAGATGAGGTTGACATAAAGTACTTGTATTGATATATTTTCTATGTTTTTGTATTGTACATGTATACAAAAATAAACATCTACTAGTACCTATCTCATATAAGTTTGGGAGCAGTCTAGATATGTTACAGTTCTTTGTGTGTGTCTTCGTCTGGGTTGACATTTTAAGTATTTAGTTTTCTGAATTTTCTGTTGTTTTCATGAGAAACTGAGCAGTTTTAGCATTATTAAGGCTTCCAAATCACCTTGTCACTAACCCCACTGTTTCATGTTGAAACTGAATCTTTAGTGCCTATCCTTTTTAAGGAGATTTGTCATTACATTGTCACATATCAATTTTTATGCAATTATCTGTACTTCTCTTAGCAAGAGGACAAACACCTTCTTTTTCAAAATAGCTAAAGGTTATAAACAAAATACAATGTATCAGTATCATGACTTTATTTTACTTCCTGTATAATTATAAAAATCCTTCCTGTCTGTAATTACTGTATTGGTCTAGACAGAATAAAAATGCATAAATATCTGTAAGCAATCAAATCCAGGGTTATAATAGAAAAAAAACATATGCAAGGCTTCAGGGTAAATTGTCAGAAGTTTCAAATTATTTTTTTTTAAGGTACAGTAAATGAAAATTAATTAAGAAATAAAAATAGTTCATAAGATTTTCTACAATTGATACAGTATTTGATAACTTGTTCTGGAACATAGCGGAAGTTATGCATGCTGCACTTTATACAAACACTGAAGTAATTCAATCAACTAAATGTCATCATCAGCAAAAGTTAGAATTGTTATTCGTGGTAGAAAACACCCAATGACTGAAATTTTTAAACTGAAAGTTTTAAATTTGCAAAATCGTTTGATCTGGATCATGTGAGACATCTTTTACAATTCACAGTCATTTTACAATTTTGTATAGAGCCTCAGTGGCCCATTGGTTAACGTAGTTTACTTCACTATTAATCACGTGGTCTGTTAACACTGAGGTTAATGGTTGAGTCTCACTGCAGGCAGAGTTTACTCAACTCCAATCTTAATTGACAGGGATTGACAGTTTTCCTACTGAATGTCCAGGGTTTTCTACTGCTACTCTTGCTTTTTCCTCCAATTAAAACTGAAAGTGGTGTTGATCATCATTCAAACAAACAAATATTGTTTGTTTGTTTAAATGGTGTTTTAACGCCACTTTCAGCAATTTTTCAGCTATTTCATGGCGTCCAGTTTTTATTGGGGGAGGAAGCCGGAGTACCCGGAGAGAACCCCCGACCTGCGGCAAACAAACAAATAAAAATTTTATATATGTCTTATATCATTATATAAATATATCTTTTTGTACACCTGTGTGTCTAAGGTTCAGAAATGTTGTCTATTGTTTCTTGTGTATTAACTAAAATGCAGATGAATTTTCTGCATAAACACAAATTTTCTGGGTTTTTATTTGCCATAAATCACACCCTGTCTGGCTCTACAATATACATGCACCTAACTATAAATACAGGCTATCAACCTGTCGGTTATATATATATATATATATATATATATATATATATATATATATATATATATATATATATATATATATATATATATATATATAATTCATTAAAACAAGAAAATTACCACACTATACATTGTATTGATACAATTATCAAAAACAAATAATTGTACACTCCCTTTTTTTTGGTGACAAACCACAAAACTAACAACGGATTATAAGGGATTATAAGGTCAGTTAAATTCAGCCTATAATTATCACAGATTACAATAATCTGTTTGTGTTTCATAAAGTTGATGTAATAAACTAGAACATATGTTATTCACGTTCAGACCTATTAGCCATTCTCTTGGGCCTCTGTTCATTAAAATAATAGAGGGAAATTTATATCTAACTGTTTCCGGAGCTATCCCAAATGTTGTCTTTACTATGATCATTATTTTCATGTCTACCAAGAAAAGCTTTTAGCATAAAAGAAAATGTCAACATTATTGTCAATTTTTTTATTCACTTATGTCCATTCCCATTGCTAAAAGGCTGTCAAAATAAAAAAAATATAGATTGTTGTTTTTCTTTACCAACTTCTTTATATACTATGAATAGTTATATAAAGTTAAATTCCTAATGCAATGAAGCCTTCCATTTTATCAGTGTTTGTCTAAAATATGTATCTGACACCAGACAAATGAGGTTATTTTAGCATGAACAAAAAATATTGATACATAGCAAAATTAGCAAAAAAATTACTGAAAAAAGCCATTAATGTGACTGCCTCCTATGGAACAATTTATCCTTGAAATGTGAAGCATCAATTTCAATAAGTTATATATTGAAGGCATCCAGCTACATTATATGTCTCTGTGACATCCGAATAGTGTCATTATATAACTCAAGTCAATAACAGTGTAATTCAATTGAGTCATATATCCTTTAATGTAACACAAATGTGAAAAAAATATGCCTGTATTACAACAAATTAATCTTAAATTTACAATAAAATCAGAATTAACTACAAATCAAAAAGTGGTTCAAATCTGGAATTAAAAGTGGCCATGCCATGAAACCAGGTTTTAAACAATTTAACAATTAAATTTAGTGGTAGACTAAGCAAAACTATTTTTAGTAACAATGACCTTGACCTTGACCCAACTGGCCCCAAAGCCAATCCCAAGCTCCGTCTTCAATCAAGCTCCTGCCAGCCATTACACAATCTAACCAGGATTTTCGCTAAAAAAAACCTGGTAACAAATTCACCAAAATTCTGAAATCCATCCAATTATAGTAAAAATGTCACCGATGTATGAAGGTACAATTTTTGAGGATGTTGTTCATCTAGGTTGTATGAGTTACTTTGTTAACAGTTACAGTGGTAGTAGTGCTTTAAACTATTGATTTCTATTAAACAGTTTGGGTTTTATCATTCTGACCATACTGATACTTGATTGATGCTGGCTAAATCCAAATACTTTCTTTTATAACTGGTGGCTGCATTTAAATTTTATGTATTTTTAAGATGTAGACAGCTGATCTTTCTGTAACCTAAGGAAACTTCCGTATGGTAACTGATATACCACTTCCTTGATTTAGCCAATCACTTCTGTACACTTGCAGAATTCAATAAAAGAAGTACAAAATGATTTTGTTATGTGACAGACGCTGGCGATATTATACAGTATAACCGACATTAAATATTCATTGACCAATCATTTACAGCCAATACTTTATCTTTGTCACACACAGTACTGCATTCCTAGACAACAATGAATGAAAAATGCTTCAATCAAGTAATAGGAGAAATATTACAAAGGGGGCCCAAAAGGGGGCTCTTCCTGTCAAAGACTTCAAAACATGTATATATTTTATCAATTTCATTACATTTAGAATAGACACAACACACAGTCCATAATTTAAGAAAAAAGAATTATTTTCCAATTTTTTAAAAATGGTTCAATAGTGTTTTAACAGAAATGGACCTCATTTTGACATGATGTCTGACACTCGTTGACATTATCCCCTGGGCAACTTGAAGATTTCTTATTACTTTAAAATGAGAAGACTAGAATTAATTAAAGCAGTGCATGATAAGTCATCGTTTTTCAATATTAGACAGAAATTTGACTTGCAAAAATCAGTATTTATACAGAAATGCTTTTGAGATAACACACACAAAATTCTTTTTAAAAATTCACAATAGAGCATTATTAAAATCTTATTAAGTCCAAGTTCAAAGACTGCAGTTCCTTTGATTATGACTCTTTATAAAAGATCTGGATGCATTTCAAATTAAGATTTATTGTTCTTTATAAAGGCATGTTATTTCATTTCCTGTTCTCCAAACAGAAAGGATGACATACATGTTCTAATGCTATAGATTATCAACTGAAGTTTCCTATTAACTGATTTTGATATATACCAAGTTCTGTATCTGGACACCTGCTGATTTTGAAGCAATTTTTTGCAAATGTCAGTTTCTCTTCTTTCATGAGTTTTCTTTTTGACATTGATGTAGATAATTGAAGAATAAGTTAGCATGTCATGGATTTTTTTTGTTTGTTTTTCTAACATGCAGGATTAAAGCACTTTTAATGTATTGTCATTGCCTGCACGATTCTTTCAGTTTTATCTATAGAATTACCCTAATTAAAAAATGTAGACAATATCACTATATTACCAAGTTTCTAGCCTTGCTGTGCTTTTTTTTCCAAAAGCTCCCCCAGGAAGATTTTGTCAAGAAGTTGGGCCTAGTTTTGCTATAATTAAACAAACCAAACATAAGCCTAAAGTTACATCAGTCACTTAAAAACACATAAATGGATATCTGAAAATTGCAGTGCATATTTTTCAGATTAAAATTTAATTTACTTATAAATTATCTAATTACAGAAAATCAGATATGTTCATAAGTCACATGTTTCAATCTTTCGTGTATACAAAGATTCTTTTAAAAGTTCTTCAATCAGAAAGATTTTGATCAGAATTATTAGATCCAGCTATACAGTGCATTCTATTCACTTTTAATTTAAATTGACTTTCCATTGTACATACAGCATGTCTATTAATTAACAAAGTTTCCAATGACTACATTACACCTGCTTCCTTAATACAGAGCTATAATCTAACTCTGATTATATTATGTCACTTGCCTTGTAGAAGCATCATTATGTCTTCTCAAAATGGCATTATCATCAAAATTTGTTTTGATACTTTCATGTTTCTTTTTTTAAAGTTTCTAAAAATTTACATGTATGGCATATTACTAAAGTGACACAAAATAGTATCCGATTTAACTGCACAGCATATCCAAAATACATGTACTGCAAAAAGTGTAATGTTTGGGAGGTGTACTGCCACTGTTAGCAACACTTCAAATGTAACATGGACTGAAGTCTTTCAAGAAGAGGAAGAGGGAGCCCAGACAGGTCTCTCCTGCATTTTCAGCAGTCACTTCGGTTGGAATCAAGTTTACAGATTGAAATCATTCATTCACTTAACTGTTTCCTTATCAACTTATCAATAAGTCACTATGTTATTTTGTACACTTTCAAAATAAACTGAAATTCATAATAACATTGCAGGTCTGGGTGCTGTTTCATAAAGCGATCATTAGCTTAAGGTGCATGTTATTCCATTTAAATTGCATTGAATAATTAGCAATCGCTGTATGAAACAACACCCTGGAGTCGATTTCACAAAAAGTAGCAGATGTGAAATCTATCGTAAGATTTGGAATATCAAAGGGAAATGCATTGTGATCAGCACTTACCATAGATTTTATACTTACGACTTTTAGTGAAAAGCACTGCATGCAGATTTTTTTGTCTTGCTAAAACATTACCCTTAGTATATAACATGTAATAATTTTTGAAAAAGAACTTTTCTATACAATAGGTAGGATTTACTATAAAAATGTACTTTTTAGGAAATTTTGTCTAAATAGATTAATGGCTGCCTTTGATTCCATGGTATTTCAGCTATATCAAGAACAAAAATAAGTTTACAAACAATAAATCAATTTTGGGCAATATTCAAAGAGAAATAGTTTATACCTTACAACCCATTTTGAGTAGAAAAACTAAAACCAAAATTAGTTTTTAACATAGACTACGGTTTATTTTTCAGCAAAACTACCAGTGAAGGTGATAATAGATTCAAAAGTTACTTTACAGCAGAAAGAGACAATTCTAATTTTTGCCAAGATTTAAATAGATATATATATTATTATATCCCAATGTGGCATTTATACCAAAGTCTACTTGTACTGCAGAAAATATTGTCATTATTGTTGTTTAAAAACAAGTGGCCAGAAGGCAAACTGAGGTCGCTGTTGTTGTTCACTCTAAAAACCAGTGGCCAGAAGAAAAACAACTGAGGTCATATATTGTTGTTGTGTACTCTAATAACAAGTGGCCAGAGGGAACACAACTGACCTTTTTTTTTCTTGGACATATAATATCATATAAAAACCCAGACAAATGCCACTTCTACAGTTAATAATAAATATATGATTGGGAAATAATCCAAAAAGTGTTTTGTAATTTTTTTAATAAATCCTGATAAAACATGTTCTATTTATCCCTACAGTGTAATCAGTACAGAAGATGACTTTATCTTACAAAATCATGTGAAAACAATATAAATCTCTGGAAAAAAACAATTACAGTGTCCTCGTGGCATCATAAGCAACAATTAATAACCCCGTTACTATTCCCCCAAGAGTTACATGAGAAACCTTTCTTAGAAAATTTATAAAACTCAAATAAATAAATTACTGCAAATTACTTCATGTCAAATCAGAAAACACAAATTACTAAATCTGGTATTTTGCACATTATATAAAGGTCACTGGGTGCATTAATCGGATAAATAACCACTCCACTGGGACACCGTTATGCAATTATTAGGAATCCATTACATAGCAATCTGAAGAAATAATGTGAAAACAGTATAACTCTGAAAGCCTAAATGCAATATTTTTAAAATTTTCAGTGTTGGTTTGGTCTAGACAATTTTACTGTAAATGTATCCATTTCCTTTTTCCCCTATGAAAAAAATAACAATGATATCAACAGCACACATCAACTTAAAGTCCAAAAAATCTGGTAGCTTGAGTAAATGATCTCAAGTAGACAAATATGTAATGCTGCTTAAATATTATACAATTCCAAAGTTTCTTTGAATATTCAGATTTAGTCCTAACCTTACATTCATTCACCTGTAGAGGGATTACCAGAAAAGTTCCTTAGATCAAGCTAAGGGGGGATAGTTAGAGATATTCCTAACATTCGCCTCTGGAGTGGTATTTAAATGGGCCACTCTACACATTCACCTGTGAAGGTATACAAAGTTATTCCATTCATTCACCTGTGAAGGGTTACAAAGCTACTCTTTACATTCACCAGTGGAAGTGTACAGAGTTATTCCCTACATTCACATGTGGAGGGATACAGACCTATTCCTTACATTCACATGTGGAAGGAACAGAGCTATTCTTTAAATACACCAGTGGATGGATACAGAGCTGTTCCCTACAATTACATGTGAGAGCTATTCCCTACATTCACATGTGGAAGGAACAGAGTTATTCCTTAAATTCACCAGTGGATGGATACGGAGCTATTCCCTACATTCACATGTGGAAGGAACAAAGCTATTCTTTAAATACACCAGTGGATGGATACAGAGCTATTTCCTACATTTACATGTGAGAGCTATTCCCTACATTCACATGTGGAAAGAACAGAGTTATTTCTTAAATTCACCAGTGGATGGATACAGAGCTATTCCCTACATTCACATGTGGAAGGAACAAAGCTATTCTTTAAATACACCAGTGGATGGATACAGAGCTATTTCCTACATTTACATGTGAGAGCTATTCCCTACATTCACATGTGGAAAGAACAGAGTTATTTCTTAAATT
Source organism: Limnoperna fortunei (assembly GCA_944474755.1). NCBI lineage: Eukaryota > Metazoa > Mollusca > Bivalvia > Mytilida > Modiolidae > Limnoperna > Limnoperna fortunei. Next base: position 25,654,946 of record OX104114.1, on the reverse strand, counting down.
CACCAGTGGATGGATACGGAGCTATTCCCTACATTCACATGTGGAAGGAACAAAGCTATTCTTTAAATACACCAGTGGATGGATACAGAGCTATTTCCTACATTTACATGTGAGAGCTATTCCCTACATTCACATGTGGAAAGAACAGAGTTATTCCTTAAATTCACCAGTGGATGGATACAGAGCTCTTCCCTACATTCACATGTGGAAAGAACAGAGTTATTCCCTACATTCACCAGTGGATGGATACAGAGCTATTCCCTACATTCACATGTGGAAGGAACATGTTTATTCCTTAAATTCACATGTGGAGGGATACAGAGCTATTCCCTACATTCACATGTGGAGAGATACAGAGCTATTCCCTACATTCACCAGTTGAGGGATACAGAGCTATTCCCTACATTCACATGTGGAGGGATACAGAGCTATTCCCTACATTCACATGTGGAGAGATACAGAGCTATTCCCTACATTCACATGTGGAGAGATACAGAGCTATTCCCTACATTCACCAGTTGAGGGATACAGAGCTATTTCCTACATTCACCAGTTGAGGGATACAGAGCTATTCCCTACATTCACCAGTGGAGAGATACAGAGCTATTCCCTACATTCACATGTGGAGAGATACAGAGCTATTCCCTACATTCACCAGTTGAGGGATACAGAGCTATTCCCTACATTCACATGTGGAGAGATACAGAGCTATTCCCTACATTCACCAGTTGAGGGATACAGAGCTATTCCCTACATTCACATGTGGAGAGATACAGGGCTATTCCCTACATTCACATGTGGAGAGATACAGAGCTATTCCCTACATTCACCAGTGGAGAGATACAGAGCTATTCCCTACATTCACATGTGGAAGGAACAGAGTTATTCCCTACATTCACATGTGGAGGGATACAGAGCTATTCCCTTCATTCACCAGTGGAGAGATACACAACTATTCCCTACATTCACATGTGGAGAGATACAGAGCTATTCCCTACATTCACATGTGGAAAGATACAGAGCTATTCCCTACATTCACCAGTTGAGGAATACAGAGCTATTCCCTACATTCACATGTGGAGAGATACAGAGCTATTCCCTACATTCACATGTGGAGAGATACAGAGCTATTCCCTACATTCACCAGTGGAGAGATACACAACTATTCCCTACATTCACAAGTGGAGAGATACAGAGCTATTCCCTACATTCACCAGTTGAGGGATACAAAGCTATTCCCTACATTCACATGTGGAGAGATACAGAGCTATTCCCTACATTCACATGTGGAGAGATACAGAGCTATTCCCTACATTCACCAGTGGAGAGATACAGAGCTATTCCCTACATTCACATGTGGAAGGAACAGAGTTATTCCATACATTCACATGTGGAGGGATACAGAGCTATTCCCTACATTCACATGTGTAGAGATACACAACTATTCCCTAGATTCACATGTGGAGAGATACAGAGCTATTCCCTACATTCACATGTGGAGGGATACAGAGCTATTCCTTAAATCATCAGTCGAGGGATACAGACTATTCTTTACATTCACCAGTGAATGGATACAAAGCTATTTCTTACTCTCAGCTGTGGAGGGATATAAAACTAGCTGTTGAAAGGATACAGAGCTGCTCATGTCAATGGGAATTCTTTAACTAGATAATCTTGTTTTCAGATAAGAAATTAAACTTAAAATCAATAGAAATTAATACTTTGCTTGTTAAATTATTTTAAGAGATCACTAAACTCCAAAGAGTTGTTCTAGATCAATGAACAACTGCAAAAATATTGATTTAAATCATGATAAATTGTTGATCACAGAATTTACATCATTAAAGCATCATGTGCAATCAATTCTAATATATTTATATGAATTAATGTAATATGTTACTGCACATTTGAAGCTGCTGAAGCAAGAACATCATTCACAAACAGTCAAACAACACACTTAAGTAAGTAAACTTTAAAATGAAATATAACTGTTATGTATTTTTCTATAACACACCCATTGTAATGTTCCCACCTCTGGAGCACACGAATACAGTAAAAACAACAAAACATACTTTGACACAATGGCAATAACTTTTGACTTCTTCTCACCTACAACTTATTTTATAGAATAGAATCTAGATATTAGTGAGATGGCATCAATCTCTTTCAGCCGGCAATAGATACATTGCCCATACACGAATTTTTCATTCAGAAAGCAATACTGTGACCTTGAGGTCAAAGTTCAAGGGCAGTGGTCACCAACTATGGTACAGGACATGTTGCCTTGAAATGATCTACCCACATGTCAAATATCCAAAGCCTAACTCAAAAGAGAAAAAAGTTAAAGCCTGGACACGAATGTGTAATTAAGAATATACTGGATCTTGATGTCAAAGTTCAAAGTGGAGGGTCACCAACCATGCTACATGTACATAAAAGGTCACCATGAAATGATTTATCCACATGCCAAATATCAAAAGCCTACCTCAAAGGAGAAAAAGTTATGGCCTAGACATAAATTTCTCATTTAGAAAACAATAGTGCAACCTATTGGTCAAAGATTACTACCTATGGTATGTGACACATACATCAAAAGAAAAAAGTTACAGCCTGGACACTTTCTGGGGGGAAAGTCTTCCTGTTATTAGTCTGTTTCTTTTGTTTCCAGCAGTGGTCAGTTTTTCACCCTTATAAATTTTGTTTCACATCATGTTGTCAAGACATTTTGCACCACATCATCTGACGCAGTTAAACATGGTTCACCAAAAATTTCTCTTAATGGAATTATTTCCCCTGTTACCAAAAAACTTGTGTGCAGTTAAGCTTTGAAACTGTATGACGCCACAATGAAAATTCTTTCAAACATTGTCATGTATGGATTGTGACACTTTGTTACATATTCCGCAGAGACTTTTGATGACTCCTTATAGTAGTCATTTCCCCTTCCTGTTTATAATGAATTTTGTACCATTGTTTTTCATGAACCAGATGTGATAGACTTGTGATTTTTACTGTTGGTCATCATTGACCTTGACCTTGAAAAAAATTATAAGGTCAAAGGTCTAGGTCATGTTCTAATTTTGATACTGTGCTGTGAGCAGATTTCCTCCTGAACATTAAGAGTCCTTGACCAAAATATAGATCTTGTTCAGGTCTTGAATTGTCATATATCTTAACTGACCCTTTGTAAGAGTTATCTCCATGGGTCAATGAAATACATTGTAAATAGTGATATCAAAGATAACAGATATAGACATGGGACCTTAACTATTGGTCATCATTGACCTTGACTTTGAAAATGGTTGCAAGGTCAAAAGTCAAGGTCATTCTTTATATATTATGTTGTGTGCAATTCTCCTCCTCAACCATAAGGATTTAAAAAAGTGAAACCAAAATGTAGATCCATTGAACGTCTTCAAGTGTTTTATATTTTGAATGACTGTTTGTAAAAGTTGTTGTCCCTGGATCAATGAATTTATTTTAAATTGTAATAACAAAGCTAACAAAGATATAAACCAAAATGTCAAGTGTTTATACTGCAACTGTCATCAGAATCCCCTATATATGTCTCGCCAAAAATCACAGGACTGATCAATTAAATTCACTAACCTTGGCTTGGAAGTGGATTCCATGTTGAAAAGCATCATCATTGTGTAAAGGGATCTGTGTGTCATATCCGTCCTCTGACACTAAATCATATGGTTTCTTTGACAGCATCTTCATTTCATTCACCAGTCCTATCTCAAATTTGCTATGGTGCAATGAACCCTTTTGTCACAGCTGTTTCAGCATTCTCTCTCTGACTTTTGACGGTGACTTTGTTTCAAATTTTCGCTCGTTTCCTGCAATGAAAAAAAAATACTTTGGATCATACTTCTATCTATTGTCTTCAGAAAGTAAAACAGAAAACAAACATCTCTGCACTGAAATATTCAAATTCTATTAATCCTGTTTCCTGATATGTAATGACAAAATCTATTAATCATTTTCATCAGAGGTGGCTTCCAAATATTTGGACTTCTGGCCAAAAAATAAGCAAACATAAAAGTGAAAAACTCAAACATACACTATCATCGCTAGCCCCGTGTTATGTTAAGGTACCCCTCTTATTTAATGATGATATACTATATAGTTATACAACTTGTTTGCTTTAATTAATTAATTTACAAGTTCGAATTTAATCTTCTTACTATGATGTATAAATCACCAGTAAACAGTAATTTTCATAAAAGGTCATTTTTAAATGTTGCCAATAATAACTCGTTTATGTCAGAAAAATTTATATTTGACAAAATTAATTGCTCATTACAGGAATACTAACATCATGTTTGTTATCATTACAATAAACATAAAAAATAAATAATGTCAAGAATATGTTTGATGAATTCATTAAAATTGAAAAACAAAATTAATTGAAATTTTACAAAGAAACTTATAAAGGCAATGATAAAAGCTTGCTTTTACAATTTTTACTGTTTTATCAGCCATTTCAGAATCAATTAGGATTGGTTTTCACAGTTTCAGACTTCTTTGAAGAAAAGAATTGCAAGACTGCATTGCTTTTGTGGTTTTCAGATCAATCAATTGTTCTAAGCAATAATCCTAGGGATGAAAAGGATTAAAGAAATAAACAAATGGAATTGAAATACAAACAAGACCTAAGATGAAAAGGAGTAATACTGGAGGAAAAAAAGGAGAGAATCACCAAGATTAAAAAGAGTTATATATGGTTTACCTAAATGAAATAGGTGAGATAAAATGCAGGGATTTTCTTAGGTTCAGACATAAAAGGAATTCCAAGATGAAAGGAGGTATCCCAAGACAATATTGGGGATTTCAGAGATAAAAAGAGGGATTACATAACCAAAAGTTGAGATTCAAATGATAAATGGACACTGAAGAAATGAAATCAATAAAATGCTGTTGTTCTTAACAACCAGAATCCCAACACTGGAGGCATCCATAAACCTCATCTTCTTATCTGCAGTGAAATAGATGAAAAAAATCAATCAAAGACAGAAATGGCTGGATTTCGTTAAAAATTAAGTTGATTAACAGGAAGTAGGTGAGCGACAGACCTGAATTCAAATCCCGCTTTATGAGAGGCCATGCTGATGCTGCACACCACATTTCAAGAGAATGTGATAAGTAGTTGCTGAGAAAACTGCTACTCAAATTTGTTCCCCACCTGCCCTCCCGCCCGCATGCAGCTACCCAACATTCACCATACTACAACCCGGATTTTCACTTTGTGAAATCCGGCCAAAAACGGAAGAATGAATTAAACTAGCCGAAGTTTTCATTACTAAAGATTTCGGAACAAAGATAAACAAAATCTGCTATTGTCCATTATTAAAGTTGTTGACTGGGGCAGAATTATAGACTAAAGTACTTAGACATGGAAACCATAAAAGGATTTAATTTGAACTTCAGGCCTCTAAGGAACAAATTTACTTTGTGAACCTCCATTATGAATTGATGGGAATATTGGTTATGTTACAGCAATTGAGAATTCTGGAAATTTATTGGAGAGGTTCCCAAAGCTGATGGTTCACATGTCCAACAGAAACATTATGGTTGTTCTTGGAAAACAGAAAATACAGAAAGTTCCAAAGCACCCACAATGTAAATGCCTATATAGACAAATATTCTACCTAGCTGAAGATTTTGTGTTGAACACTGAATGAGTTCATTACACAAAATATGTACACTTGTTAAAGAGCATAATGTCAAAAAACACCTGTTTATGGTAATCTATATTCTGAAAACAGAAAAACATTGAAAGACGTAAAACCAGATTTTTCTTTGAATTGGGGGTTTTAAGCCACTTTCAGCTATATCATGATGTCCTGTTTTATAGAGGTGTGGTGTGGTAGCCAAAGTACTTACAGAGAACCCAAAACCTATAGCAGGAAAACTGGTAATTATATGTTAGTTATCAAAGTACTTACAGAGAACCCAAAACCTATAGCAGGAAAACTGGTAATATTATGTTAGTTATCAAAGTACATACAGAGAACCCCAAACCTATAGCAGGAAAACTGGTAATATTATGTCAGTTACCAAAGTACATACAGAGAACCCCAAACCTATAGCAGGAAAACTGGTAATTATATGTCAGTTACCAAAGTACATACAGAGAACCCCAAACCTATAGCAGGAAAACTGGTAATATTATGTCAGTTATCAAAGTACATACAGAGAACCCAAAACCTATAGCAGGAAAACTGGTAATTATATGTCAGTTATCAAAGTACATACAGAGAACCCCAAACCTATAGCAGGAAAACTGGTAATTATATGTCAGTTATCAAAGTACATACAGAGAACCCCAAACCTATAGCAGGAAAACTGGTAATATTATGTCAGTTATCAAAGTACATACAGAGAACCCCAAACCTAAAGCAGGAAAAACTGGTAATTATATGCCAGTTATCAAAGTACATACAGAGAACCCCAAACCTAAAGCAGTAAAAACTGGTAATTATATGTCAGTTACCAAAGTACATACAGAGAACCCCAAACCTATAGCAGGAAAAACTGGTAATTATATGTCAGTTACCAAAGTACATACAGAGAACCCCAAACCTAAAGCAGGAAAAACTGGTAATTATATGTCAGTTACCAAAGTACATACAGAGAACCCCAAACCTATAGCAGGAAAACTGGTAATATTATGTCAGTTATGGTTGGAATCGAGACATCTTGTCCTAAGTAAGGATAAACTCTCAATGCTTGAACTATACTAAAACCAATATTTCAGCATGAAACGCTTTCATAGGTATAGGTAGCGAACTAAGAGTCACAAAAATCATGTTTAGATTCACAGGTAAAGAGTGCATACCTGTGTGACTTACTTTTGAGTCGTTCTAGCTTTACATCTTTCTGTGTGGCTTACCTTTGAGTCATTCTAGCTTTACATCTTCCTGTGTGACTTACCTTGAGTCATTTTAGCTTTAAATCTTTCGCTGTGACTTACCACGAGTCATTTTAGCTTTAAATCTTTCTGTGTGACCTTTGAGTCATTCTAGCTTTAAATCTTTCTGTGTGACAGCTTTGAAAATTCTAACTTCATGACTTACCTTAGAGTCATTCTAGCTTACATCTTTCTGTGTGACTAACTTTTGAGTGGTTCTAGCTTTACATCTTCCTGTGTGACCTACCTCTGAGTCATTCAGCTTTACATCTTTTGGTTTTTAGATTGGACATTAAGTTGTTTTATTGTCCAATATTCTTATCTAATATGTTTACACTTCTTAATATTTTATACTTAGGAGTGATTGAGCAACATATCCTTATTGTTTAAATGTGCATACCAAAACAAATGAACATATTAAAAATAAAGTGACAATGTGTGAGGGAGGTTGTACAATTTAACAAAGCCTCAAGTACCACTCTTTAAACAACACATGAAATGAAAGAGTTAATTAAATCTGTCTTTTATCCATTAACACATTCCCAAAAGCATGTATAAATTCAATTATTCTATTACATGTCCTTCCATTCATAATGAAGAAAAGTGCAATGAAACTGAAATAAGCTTTCTGCAAGCTTTGTATTGTGTGGAAATCATGTAAGAAATCCTATTTAACTATCCTTCCAGCTATGTTTCATGGGTTCATTACAACAAAAAACCTTAATATTTCCAAAAAGTCAAACAGCAGAAAACTGCCATTATTAGTTTCTTCAAATTAGTGCATGTAATAAAATAAACCAAAATACAGTTACCATTTCATTTTCCAATGATCAGAATGTAGGACTGAACAACGTTTTCAATGGATTTATCGGTATATCAACAAGACCAAATCACTACTCACTCACAAACAAATAAAAGTCCAAAGGACTTTCATGATATGTTATGAAATTCAATCCTTATAATTCTTTAAAATTGTATTCAGAAATTCATTTTACTATTAAGATAATCTCAAATCCATGTTTCTTGTGTATTTTTTATTAGCAGAGATTGTCGACCTAACGTATGAATATTTTGCTGATTTTTACGTACCAAATGTTATTCATTTCATTCATAAACCATCTTTTCATTTTAATTAATTACAACAAAAACTTTATTTTCTTCATCGAACACAATAATAGTTTTAAATTTAACAAATCATTAACGTCAATTTATCATACAAATCATTTGTAATCAACGTTGATATTGAATGCCACCATCTTTGTTTACATTGGTTATGCTAAAAATAGTTCGGTCAACGTCATTTATCCAAAAATTATTTGAGTCAACTTCATTTATCAAAAAATAAATTTTGTTCAAAACATCAACAATAAGTTATATCGACCAATCAAATAAACGTATCTCTAAATATGCAAATTACATTAGAATTATAAAATAATCAAATCCAATAGTTTCCATATCATTGTCCAATCAGAAATTAAGTCTAACAGAAAACATCTCTGTTCATTTTGAAAATTGAAATGAGAAGAAAAATATGAGCTTTCCTAGTCAACAGTAAAGATAATTTAAAACATAATTATCTTTACTATAAGAACTGTAAAAAAACATATTTCCCTAAAGAGTAGTCAAAGTTAACAGTCCTGTTCAAATTATTTCACAAACCCAGCATCTATGTTCTGTGATAATTGTTATAACAGCTTCTGAATATTAATATTTTGTAAATAATGAAACTTTAACAAGTCTTGAAAACTGATATATCATTGATCAGCTAATGAGACACGATAGATATTTCATTGATCAGCTAATCAAAAGACACATATTTCATTATCAGCCAATGACAAAACTTATATATTTTATCAATCCGCTAATAACCACACTGATATTTCATCAATCAGCCAATCAAAAGACTGATATATCACTCATCAGCCATTAACAAGACAGATATTTCATTGATCAGCGAATCATTAGACTGATATTTCATCAATCTGCCAATGAGGAGACTGGCCTTTCATTAATCAGCCAATGACAAGTATGATATTTCATGGATCTGCCAATGACAGGACTGATATTTAATCGATTCAACAATGACGAGACTGATCTTTCATAGATCAGCTAATGACGGGAAAGATACTTTCATTGATCAGCAAATGATGAGACTGATATTTCATCGATCAGAGTGTCACAAGACTGATATTTCATCAATCAGCCAATCACAATACTCATATTCCATCAATCAGCCAATCACAAAACTGATATTTCATTAATCAGCTAATGACAAAACAAATATATTTCATCAATCCCCCAATGACGAGACTGATCATTCATCGATCAGCCAATGACTAAACTGATATTTCATCAATCAGCCAATGACAGAACTGATGTTCATCGATTGGCCAATGACAAGACTGATATTTCATTGATCAGCCAATCACAAGACAGATATTTCATCAAGTGCCGTATATGCATCCAACTCAGTGAAGTCTATAGGGAAATATTAATACTTAATACACTACTCAAATAGAAGCAAATTATACATGAGTAACATATATTATTAATGTTTCATTCATGGTGTAAAGATAAAAAAGCCCCTGGTATAAAAAATCATTAAAAAACTAGAATTAGAAATCGCCTTAATCTCAATCAGTAATGTATTGGCATATTGAGAGTGTTCCAAGCTCCAGTCACAGCATGCAGGAACATTTTTAATTTCTGAGACGAAAAGGCTGGACTGAATCAATGTGTAAGTCCCAGTAAACAATTTAAAAGTTATGTTACTGAATGTTTGTTTGTGTTTGGCATCCAGTTTTTTATTGCCAGAGAAAGCCTGAGTACCAGATGAAACAGCCAACCAGGAAGACTGGCAATCCTTGTTGTCAGTTTAGGTTGCAGTCATGCTGAGCACACCTGTGTTGACAGGCTACTTGACCAACAGTAGATGACTACCTTTATACCACTTAGACCCTTTGTTACTTAATGAATGAATCATGTTCCAATAAAATGCAGATTAGGTCATTCACTTCTTTGTGTTAAAGAATTGTCATTGCATTATATATTTAACAATAAATATTTAATGTTGCCATGGGTCGATTGCAGGTCTCATCATATACTCAAACAGGTAGTAAATTTTATTCTACTTAACTCTTTTCTGAAAGTAGGAAATCCTAAACACACATATTATTTGTTCGGCCTTAGTATACAAGTCTGTTTATTTTTTGTTTATTTGAATGTTGTTTAACCATTTTTCAGCTATATCATGGCGTCCTGTTTTTTTTAGGGAGGAAGCCAGAGTACTGCCGAATTGGTGGAGAAAATAAACAATGGACAATACATTGTATTATCTGGAACTGTGCCAAACGTTATCCCCAACAAGCAATCCAAAACTACCTGACACCTTTTTTATTTTCTGATATAGAACAAATTAATAAATTGGCAGAAAGATAAATTTTATTATTCTTGCAGAACTAATACACCATATCTACTTACCTACAGAGGTTAAGTTACAAATCATGTCAGGCTACCCATCCTCTTACAAAAATATGTTGAAATTCACACAAAGTGTAAGCATAATTACAGATGTGTGATTCAGAAATAATAGGTGTTGTTTTTTCTTATTAATCGTAACGTCATAATGGAACAGTAGATTACAATCAACGTGGCACATGCCGTTACATGCAATCGAGTGCAATCACTTTATGCAATTAATTTAATTCTTTTTTAATGTTATCACTCCTCATTTTACAAGCAATTCCGTCACAGTTGAGTCCATCAAACAATCAAAGCTGTCAGTGTTTTCACTGTTTTAATTATCAGAAAGTATTGTGTTTATGCCTGATGGTTCTACATGTACTTGGAACTTCTTGGCTAGGAAATTACCTACAAATGTTATTACTCCAATAATGGATAATTAAATTTGAATGACACTGTTATCAAAAACGAAATTTGTTGGTAAAAAATTTACATCACTTTCAGAAATTTCAACTTTATTGTGGCACCCCGTTTTGATTGAGTACCCAGTGAAAAACTCATAATATTTGGCCCAAAACTGCAATCAGTGTCAATTAAGCTTGGAGTCAAGCACACAGCTCCCTAAAGTTGTGTGCAAACTCGAAACCACATTGATGACACACTGGTGATCAATAAAGTAAATACCTTTGCCAAAGAGACCCCATTAGCTCTTACTAACTAGGCGGCACTTTTGATTGCTTGTTTATTTAAATGGAGTTTGAATCTCTGATTATGCATTCTTCAGGGAAGCTTTTAAACATCAAATAACAACAAGATCTATTTCTCAAAAGCCTTATTTTTGTAATTGAAACACAATGATGATCACCATTATTAACAATAGCTATTTTTCAAACTTCAACAAATTATTGGTAATAGAAAGCTGAAGAAATAGTGAGTAATTCACATGAAAACCTCCCAATTGGCGATACCTGTCAATTAGGGAAACGTTTGGGAAATTAACCCCTGTACTAAACATCCTATATACTATAACAAGCTTGATTTTTTTTTTACAACGATTCAATAACTTTCTTCTAAATACTGGTTATAACAGAACTAAACCATTTTAAACTGACAACTAATTTTATTTATGGCTATACATATAGGACTTTAATTTCTGCAGTCTTCAATAAGGAAATAGTTGTTTTTCTTTTCCTTGGCATTGATGGGTTACATAGGAAGGACGTGGGTAGGAAGATAGGTAGGCAGGACATTCGTTTTCTTCCATTTTTTAAACACATTTTTTAGTAAAAAGTGACTCATTTGGTGGGTGGTGGATTAGACAAGAGCAAGATAAGAGGTTCTTGCAAAGTGTATAATATATACATTTAGAATATAAACTTACTAAATGACAGATTTTTAAGTTGTTTGACAAAACAAATAGCTGATGTTGAAGAGTAAGGTTTTCTTCGTTATTAAATAAAGTTAAGAAAATGCAGAGTATTTTGCAAAATTTTGGGTACTAACTTTGGTAGAACCCTACAGTTGTAATTTTTTTTTATAAATTTGTTGGTGATAAATTAAATGTTTTAGTTTCGAATATCATAAATGGCATGACTATGATGTATGTCAAAAAAGGATTAAACACTGGGTTTTAGGAAATTATCAATGTGTAAACTCCGGCGACTCACTCACAAACATGTCAAGTTTGTGAGGGAGTCGCTGGAGTTTACACATTGATAATTTCCTAAAACACAGTGTTTAATCCTTATAATTCTGGGAAATAACCGTTGCGATTTTTAAAACAGCATAACAGTTACAGAAACAGAAACCCATCTAGACCTCAAAACGTATCTAGGCCGGAAAGCGTAGGGATGCAAAACATAGTACCAAAGGAATCACGGTTCTGTAGAATATTAATAGGATAAAAACAAAATGAAACACTAAATTGTATTTATATTATATTTTATTTGAAATCGCAATCAATTTAATTAGAAATCCTTGGGGCAGAGAAAACATTGTCCCCTCTCCATGACGATACGCTAGGAGGACGCTATCTTGTTTACATTGGATACTGAAAGTAGTCCGCTCAGAGGAAATGTCGATATATATATATATTATCTGAGAAGACGCCATTTTAAGTGTTTTTATCCAATCAAAGCACTTAATATAAATAAATTACAGCATGAATAGAATTATTTGCATATCTTTTGTTTGCTTGTTGTGTTATGAATGGAGAACATTTGGACATTTTTTCAAGATTAATTTTTCTGTATGTGAAGCAAACTGGTTGGCCATTTCCAACATGGATGCAGCTTACATATATGACCCTAAAGCTCCCCAGGGGTAACTGTAGCAAACAACCAGGTTTATTATTCAGCAACACCCAGATATATGGGCAATGGTCCATGACCAATCAAAATTCCAGGAATACAACTAATACGAAAATAACATCTGTAAAACTTTGATATGCTGTTATAAAAGAATATCGTCTGCCAGTCAAACAGTTTTGTTAATAGACGATTTAGTTATTTCTAGGGACCTTCTTCCTCAATTTTTGTAGGAATGGATCTAAAAATAGGATGCAAGATTGTTTAATACAACAATGTACCCTTTTTAAGTTAAACATTCCAAAATTCCAAAAAAAATTATAGGGCCATCGAGCAATCCTTTTATTACATTAATTAAATTTTTGGGAAAAAAATCAAAATGTGCAAAACAACAATACAAATCTATTATTTTCACTAGGTGGCACTGCCATCAACAAATATTAGTGATTAAAAATCTAAATCAAGTTAGTATTAAACAAATGCCCTATCAAATGCAACTCAAACAAGAGATTTGTGCATGCAATTCTAGTGCAAGTATACTTAGAGCAATTATAATCTAATATAACTAATGTTATAGACTGGAAAACAGAGACAAATTGCAAATATCAATGTTTCAGCTTTGATGTTTGCTTTATAAAATCTGAAATGCAAGTCGATAATATGTAAAGCTTTCTCTTTCAAATTAATTTTTTTTTATCAAGTTGTTTTACTTAAATCAGTCTAAAACCAAGATTAGGGAAGCATGACAGTTTGTTATGAAAAGTTATTGTATCAACTTTATCACCAAAATATCAAAATTACATAAATATCTATAGACAGCATATGTTCTTGCTTCACAGACAATTTACAATTAGAGCCTTAATTCTGTCTAGACAAAATATCAACAGGAAAACATAATACTGCGACCTTGACTTTTCATATAACCTTTAGAAATTATACGAACTTTATAAACACTGGCCCCTAGCTATGAATTAAATACTATGAACTGATAGCATTCATAAAAAATTCAAAAGAGTAAACTTCTACAACAGATTTCTATAAAAGTTGTTTATCATGCTATTTTCTAGAAACCTCAAATATACATACATGGTAATACTTGAACAATCTCTTTTTAATTGACAAAAAAATTAAAGACAGAATCTTGTCCAGGAAAAAAAACCCAAAACAAAATGGCTGCTTTGATTTTTACCATTGGCTATGAAAATATTTGAAAATTATAAATAAGAACTCAGAAGAGTATGAAATGTTTGTGTTTGAACAAGTTCATCATATCAAACTTCAATACATTCTATTTTTGCATACAGTTTTACATTTCAAAACATCTAAATACAAGTCTGACGTACATGAAATTAATATCTTGTTCATCTATCAATTATAAAGAATGGCTGAGATGTCACCATGTTTTTAACTAAAATTATTAAATAAACATAATTTTTATGATAAGCCCAAGTTTTCAAAGATTTCAAGTTGATAAATAAAATGAAAATTTATCAAGGCTACTTGTCTTCTTGATTTTTTTAATTAGTATTACTGTTGTTCAACTAAAAAACCATGACCTTCCACCTTTTTTAACTTCAGAAGACGAGCAATTGTTTTAGGAAAGAGGGAAGTCAGACCAATTTTAATGACAACAGGAAATGTCTGATTGGACAAAAACTGGTCATAAAAAGGAATTCATAGCTAAGGAATTGTGTTACAGGAGCTGCATGAAAGTTCCCATTTAGCAAACAACTAACACTCCCTTGGCATAAATCTGATGACATTGCAGATCAGTCTCCAGTGTAATGAATAATGATAAATTATATTATGTACAGATTGATGGAATCTTTGTGTTATAGAACTATTCATTTATTTCTACTGATATTTAGATAAGAATTACTGAAGAAGTATTTTATCAAAAACCAATATTTGTGACACATTTCTGATATTGCTACGAACCTACTGGTTGTAGAACGTTCTTAGGTACATGTACACTAAACAAGGTAGTTTGAATGAGTTCATTGGATAGAAGAATTCTGTTGTATTCTACATGTTTTTGTAGTAATTACACCTATTTACAATGTCCAGTCCATGTGCCTCAACTTCTTATTAATTGTAATAAATTAACTTGCAGTCGGAAAAATATATATGACATGGCATGTCCACTTCCACAGCCACAATTGTAGGAAGCTAGTTTTGTCCACAGTATACCAAATCTACTGTACACAGGTGAAAATCGTGAGTCTACCCAAGCTGTGGTGTACCCATGTCATACATGTATATATGTAGGTCTTTCTCAGTTTCTTCCAAAGTTATTTTTCTAAATCTGAAATTTCTTAAGCATATTGTATACATTCAATCAGATCGGTACCACTTTCCACTTTTCCCCTGACCTCTAGTTTGATCAAACATACTAATTATAACAGTATATTTCTGTATACATGTACCTGTATGTAAATTGCTTCTAAGTAACACTTTAAAACATTTAAACATTTAATCCAACTCCTCACTTTATTTCACAAGAACTTCCAGTGTGTTGAAATACATGGGATATAGTTTTTTCAATGTAAATACACCCTTCGCCCCCTTTCTGTAAACTTGGCTTAAGTCCCTTAAATTTTATATTTCAATGAAAGTGTTTATTTGAAACATTTCTTAATGAGAACACATGAAGTGTTTAAAAGTAAAAATGTTCTCTCATAGCAAAAACATAACACAACTTCAAGACTTTATGTATTTGTGTACCTGCCAACTGTGATTGGTACTAATTAATGTAACACATGTTACACACCACAAACACACAAAACAACAACTATTAATTAAGAAGTGGTTTACCAGTACATCTGTATGTGGAAGTCACACGCTTTCACCTCCAATTTCTGTTTTGTTACATCACTGTTGTAACCACTTCTGTGTTTTGTTACATGGATTCAAACCATTATCTGTAAAGATATTAAGAGTTGCATTCCACAATGGTTGTATTCACTACAAGTCTAGTTTAAAAAATTAAAGAGTATATTTCTTGCAGATGAAAACCTTAGAGAAGTGCATATAGCACTTTCTGAAAATTTTGTACCAGAAATAAAAGTTCATATTAGACAAAAATTGTGTCTGTAGTATTCAAATTTATTTCAGGCTGACTAAAATTGGAAAAAAATGAAAATAATTTTATAGTGTAGTGGAAATAAATTTGTTTGTCTAGTTAAATTCAGAAGAAAAAATTCTTTTGTTATAATAAATAGAGAAATTGGTAAAATTGATAGAATCAGGTTTAATACTATTCTCAGCAATACCATGGCATCAAGTATTAAATGAGAGAGAGGAGGAAGTGAAGAGGACCTGGAGAAAACCCCAGACCTTCGGCAGAACAACTGTTCATTCTGATGAAGGTTGGAGTCAGGCCTGCAGTAAGGCATCAACATGAAACAAAAGGTAACATGCCAACAGTACTTGACTACCTTAACAACATGTCTAATGAGTCAATAGCAAAATGTGAATATTCGTTTTTTTTTTAAATTGCCACTCCTCCCATCTGCAATTATTTTCAATGTACCTTCCAACCTCTACAACAATTTTATTTTTATTCATTTTTCTTTCATCTAGTTCTGGTAAACTTAGCCATTATTTTATCTGTCTACATTTTAGTTTTAAAATTGTTGATCAATGTAATGTGTAAAACTTTGTGGTTGCAAACCATGAAACACATTTTGGCTTAAGTATCATAATTTTAAAATGACACATATCTGGACAAACTGAAATTTACATTCGAAATGTACATGTCAATAACTACTATCACACATTAAGTTAATAAAATATCTAAAACTTGAGTTTGGAAACCATTCGAAACATCATTTTAAACTTATTTAAGCACCATAAATTGGATAGGACACTTGTTTAATATCTAAAATAGAAAGTTGACCTTATTTTATTTACCTAAAGTTGGGTTTTAAATTTCAAGCCAAAAGGAAAACATAAAAAAGCATCTAACAACCAAAAGTTTACACCTCATGCATGTCATTAAACCAATAGCACTAGACAAAAAATATTTGGGCCTATTGAAAACAAACAAAATGGAAAGGGAGATATTTTAAATTGCAAAAGCGTCAAATTTTTTGTTTCTGATAAATTTCATGTATGGTACATGTATATCTAGTCAAACCTGGGTATATTTTATGAGTCAGAAAAACAGCTTATTCGACATACATCTGTTATCTATTATATATTATTGTTATTATAAATGAAGCCTTCCTCATTTTTGGATTATGCAAGTCCACGAGTTCATGTATATTATAACATCTATTAGAAAAGAGGAACAATTAATAAAACTTTAACCAATATTAAACTATAGGGTTAATCAATGTTACAACTTTTCAATTTCAAACAATTAGAAGCACTACTTAAAACAATTTCGGCAACAGAAATTGATGGTTTTTTTTATAGAAAATAACACAAATTTAATAGTATCTGCTCTGATGTTAGATAACTCCTTCAAAATGGACAACAGCTGCTGTAAATGGAAGACAACCCATGAATATAAGATGTAACTATGCTACATGAATTTTGTTGCGTTACTGCACAGAGGACAACATTTATATTCATTTCACATGAAATATGAGAGGAATATGAGTGGAAATAACTTTTTAAATGTAAACAAAGTAGTTTATACATTACAACAAAATATAATCAGGATTTAATTATTCTAATTTTAAGTGCAAATGTTTAATCAAAGGTGATACAATTTATCTTATATGACAATACATATGTAGTTGTTACCTGACATTAAGATATACTTTCAAAGCATCACCTTATTTAGATGCATAATTAAACTTTTTTTAAGAACCCCTTTGTGACCTTAATTTAGTTTAAATTCTGTGAAAATTCTTCTTAAATATTAAACAATAATATCCATGACCATTTTGTTTTCAAATGTCTAATTTTACATATTTTTCAATCTTACATAATTTTGCGTATTGTCCAGTAATTATATACACAGATATACATTTTTCAAATTGTTACCTTTCTTATCTTTGTTAAAATTAAAGAAAGAATTGTTTACATAATAAACTGATTTAAAAAGGTCAGTGATCAGAATTGTAATAAAAAATGTACAAAGCAGCAGTGTGAAGAAACACAACACTAAGACTACTTACAAGCAGATTCAAATAAAATATTCCATTATTTTTAAAAAACCGTGTTGTTTCCTTGTCAACAAGTTCACAAAAATCCCATAAAAATGTAAATAATCTCAACTATTATCTTGTTGATTTCATGACTGTTTAGTGCTCAAACTATTGTGATGTAAATTTCATATGTCAGAGACAATTTCTATTCTTGCTTACAACTTGTTCATTTCAAAGACGAAATTCAAAACAGTAGAATGGCTTCCAATCTGCTAACTACATCACACCAAAGTAAAACACACAGGGACGTTCTTTGATAAAAAAAAATCTGTTTCAAGAATACACGATCCTTATCATCATTAAGGAAAAACTTATCAAAGCATGCAGCTGACGAAAAATATCTGATCTAGATCTTCAATGCACCAAAACTCTCAAAGTCACTTTTGTACATTGTACTGATACTTGTACAAAAAAAAAGCTGCCAAAAAAAATAACACTATCTTAACGACTTTTACACCAAAATAAACCCTCCTGAATGAAGTCAATTTACAAACAAGTGTGTATTACAAATAACTGTAAAAATGCCAATATTCCTCAACAAGTAAACACAGAGCTGTAATCAAGCATCACACAACCAGGAATTCCCTCCAATAGCACCAATTGTATTCAATTATCCATACCAGTAACTGGATTCTCTTTAGTAGTCAAATATCTGTCATGGGTTAGTGGTATATTGGATGGACTGGTCACTTATTTAATTTGGTTTGTTTACTGTTTCCCTGTTTAACAGACCAGGTTAACTTAATTAATATCATTATATTGATGTGATGTAGATATCTCAGGAAACCAGTTAATAGGTCTTCATATTGTATAATGGCATAGCTGTAATAGTATCAATCAATTAATTTTCTGAGAAATGAAACTCTAGTTCAGAAATTTCACATTAAAAATTCTTCAAGTGAACTGAATTATTAAATATGGTGTGCATAGTTCTAAGTTAGTTTTTTTTCAGCTTAGAAATGTCCAACACTATAAAACTTAATTAAAAACAGTTTGTTTGAAAATTAATTATCTAACTGCATTCACTAAGGGGTGTATTCAAACTTTTGTAATGACACATGTGCCATCAATCAATCAAATAAAATTATATTAAAAAGGGGGGAGCAAGTGAAAGATCTAATTTTAATTACATTGGCTATCAATATACTGCAATTTGTTATATCTATCCAGCTACATGTCACATGTGATTCATTATTAATTTAAATTTGAACGCCATTAGTTTTCATGGTTTTGGAAAAATTTAATATACTTAACTTTGTTAATTTATTACATGCTTCTTTCATAGCAACTAGCAAAAAGTATTTCTAAAGTATATAAATTTATATTACTGAAACTCATAGTTTGCCTGTCCATAATAATCCTTGAAAATAATCATCCCAGAAATATTAAGAAATCCATGATTTTACATATATATATCATATTCTTGGTATTATCTGTGTTCACTTATTCACATACATGTAATTTTACCAGTCAATACTGCTAATTAGCTGCATTTTCTGTATTTAATCCCTCAGGATCTCCGACCTATACATATTAATATGTACCTGACCACAGAATAGTACTAGATCATAAAATCAAAATGTCTAGTGTCACAAATCATTTGAACACTGATAAATATTTATAGCTATTAGTCAATTTTAAAAGTCATACCTATTGTACAGAGACTGTTCATCCCATTTTTATTAAACTAATTAATTTATAACAGCTCAAATAAAGTGCTAATAAAATTCTAAACTTGGAAAAGGAAGTCCTAACACATAGAATAAAATATACAAAAGGCAACAATTCAAGGTGTTTACATAGATAAAACAAAAATAAATACAAATTGTTTTAAAAGTATTAATTTTACAAATGATATTAATGTTTTTAACATTTTTTAATACATTACACACATACATGTACATCTGAAGTCAAAAACTATATTACTATTCATAGTCTAGATTTTAGATAAACCCCAATTAACAACCTTAGCTTTATTTTTCTCTTCAGCCTTTTTCCTTAATACTTAAATTAATGGCCAGAATATTTTATAATTGCTTTGATTGGTCCATACAAAATACAACAAAAAAGAAACAGTAAGCATTGCACAGTACATGAAATAATAAGTGTGGAACTACATGAACTACACAATCATATTTATGTAAACATTGACACTACCATTTCAGCCCAAATGTATTAACTTACAAAAAAATGATGAAAACTAAAAAATGAACCTTAAAAATTGGTGAAATTTCTATGCCATAAGACCCCATTAAAACAAACAAACAAACAAACAATTTATAAATAAATAATTATTACTTTGGGTAGAATACTGTGGACAGAAAAGAAGTAAAAAAACCACCAAGTTCACTTTAAATAAGCAGTTAGATTTAGTTCCAAATTGGAGACTTTTAATTTTCAGAATACCAATTTTTAAAAAACTCATCATGACTGCAAGAGGCTGCATGAACTAATTAATAAGTAACCCCCTGGAGATATTTACCAGTATTCACATCACTGGAAATCCTTTTGATCTGTAACTATGCAAGTCCTCAGATAACCTAACTACTATGATCCACTTGAACCTCTTTGTTCTGATCTTATGTATTACTTTTGTCCCAGTCAACCCTTCCCCCACCCCCTTGAACTTTTATATTTGATGTACTCAAACTACAAGAATTCCATATAAAATCTTCTTCTGACCAGTTTAATTTTCTAACACTAAGGATTCTAACATTAATTCCATATGACCAGTGGTCATTTATTGATACAATAATGATGTTTGACCACAGGTTAGCTCAATTAAACTGTCAGCAACAAACCTTGTGGATTTCTTCAATTTCAATTATGTACAGTTTTCTCTCTGTCATGGACATAACTGTGAAATCATTGATATGCCTGTGGTTACAGTGGTTAAGATAATTTCTACACATGTAAATTCCTTACAGAATTATCAGGAATACAAAAAATATAATCTGCATGTCAACAACATGTTCTGGGGTTGTGAGTTTGAGTCTGATTTTAAAAAAGATGTGTTAGACTTAAACACTGCAAGTTTTCATGCTGAAGGTCAGAGGTTCTCACCTGCTTCCTCTACCAATAAAAACTAGATCACATGATACATGTATGTTAAGTGTAGCTTAAAAATTGCTGGAATGTTGTCAACCTCAAACACCATCACCAAACCAAGCAATGTTGACAATCTGTGACCATTAAATCTGGGAGGACTATATGAATATCACAGTATTGAATAGATTGGGATTGTGTTGTTTATTAACTTTTAGCTACATGTATAGACTTCGTAATCTGCATAGCTTATATTCTAGTATCTGTGTTGTACTAGACCAACATGACGGGCTGAATTTGTAGTGCTAGCAGGCTGCAGTAATAGCCATAATAACCTATGAATAGACACGTCACTCCAACTCCGAGTCTATAGCTACCAATCCTTGATCTACGTCATAAGTGGTGAAACAGCCAGTACCTGTGTTAATGTCTTTGGCTTGAGCCTACCAAGGATTGAAACTGATGGGGTGGACTTTCAACAAGTATGATAAAAGCATTAAAGTTATAACTATAAAAATCATAAAGCTGTCAGTGTAGAAGATAATGATAACACAGACAACAGAAATTTATAATAATTTAGTTTTGGATTTAAAATGTTTTTGATTGATTAAAAATGTGTGTAGATCACTTTGAATTGTTTTAAAATATTTTTTAACATAGAGATGGTTATAACATAATTACAATGTTTGTCATAACTTAACTACTAGTCATTCAAAATAAACTCAATGATACACATGCTTCATTGCATTGGTTAAAGTGTGTCGATGCAGTGTACATGTAATTTATTTCTTAATTACTCAAAAGTAATTACGATAAATCATTCCTTAATTATCCAACATTTGATACTCTATAGGTTCAGCCATTTAACTGTCATGTATACATCATACATGTAGACAAAAAATATATTATCTCCCCTAAAAGATAAACCATCTTACAAACTTAAATTGTTGCAATGTATTCGCCTGCTTACGTCAAGGTTTGGCAGATAATAGCTGTACATTACAGATCAAGTGAGTCAGTACAGCCACTATCACTGGTTATTGTGGCGCCAATGGTCACCACTGCACTTGGAAACATTAATAGCGATATCACTCTGATTTGATTTAGCGTAAATTTTCTATTATTCTCCAAAATAAATGCAGAGATTAACAAAATTGAAGATTCCAAATTTATTGTCTCTAAGCCACATTTCTCAGTAGAAAATTAATGAGATTAATTTACCAAGAGTTCCAATTCAAAATAAAAATGATCATATCTCCATATAAGGGAATTTCATTGACGATATCTCATGAAATGGTGTGATTAAATCTAAACATGCTGGATAATGTCGCACAACAAAGACCTTAATATACTCGGAACCTTAATCTACTGATGGAGACTTTTTACAAATTTTAATTCCCAGTTTTAATTCCACATTTAAAACATTTTATGACATCACTGTGATACACCATTGTCTTAGGGGAAGGGGACAGTCTTTCAGATTGAGTATAAAACCATTATTCATTTTCATCACTTTAGCCATTTTAAATTTCATAGTTTGGATTTTTTCTAGAAATATTTTCTTTGTTCAAATAAAACAACATTTGTATCTTGTCAAACAATACAGCTTTCTCCCACAAAACAACTTTTATTATTTCCAGATTTATTCCTCTTTCCAACAAGTTATCCTGATGTAATGCTTCATGATGATACCACTGCTCTGAGTATAACTATAAATGGTTATGGATGCATACACACACACTGGTAAAAAAACAGTGGAGAGTGGGGGTATAATAAATCCCACAATATGGCACCAAGCCATGATACCAAGCTATTGACAAAATTTGGTTCCTGGCTATTTTTGTATACCCTCAGGACTGGTTCTCGACTTTAATGCACAAATGGTTCCTTGGTTTTAATTGGTAGTATTACATTGTACAACTAAAGTTTAAAAGAAAGACTATGCAAGGTATGGCCATAGTTTCAGTTCCAGTTACAAGACAACAAAACTAAAAAAATAGAAAGAAAATTTTTGAAGGTAGACAGAATCATCTTGCCTTAGTGTCATTTAAGTGAGCTAGTAAGCTCAAAATAATGCATGTTTTCCTAATTTGAGCAAAATTTGCAGCAAATGATAAACAGATACACAATACACATGCTTTAGAACCAGGAAGATAAGCAACGATCTGCTGAGATGTTTTCTTCTGCTTCATATGAAGTAGGCATAAATAAAGCAGATTATTTCAAAAAGTGCATATATACGTACATATATTGTTTTCATCCTACAATGACATTAAGATCATTAAATTTGACTGTTTCTACTAAAAACAGTAGAACAAAACTAAAAATCATAGATTTGTGAACTGTTACATGTACAGACACATCTATTAGTTAATTACTTATTTCAAGATTCAGGTACCAGAAGATGTCTATTACAATGTGACTACAAAGTGACAACTGAAGAATAAACATGGCTGGCTTTTTCAGCTATATCGAAATGGACTGTATGTTCTCTTATAATGTGCTTACACTGATGTTTATCTATAGATAAACAGTAAACAAAATAATCAACAATATGGAGTTTAATATCCATATTCTGCATTATTTTCTACTAAATAGCAGAGAGCAGTGTTAATGCTAGACATGATAAGTAACTAGTAAATTTGTTAGTCACGTCAAGTGCCCCCATTTCGAAATTGTAGCATAAAACATTTACATAGAACATTGTAAACATGTGCTACTTGGCACTGGTGATATAAAGAATTCTGAGTTACTGTGGCAATTGATAATAAATTAATTCCCAGCCAAAAATAATGAAACTTTTTTGTATTGTTCATTTTTATTTTTTTATTTTATTATTATTATTTTTTTTTTGTAGTTTTGTTTTGTTTGTTTTTTTCTTTTTTGCTTTAGTGCAGTCATTGAATAATATCCCTAAGATAAAAGTCATTCCCCTATCAATGATTCATGCAAGCCAAATTATTTAATGCAACACATCAAGATTTTAATAAAATTTAGAAAATTTAATCCTTTCATCATGAAGCCAGCATTCAGTCAAGTTCACAGTAATTACAAAGTGCTGATATCTTACACATGATCCTACACTGAAAGGATACAATTCTCTGTGGTAGTATTTCTATACTCAATCAGCCATTCTAATTACCAAACTTGACAACCTTGAAACAAAACAATGAACTGGATCCCAAATGTCTATTTAAGTACTCGAAGCATCTATAAATAAGGACTTGGGATTTCTATTAAGAATACATGCAAATAATCAAAGGCCCATAACTCATTTCTATTGATAACTTGGGAATTCCCTTTGTGACTTGTTATGGCCATGTTACTCATTCTCCAAACAGCCAAATTATTGCTTCCAGTAACAACACAAACCATGCCATCATTACAGCGCATTGTGTTTTACAATAAAACAGTTGTGGATTTTTATCTACAGAACAAGAAATCCTTATATGAATGGAATTTATCATGCATAATACATAAGATTCAACTGTACATTGAAAAGTAAATGCAGTTTCTATCATTTAAATTGAACAAAAACATTAAGAACCATTTCAAATCTGGTTGGGGCCTGGAATTAAAGTGTTTTGTCTCCAAACCAATTTGATAAGCTGTTCTGTTCCTTCTGTACACTACATTCTATTTTTGTTTGTTTGGATGATGTTTAATGCCACTTTCAGCAATATTTCATCTATATCATGGCATCAAGTTTTTATCGAGGAAGAAGCCATAATACCCTGAGAGAAACCCAGACCTTCAGTAGGAAAACTGCTAGTCCTTGTCAATTAACATTAAAGACAAGTACATGGTGCCCAAAGTGAGACTCGACCCCACAACCACAGTGTTGAAAGAACATGTGATCAATAGTAGACCAAATGCCACTCTGCCACCAAGGACCCTACTAAGTTTTTGGTTTTATACAAACTGATTAAAATCATCAGTTTTGTTAGCTCCATATACAAGATACTATGCCACTCACCACATAGTATGTGGCATACAGATGAATTCAACTGATTTTCATCAGGTTGGATTAATCACCAACAAAACTTTCTACTGTTCCCAGTAACAATATACCATATACAACCTTTTTTTGTAAATCATGTGTTTAATCTAAGAGGTCAAAAAGAGCTGTCCAAATTAAAATTGTCTGACCTACATCAAATAAGAGAAGAGTTTAACCCTTAAGATCCAAACAAACATGCATAACATACTCGTCCTTGACATTAGGTTTTCAACAGAAGTTTCAGTCTGCCATACTTTATTTTAATTGAGATTCTTTCATTTTCATTTATAACACACTAGTAGCATGTTTTAAAACATGTCTTTTTCAAATTAACTCACACCCAACTGTGAGACAATAGCACAATACACACAACATACTGGTGAATCCAGATTTAATTTCTGCATTGCAGTCTTTATCAGCAGCAGAAATCAAACTCCACCTTAATTTATCTTCTGATTATTTTTTTAAGCCTGTCAGTATTAGGCATCTCCAATGGAGGAGGACTTATTCTGTTTTTAATATCAGTATGCAACAAATTGATCAGATTTCCAGAAAGCTTTGTGAGTCATTTGTTTAATTAATGCAATCTGCATCGGCCTTTTTCTGCTCCAATCCATTCAGAGATATGCATGGCACTTCCAATAAAACATAATTATTGGGAGATTTTAATCATTGATAAAACAAGAGATTGACTAACACGATGATTGACTATTCCATACATGCCACTAAATGTTATCAACCATTACCAATATTTAAACAAGAATTTTTCTGGATGTCAATTTTGCAAACAGTTAATTCTTATTGGTGGTTATCCTGGTTTTGTTTTTGTTTTTTTTTCGTTTGGAAAAAAAATTTGTTTGTATCAGTAGCAACACAGTATACATGTATTTCAATTAATATAAGGCTCATTTAAAATAAGTGAGGATCGATGGATATTCCAGCATTCAAACAAAAGTTATTTGATGGTGGTGTAAAACAAAATATTTTCTATAAAAACATTCCAACCCCTCACTAAATATGAAAATGGTTGGCTACCAATGACCTTCGTTGGTACCATAGACTATTAATGACCTCGGTGGGTACCTTAAACCAATGACCTTGCTTGGTACCATAGACTAACAATGACCTTGGTTGGCACCTTCGGCTACCAATGACCTTGGTTGGTACCTTCAGCTACCAATGACCTTGGTTTGTACCTTCTGTTACCAATGAACTTGGATGGTACATTAGGCTATCAATGACCTTGGTTGGTACCTTCAGCTACCAATGACCTTCGTTGGTACCTTCTGTTACCAATGAACTTGGTTGGTACCTTAGGCTATCAATGACCTTGGTTGGTAACTTATGCTACCAATGACCTTGGTAGGTTCCTTTTGCTATCTTACCTTGGTTGGTACCTAAGACTATCAATGACCTTTGCTGGCACCTTATGCTACCTTTGACCTTGGTAGGTACCATAGGCTGTCAATGACCTTGGTTGGCACATTATGCTACCAATGACCTTGGTAGGTTCCATAGGCTATCAAAGACCTTGGTTTGTACCTTATGCTACAATGACCTTGGTTAGTACCATAGGCTATCAATGACCTTTATAGGTACCATAGGCTATCAATGACCTTGGTTGGTACCATAGGCTATCAATAACCTTGGTTGGTACCGAAGACTATCAATGACATTACCAGCAAGTGTATACAAGTTTTACTTTTCATTAATCAAATGTATTCCTACGTGACTAATCTTTTGAACAAATTTATTTCTCCAAAACAGAGTTTTGAATGACATATTGTTTTAGTGTGGTTTCTTTTTATTATTGTTCCTCCTTTTTTCTTTCCATTCAATTTTGTATGCTTATTCTTTTCGCGATGTGATGTTTTATGATCAATACAAAACTTTGTAAGTACTAATATGTTGACCTGATACTTAAATATTCAATTGTTTAGTTTTGAGACATTTGAGTTGGCATCTCAACACAATATAACTAATTATATTTCTGTCTAAATTTAAAACAATTAAAAAAAAAAATTGACAAAAAACAATGATAACTATGCAATCATTACATCATGAAAAAATGGAAAGGTAAACTTGTAAACTAGTAAATTTTTCTGTTTCTATGATGGAAGTGGAGAAACATCTCAGTCTGTTTAAACTGAAAGTTGATTGCAGAGATATTTTCAATAGCAAACAGTTTATCAAGTTTACAAGATAGAAGACAGCCTGAAGCTGACCATGTGTAATCCACACTTCTATTTGCCATTATAAGTTACGATATCCCTTTGTAGCTAAGACTAGCAAAGAATAAAGAATCATGGTTGAAGGAAGCTCTAGGGTAATCTTTGACTGGACAAAGAATCTATAATGCAATTTATTACACTTAGTATATATCAAAATACATACATTGGTAATTTTTACAGGCTGTTAATAAATATGCAGTTTCCCACCTGACCCACCAAAATCATAAAATCAGGATAACCCAAATAAAATTTAAAATAAGAGAGTTTTAAGACCTTTAAAATGTTTTTTTAATTTTTTACAAGTAAAAAATTGTTTACCTACATTTACAAAAAAAACTTCTTAAATAGTGTATTAAGAATCAAAAAAACATTATTTATCAAGGATGGCATAACAACAAAATTTTAACACTGGTGGAAAATTAATTTTGAACTGGTAATAATGCATACATTCTTTTATAATAAAGTTTACAATTAAATTTACTCTAATGAATCAAAATGCACTCTGCTTCCTACCAAACATTGTGCAACTGCAATGTCAGATTGACAATTGAACTGAAAATCAATTTGACTTGCCTCTGTGAACTGTATAAGAAATGTTTGATGTTAAAGAAGTAATTAACTCTCTAATGACATATTTCAAAAAGACCCATCATATGTCTAAATCTAATAAGAAGATTTTTTTTAAATAAGAAAATTTGAAACTTTTTAAAAGTTGATATATAAGTTTCTCCTGTGATGATTTCCGACTTCTGTTTTTTCTTTGAATTAGAAAATCTTTAATGTACTGGCCTGTATGGAATAAAAACCAGGATATTTCATGCATTATATGATGAGTAAGAGCCCCTTACTGCACATAAATTACATGAACAGTAATTAATAAATTGTGTATTAAGGCAATAAAAGAAATATTGATCAATCATTTCCTTTTACTTCCTTCAACATTTTGAAGGCCAACTTTAAAAAGAGGTTGAATTATGGCTTAACAACCAACTGAAAATAAATTAATCAAATTAATTAAATCAGTTTTAATTTTTGGTTTTCAATACATTAGAACATTCCTGGACAAAATTCTGAACAAATCACATACAATTTACTCCTTTACGAGTCAGCTGCGCTGAAACATGATTAATGACTTAATCTTATTTTTAGGATTAATTGATGCATGTGATTGCATTCTGTGTATTGAACTAGAATGTGAATCAATAACTGCATTCTTTCAAGTTTTATCTGGGGTCATGTTTTCTTCCAAACCTAACAAATGACATAATTATCTTCACAATACTGTTATTTTTTTTACATCAAGTTGGATTTCTCACAGTTCAATCAATCAACATCTGCAATCTACACTTTCTATGAATAAACTTTACAGGCCTCTTATATGTACATGTAAATCATTAGTGTATGCAGGTAAATACAAAAAAAGGGCCTGGGTGACTGAGTAGTTAAGTAGTTAGTTTACTATTGATCACATTGTTTGACTTTAATCTTATATAATATACAGGGATTGCCAAGTTTCCTACCCCAGGTCAGGGTTTTTTCTGGTACTCTAGCTTCCTATCCCAATACCAGTGGCTCATAAGAGCCTGTACCGCTCACCTGATTTTATAGGCAATGAAGGTGCATTTCCATGATGTTAAACTAAGTCCTGTTTTTTTCAATTAACTTTAAAGAGGACCATCCAAACAATATTACTAGAAAGTTTTGTTTCCATTGGTTAACCGGTTTTATAGAGAAGATTTTTTTAATTTGCCCATAGGGTCCTATATTAAACTAAGTCCTGTGGTGGTGGCCATTTTTAATTTCCAATTGGCAATAAAAAACATAAACTTTAAAGAAGACCATTCAAACAATAATGTCAGTAATTTTTGTTTCCATTGGTTAATCAGTTTCAAAGAAGAAACCTTTTAAAACTTTTTCCACTGTCTATGTAATGCTTTGGTGGCCATTTAGATTTTCCTATTGTCATAAAAAATATTGACCATCCAACCAATATTGCTAGTTAGTTTTGTTTCTTCCATTGGTTAACCGGTTTTAGAGAGGAAGCCTTTTAAAACTTTTTCCCAAAGGGTTCTATGTTAAACTAAGTCCTACGTTGGTGGCAATTTTGATTTTCCAATTGGCATAAACAACACAAACTTTATAAAGGACCATCCAAAATAATATTTGTAGTAAGTTTTGTTTCCATTGGTTATTCGGTTTCAGAGAAAAAGCCTTTTTTAACTTTTTTCCCATAGGGACCTATGTTAAACTACGTCCTGCGTTGTTGTCCATTTTGAATTTCCAATTGTCATAAAAAACATCAACTTTATAGAGGACCATCCAAACAATATTTCTAGTAAGTTTTGTCTACATTGGTAAACCAGTTTTAGAGGAAAAACCATTTTTAACTGTTTTCCCATAGGGTCCAATGTTAAACAAAGTCATGCAGTGGTGACCATTTTGAATTTCCTATTGGGATAAAAAAACACAAACTTTATACAGGACTATCCAAACATTATTGCTAGCACGTTTTGTTTCCATTGGTTAACCGGCCTCTGAGAAAAAGCCTTTTAAACTTTTTCCCATAGGGTCTTATGTTAAACTAAGTCCTGTGTTGGCGGCCATTTTGAATTTCCAATTGTCATAAAAAACACAAACTTTATAGAGGACCATCCAAACAATATTGCTAGTAAGTTTTTGTTTCCATTGGTTAACTGGTTTCAGAGAAGACGCGTTTTAAAACTTTTTCCCATAGGGTCCTATGTTAAACTTAGTCCTGCAGTGTGGGCCATTTTGAACTTACAGTTAGCATAGAAAACATAAACTTTATAAAGGACCATTCAAACAATATTGCTTTTGTTTTGATTGGGTAAACGGTTTCAGGGAAGAAGCCCTTTTAAACTTTTTTCCCATAGGGTCCTATGTTAAACTAAGTCTTGCGGTGGTGGCCATATTGGTTTTCCAATCCAAATAAAAAACACAAACTTTGTAAAGGTCCATCCAATGTACATTATGGCCAAGTTTGGTTTCAATTGGCCATGTGGTTTCAGAAAAGAAGATTAAAAAGTTTACAGACGCCGACAACAACGACACCGACAGATGCAAAGTGATAACAATAGCTCACCTGACCCTTTGGGTCAGGTCAGCTAAAAAGCTGGACATCATGATATACAGCTGAAAATGACTGAAAGTGGCATTAAATAACAGTCAAACAAACATACATGATATATTTGAAATAATCAAGTTATTAATTCATTTTCTTTTTTAATTGCTACGGTTATGACTCACAGAGATATTCAACAATAATTCTATTTATAAAACATATTAAAACAATGTGTAATAAGCAAAAATTAAATGCAATTTTAATAGTTAACTTCATTGCATTATCAAGATGTCTTCTAACTTCATATCGGATTGTCTAGAAATCAGGAAAAACAAAATATAAAATATAGTTATTACGTATATTTAGAACTCAATTACCATTTGTATTTTCTATTGGTACTTCTATTTTATGTATATGATTATACATTGTTAACCTTTTGTTGTCTTTGAGTTGGAGATAATAAAAATATTTTTGTTGGTATTCGTATTGAATGAAAAAAGATTATTTATTATTTTTTAATTTGGTCCTGAAAAAACAGCAGCACTGCTAACTTGACATCAAGCAAACATTCAATCAATCAATTTGATAAATGCTTGTAGTAAATATACATGTATGTTGGAAAATGATAATCCTATAAGATTAAAGGGATAATCATTTTCTTACATATATGTATAACAAGCATTTAAAAGATCAAGACACAGATTTTATTCTCAGAAACAAGGAAGTGCCTACATGTAATTGCTCTTAATCTCTGGTGTAAATCTATATTTCTGCTATTTTCATAAAATACAAAGACAACTTGTTTCTTAGTACAGCTGAACAAAGTTAAAAAAATGAGTGTAAACAGACAATATATCCAATGTTAATATAACACAAGTTTTGTGTTTTTTTATCGAGGTAGCTCTTAAATACCGGGCACTAAAATCAACCTTGTGTCTGACCACTGTATTGTTAGCTGTTAATCAAACAGTTGTTATTTTTGTTTTCATTATCACTTATAACACAAATAAATATCTCTAAAACACCATTTCAAGTTGAACATTTTAGTCTGCGTCAGTGACATGGCTGCCAGTGTCAAGAATGTTTGTGAATATTTATTTTTCGTAGATGGAAACTTCCAAGTTATTTTTTACACTGTTTAGTGTGGCATGCAGTAAGACTTGCCACAAATCCTATCTTTGTATTTTAAATCACTTGTTACTGATAAAAATTTCTCTATTGAATCCTATCAATTACTTTCAAATTATCAACAGTATGATAATCTTAATTTTTGTAGACAATGTTGGCAATGCCGCCAAACCTGCATTACAGAGAAGTTTTCTAAGCTGGAGTCACAAAGATCTGAGTACATATAACTAGTATAATTTGTTTATACAAAAATCTGTACAACTTTTTTAGAAATAAACTGAAGCAATGACAGCTGTGAATTAAATTTAACTTATATAAAAAGTCAATGTTTATTCTTATTTTGGAACTTTGTTGTAATTTTTTTTAATTTCTTTCCAAACCTATGATTCTTACCAAAAAAAAGAAAAAGAAAAATTTTGACTTAAACTTTTATTTTTATTTTAACTAAGTTTTAAAACTTTATTTGGATGTACATCAATCATTTACTTCATATAGAAGTTCTTTTTGCTGGAAATATTCTCAGATGGGTGGAATTATAAGCAGTTTTTAGATAATTTGACAATTAACTCACTCACAAATTTTACATAAAGCCCCAAAGTTTGAAGTGAGTTGGTCTCGTTCATACACTGATTAATTCCTCTAAAATGCCTTTTATTCTAATATTATTTCGATTTCTTCTCCTATTTTCAGTACTTTGTGAAAAAAAACAAAAAACAAAAAGAAATAAAAAACAACACATTTTTAATATAGATATATATGTAACATAGGTTTTTTTTAAATTAAATATTTGTTTTTAAACTGTGCACTTTCAACTACAGCAATCAAAAAATTTTACAAAACAAACTAAAAGTAACATATTTATTTTAAATTCCATTTGATTACTATATGAAAAGTAGCTTCATTGTCAGCAGTGTTATAACAAATTTGGGTCCAGAGCACCATCTGGCAAAAACTAGAGGTCAAATTTTATTAACATCACCAGAATATTTGGGGGGTTAGCAGCATTTCGAAAGAGTAAAGTAACTAAATACTTAAACAGAAACACTGGTAATATTATACTGTTTCCTATAAAATGACTAGTACAAAAATGTATTGAAAATTATAATCTGTCAATTTGTTAAAGTTTACAAAAGATTAATACTGAATTGCCACATTTTTAGACTAAAGGTGGATATATTTTCTTACCTTAAATAATTGCATTTCCAATAATATCCTTAATAGAAAATAAAATAAAATAACCAGTATTGTCCAAAAACTTCGACACCAAATAGTATAAGGCAGCAACGATATTATGATCTACATAAGAAAAATTCTTACCGTAACACGTTTACAGTTAGAACATCAAATTTTGTTGATTATCCAAAGTTACATTACATTCAAAGCAAGCACCTGTATTTGACCAATGCAAAAGTAATGACAAGACTTTTCTAAATGAGAGTTCTCTCCTGTATTGATTAAGAGAAACTAGTCATAATGGAAGTAAAGATTTACAAATGTAAATAAGGATTGAATAATAATACACAGATATACATATATATTGGTAGGTAATTATACAGGAATTTGATTGTATCAATATTGGGATAATAGTCACTAGTGTAGTCCAAATAATTATTGTCATCAGATTTTTATCCTTTTATTTTATTACTTGTCAACACCTCTCCAATAAAAAATAAAAAATCTCCTTGTTCAATAATTAATACTGGACTACAACCATCCAGGTAGCAAAAATTCTTCTTGTGTAATTTTTCTGACTGGTTGCGTATAATTGGACAACAATGTGATTGCAAGTTTAAGCTAAATTAAGGAGAGGGTGCGCAACCAAAATTGAAATTAGTTTCCTGCCACAGGTGTGTGGTTTTCCACCTAGATGCCAAATTCAGCACACAATATCAAATAAACAAACAAGCTATATTTTTAATATATGATTGATCATTGGTTTGATTGATTGCATGTTTGCTTTATGTCCAGTGAGCAGTATTCCATCTATTCAATAAGAGGACACGTTAAAAAACAATTAAGTATTGGGTAGAGACATAGAATTTATCTTTTTGTAGTGGCTACAATGAACCTACTCTTTTTTTAAATCTACAAAAGGGGTCTTTATCATGCATGGAAAGTGGCACGCTCCAAACATGCCACCCACTATGGTACGCGCTTGGCTTTCTATAATAACCAAAATAATAATACATGTAAACCATTATGATGATCACTATTGATTGAGTTTAATATCGAAACCGATGACAGTATTTCTTTCTTTTGAGTTTTACTTAATTATATTGACAATACTCTACTTGTTAATACATATAGACAATGCTTAAAACATGGACACTTTCCATATTCCTTAAAAGACATTACATGTAATTGTTCATTTTTGACACCTTTAGTTAGTCTCTGGTCATGAAAAAAAATGTTTCCTGCCTACCCATCCATACTTAACACCTTTGGTTAAGTTTGTACAAACTGAAACATTTATAAACAATTATAACATTACAAGTTATTATATAAATTTTTCAGATTTCATTTACATTTTAATGTTAGTTTTAAGGACTTTATATTATATACGATTCTAGGCTTGTTTAAATCTCACTTTATGTAAGTATCCAAATTTATCGCTATTTTGCAATATTTTCCTTTGATCTTAATGTGCAGTATTTTCCCATCTCACTCTACTAGTGGAGATGGGCCAATCTCACCTCGCTGTCAAGATGTTGTTTAGTGAACACTGTGACGTCACTATGTAACAAAACAGCGACAAACAGATTATTTATGTTTTTTGAAACTCAAAGCATTTTCTCACTATCTCATCTCAGGGCTGTTGCCCTTTGATGAGATATGGACAAGAAAATGCATCTTGTTTAAAAAAAAACGTACATTATCTATAAATATCATGCATTCCTTTTTCCGTCTTTACATCTCAATGTTTAAATCTATAATTAAAAATTCAAATCTTTTGTGTCTTTATTTTATTATAAAGAGATTTCTTTTTCTTCCTATTTTATATTGCATTTTTTAACGATTTATAACTTACCTGTGTTTAAAAGTAAATTTTCTTTTCATAATCATGATCTAAATTTACATTTTCTTGGTTTCTTATATTTATTGGTCTTTTATTTCTACCTTTCATCAAAGTTCAGTATCCAGTAATAAATATGCAATTAACAAATACACAAGACATATCTAATATACAATTACATCTACAGAAATATCTCTTACCCTCACCCTAATGCCTTGTTCTGGGCAAATCTTGTTCATGACAATTTTGGATTTCAAACTTGTCAATACCTTTATATTGCTGTTACCCCTGCACATGATGGGAAGCTGTAAGTAGGACCTTTTCTAAACATGAAAGAGTCTACCATTACATGTATTCTAGGATTTACCCTATTTGTAACAAACTTCTTCATCTGATCAAGTGTGTCATTCTATCAGAGTCGTCCAGTGAGTTTTAGTTATGAACACACGTTTTCTACTTGTGATCATACATTTATAATACTGGCATGTTTAATGATTTCATGTCTCTGTAATGTCAACTGGAAATAAACAGGTGATGTCCCAGTAATGAGTTATGTTTTTCGCATGTTCTTCCTTTTTCCTAAATCCAAACTAAACTCCACTCATCATTTTAAGGAAACCTTATGATCCTTTTGAAAAATTTTAGTGAAAATTTTCTTCAAAAAGCAGTTAACAATTAAAAATGGTTTGACACCGACCTACAATTTTAAGGAACACGATTGGACATTTTCCATAATATGCATACTAGTATTGTTACCAAACACTACAATTTATTACACACTAACCTGACAGACTATTGTTGAACTCGTATTTGTAGGTAGTCTACCCTCAAAATCTGAAAAAAGTACATTATCCTTAATAAAAATCTCACGATCTCTCTACTGTTCACAAAAATAACATCATCTTAAACTGTCTACATGCATATGTTCCTTTCAATAACAGAACTGCATTTTGAAGCAAATTAAGTCGTGCTTATGATTTCATTTTTGTATTTTACACTTTTCTATGGTCAAATGCAATATATGTATGAAACAAGTACTGTAGTCATGAGTGTGATACATTAGCAACCATAAAAATGTAAAGTATTTAAAATTTACAGTCAGCCACAAATCAGCTAATCACAAAGATATATAATTAGAAAAACTTTACCAACAAACAATGACAATAGTATGTATTGGAGAACTCTGTTTCACTGTCCATATCGATATCAATTTTGTAGCTAAGGGCTGTAAATTTCTTGTTAACATTTAAATATAGATCTGACAAGATATTATTGTCCGGTAATGGTTCTATTTATTGTGATGGCACAAGTCAAGGAAATTGACATTTATGTAAGACAACCAGTCAGAAATGTAAAATTCACAACTGTAATGATTATATAATTAATTACTTCATATATTGTTATTCAATTTAATTGTTTGTCTGGTCTTCATTTTGACAACTTCTTTAGTGGAAGAATTTAGATGAACAGATAAAATGTAGGTTCTAGTTAGGGCTTTACAAGAAATTTCGAAACTGGATTCAGGGAGGCGTTTTTATCAAAATGTCATAAGTGGGGGGTATTTTCTAGGCATGAAAACATTACTAAACAATCAATGAAAATTTTATGCATTAATTGATTACATAGATTTAATTGAATATTATGCAAAAAAATTGATTGCTGGAAAGGAGAACAATGAAAATGTAGTAACAATTCAGGGATTTGTAGACATTTTGTGAAAAAGCAAAAATGTATTGTGCAGATTAAAAATGTTACTACAGCCATGCAAATATATGCCTTAAATCTTTGGCTGTTCACAATGTATAGATCTAGTAAAAGC